>OX422217.1:412346042-412716042 GCA_949130495.1 Sambucus nigra | reverse complement strand
TACATCTATTCTGTGCATATATAATATATATAATTATAATTCCATGCTTTATATCTATTCCACGTTAGATATTTTCAACTAATTTAAACATATTTATGTGTGTATGTGTATATGTGTGTGTATAAATGTCTGTGGTGGTGTGTGGTGGGGGGAGGGTGGTGGGGTGGTGGGGGGTGTACGTGTACGTGTGCGTGTGTGGTGGGGGTGGGGTAGGGGTAGGTGTGTGTGTCTATGTGTACTAATAACATTTTTTTTATCTGTACTAATAACATTTTTTTACTGCAAATGTCTCCTTCAGGTATTAAGGCGAAGATGATGATTCTGTTTATGATGATGTCATCTGGGCTCGGTGGTAGCGGAGGCGACGAGGGCTCCTCGACCCCTAGGCTCCCCAAATATGGAAAATTTGGGATTACCATCGAGAACAAATCAGAGCTATTAGAGAGATCCCTCGAGCTGCTAAAGACGGTCATCAGCCCGGGGTTTATGAGTTGGAAGGAGGTTCCATATGAGCTCAAGTTAGCTGTTTGGGCGACACTACAGGTATTATATTTATATTTATATGAATATTTTAATTTCAATTTCAATTTCAATTTCAATTTCAATTTCAATTTCAATTTCAATTTCAATTTCAATTTCAATTTCAATTTCAATTTCGATTTCGATTTCAATTTCATTTTATATTTATATTTATTCGCAACTAACATTGTATTTGTTGGACATGAACAATTCAACTTGGATCCAAAGCTACGCGATTCCGTCTTGGAGCAGTTGAGGGAGCAACACAAGACGTGGAAGAAAAATATGCGGACACGATACTTTGGGAAAACACGAGAGTCCATTATCCAATGGCATGGATCCGCCCCGCCCAAGGAACCGATCTCATTGGCACAATGGCAAAAGTTCGTTGACAATGAGATCAAGGATCGACCATTGGCATCTCGCCAATCGGGGAGGAAAAATCGGGCAAAAAAGACGGGCATGCACTACTCCGGCCGGACGTCTTACGCCGAGGTGGAGCATAGGATGAAGGTAAGATTTAATTTTTCTATAACTACAAAAATATATTATTCTTCATTATTTTACTTTGCGGGGCCGATATTAATTTAACTTTATTTTAATTCAGGGGGTAGGGAGTGTCCCAAGGGGTAAGCCACATAGGGTCGAAACTTATGTGGCTCTTCGAACGAAGAAGGGGAAGGACAAGGAGGTGTCCCTGAGCGTCGCGGCCATAATTGTAAGTAATCCGACAATTTAATTTTTGTTAATTACGTTTAAATTTTTTACTTTACTTATTTTACTAATCATGTGCTTTTTGTCGTTTCAGGCAAAACTTAAGGAAGTGCATGATTCGCAGTCTGATGCCGACAAGGCGTCTTTGTCCACAGATGCACTCAGCCAAGTGCTTGGCTCTGATCGCAAGGGGAGGACAAGGGGGGTGAGCTCACGGGTGGCCAAATCTAGGATCATCAGATTGGAGACGAGCGACACCGGGTTGGCTCGAACGGTGGATTCACATGACGCGAAGCTGTCCCATTTGGAGGCGACGGTCCAAGATGTGTACTCATTCATGAAGTGTACGTTGGCTGGAGACCGTAAGGGGAAAGGGAAGGAGAAGGAGATGGAGGAGGAGGAGGTGTGGGAGAACGAGGCGCAGGATGACGAGGATGTGGACCTCGCTGCTTCATCACCGACACGTGCGTACTTTGATGATCCACTTCCTTATTTGGCTCCCTTCCCCAGACCGATATCGATAATTGGTTGGCCGAGCGTGTTCATATTGGACGTATTTGATGGCCAACGGATAGGGCGGGGGTTAAGGGACCCGAATATCGTCCAAGGTGGAATAGTTCATGGACGTGCGCTTCAATAGATCGAGTCCAAAGTGCTCATCACGCATGTGATACCCGGGAAGAAGAACTCCCTATTGTGGTTACGCGAACTATGCGACACGATGTATATTAGTGGGTGTGTCAATTCGTATATCGTGTGGCCTACTCACCGCCTCACATTTACCCCAGACATGTAGTGACATTATTTTTAAGTTGGTACATTTTAATTATATTTGGATTATATCTTTAGTTTGTTTGGATATATGATGTTTAAACAGGTACAACGTTGCTATAACAGGTACAAATATACTGCTGGGCAGTGGCAGTGGCCATACTGCCCAACTGATTTTTTTTTAAATTCTGCCTAGAATTGTCATGGTCATTGACCGTGATAAGTCCTTGACAAATATGGTTGTCATGGACTTGTCACGATTAATGACCGTGACAATTTTTTTAAAAAGGGCCAAGGCTTTGTCACGATTATGAACCGTGACTAAACTTGTCACGGGCCATGACACGACCGTGACATTTCTGACGAACTTATCACGGTCAATGACCGTGACACGTCCGTGACAAAAAAAATTGTCTCGCCCCGAATTGTCACGGTCATTGACTTTGACAAGTCTAACTTTTTAAGGTCAATGACCGTGACAATAGTGCAGATTTGGTGTAGTGTTCATTTCTTATAATTCCATCATTTTTACACCTAAGGAAGATGTTGAGTTCGTTCTTTAGGAATATCCGAATTTCATCGTGCGCATATGTTATGGTTGTATGTATTGATTTTCCTGTCGAATTTTTTCACATCCCTTCATTTTCGCTATCACCAACTTGGTTGCTTTTGTGTTCTTTCATGGTGTGATTCTTTGTTGTATATTTTGTGAGAAAAATTTTGAAAAATTCAAAAAAGAGAAAGTTTGATTACCTTTTGATATTCTCCATTTGCATTTACTTTATGTTATTCATATTTGTCTATTTTGGGACATCATAAAAAGGGGGAGAACGAATTATGGGGGAGATTTTTTGTTTGATTTAATAGTGATTTGCTTGAGCATTAATTGATACTTATATTTCTTACTTTAGCTTATCATTATATTTCAAACTGTTGTGCGTCACGGGTATTGTTTCTTGTCTCACGTGTGTAGGTACTTAATTAAGGATTACTTTTGCACACCCTGATGATGACAAAGAAAGATTGAAGAGTTGGATATTTGAAGATGTTGAAGTTTGTTTTAGGACATGTCATTTACTATTTCCAGTTTTGGGTTTAATGGGGATATTAAATTAAATGTCATTTGGTTTTTATTTGGGTATCATAATTTGGATTTTTTATGTATATACCGGCATAGACATAAAAATTGTCTATGCTAGTTAGAATTTGTCCTTGACTTGTGTGTGTCCAATTCAATTTTTTGGTAGTCAATTTATAGTGAGTTCGTCAAAATTCAAAGAGTCCAAATATTTTTCCCACTCTTTTCTTCCAAAAAAATCAAAAAATATTTTCTTCCTTTATTTTTCAAAAAAATCCAAAAATATTTTCTTCCTTTATTTTTTAGAAAATCCAAAAATATTTTTGTAGACACCCTATTCTAACACCCCCTAACTTCTCCGTATGTTCCCAAGCACCTCCCCTCATCACTACAAACCTAAGTCATACCCCGGGTCCTGACCTAAAGGCCATCGGGCACTCCCAAGCTCTGTTTGACCAAAAGTCAAACTATTTAGCTCGACCAAGACATAATGAATCTTCAAAAGGAACTGAATACCCTTTCCAACGGTCTGTCCTGTTTGCAATTCTGACTTACGGTGCGGACGAACGATCCGTTTTTCCCTGAAACTTGATAAAGAGGTCACCAGACTCTCCAAGACTCTGTTTGACAAAAGTCAACTCTTCAACTCGATCGAGACTGAATGAATCTTTGAAGTACACTGAAACTCCTTTTCAACGGTCCGCCTCGTGCGCGATTCTGACTTACGATACGGACGAATGATCCGTTTCACTCCGAAAAGTCACTGAACGCTTCTACGCCCCGATTGACCAAAGTCAACTCCCCGAACTGAGTCAATCTCTTTGCAATGTCTAAGTACATCTCCTAACCTTTCCAATGGTCCACCCCATGCGCGATTCTCACTACACCAAAATGGGTAAATTGTCACCCTTCAAGCGCTTAGCCTTGTCACGGTCAATGACCGTGATAATAAACACGTGTTTTGTGTCACGGTCATTGATCGTGACAAGATCGTGATAAAGTATTGTCACAGTCATTGACCGTGACAATGCTTATAATGTTGTCACGGCCAATGACCGTAACACGACCATGACAAATAACGAAGAAAAAAAATCCTTTCCCCTTCTTTTTTCTCCTGCCGTTTCCTTCCGTCCTTTTCTCTCTCTCTCTCTTCCATTTATATATATATATGTGTGTGTGTATATATGTGCGTGTGTGTGAGTGTATGTGTGTGTGCATGTGGTGGGTGGGTGGGTGGGGAGGGGGGTGGGGCAGGGTGGGGTTAGGGGGTGGGTCATGGTGGGGGGGCTATGCATGTGTGTGTGTGGTGGGTGGGGTAGGGTGAGGGGCAGGGATGGGTGGGTGGGTGGTGGGGTAGGGGTGGGGGCTGCGCGTGTGTGTGTATGTGCGTGTGTGTGTATATGTGTGTGTAGTGTGCGTGTTTGTGCGTAATGTCCCTTGTAAACGAATTGATTGATTGTCCCTCATTGTAAATTAGTAAATTAATATATGATTAATGATGAAAGTAGTATTGCCCCTCATTGTAGTAAATTAATAATTGTATACTTTAATTGTTAGTTTAATTGATGAAAATAATTAATTGAGTAGATAAATTAGAAGGAGTACGGGATACACATTTGTTGTTGACATTGTTGTTGGATTATAGCGGATCGATGTTGGGTTGGTTAATTTTAAAAGTGGCATGACCATTAGATTATTGTCCATATGGGGGTGGGATTTTTCAACTTTTTTTGAAAATTACTTTGTATATCAAACAATATATATATATATATATATATATATATATATATATATATATATATATATATATACTATGATAATTAAATGAAACATACTTGAAATTACATATAGTGCGAATAGATACTAGCCTTCTAGTTCTTATGCGTACGCATTCAATAGCCCTTAGACCCATTCTAGAGTCATTACCTCTGTAATAAGATCTATCAAATTGTCCCATTTGGACAGTTTGAGACTGCATAAAATCTGTATAATATTTTTAGTGGCTTAAAGTTGTTACTTTTGGAGAAAGTACTACAGTCATATCCTAATGTTCTCTAGGTACATGCTAGATTGACAAGTGTGACTGTTATTTCAATTGATCAATTGAAATAACACTCACACTTGCCAATATACGTCGTGTACTTGGAGAACTACGGGGATATGCTGCCGAATTTTTTTCAAATTGTAACAATGTGCATAAGCTGTTAAGTATATTACAGAAAAATGCGGTCTTGAATGGGATAGGACCACTCACCCTTTAGAGGAGATGGAGGAAATAGAAATTTATATTATAAATTGAATTTGAATATAAATAAGACATAATTAAATGAAACGTACTATAAATCTAAGTTTTGTTTATGCTAATCCATGAATATACGCTTCGTACCTTTAATAGGTGATTAGTTGTGGTAGCTATGATGGGATATCCGAAATACAAAGAGTGGATGGGTGAGACAAATAGAATGCGGAATGTGTTTCGCAGAGGTGCTAATGAATTTGTGAAATATTTAAAGAGATTTAATAATGATGAAAAGTTTTCGTGTCCGTGTGCTAGGTGTAAGAATGATAAGGTGTTTGAGTGGAAAATAGTTGAACTACATTTGTTAAGATCGGGTATGCAAGATAGTTATCGATTTTGGAGTTTTCACGGTGAATTGAAAGTTCCTTTTGTACCCGAACAACCTTCATAACAACCAACAACAAGTAGGATAGATGTAGAAGCGGATGACGTAGATCATAATATATTAGAGGATTTAGTTAATGATGCGTACGGAGTTTATGAAGCAGAGGAGAATGAGGTTACTGATGATGTAGAAGGTTCAAATTCTCATGAAGATATCACGATAAAACTTGACAATGACTACCAAAGTTTAAAATTTAAGGTGACCCAACCGTTATACTCTGGCTGTGAGAAAGATCAAACAACTTTACATGCCATGGTTGGTTTGCACAGTTTGAAGATGCAGTACGATTTGTCTGGCAATAGCATGACATGAATTCTGAAATGGGTGAAGGGCTTATTACCCAAGGAGAATACACTTCCAAATAGCTATCTTGTTATGAAGAACAGTTTGAAAGGTTTGGGAATGAAGTATAAATCGATTCATGCTTGTGTGTATGACTGCATACTATACCGAATGGAGTATGAAAATCTCAATCATTATCCGGTATGTGATGAACCTAGATATGTCCAATCTACTAGTAAGGAAGGCACAAGCTCAAAAATGCCTAAAAAAGTATTGAAATATTTTCCCGTTGGGCCTAGATTAAAGCGATTTTTCACAGTACCATGGATAGCAGAGGCAATGACTTGGCATGCTAGGGAAGAAGTAGGGGGTAATATCATGCATCATCCTATTGATTCTATTGCCTGGAGGAGGATGAATTATGAGTATCCCGATTTTTATCGAGAACAACGCAACATTCGTTTGGCTATAAGTGTTCACTTATTGGTACACCTATGCGACGAGGCACTTATTTGTGGTCCAGTTAGATATCGGTGGATGTATCCATTTGAAAGATTGATGAAAGTTTTTAAAGATTATATCAAGAATACGCGATACATTACAGGACTAATTGCAGAGGAATACATAATCGTGGAGTCATCAATATATACTCGAGAATATATGCCTGACTCGACTAGCGTTGATGACACTGATGAGTTCGTCGATGATGGTGGTCATGTGATGGGAAAACGAGTGATATTAACGAGTTTGCAACATAAACAAGTAGCTCGTTATCTATTTGACACACATGAAGATGTCGAAGAATGGAAAAAGTAAGTTTCGATTATTATAATGTTTAACATTATTTTAGATTATTTTATACATGATTAATTTTGTAATATGCAGAAAATATGAAGCCTGTGAGAACAATAAAAGACGAAAAATAATGGTACAATCAGACAACGAATTTAGGCTGTGGTTGACACAAGAGGTAATTATAATGAAAATGGATGTTATATAACGTTACATTATCCTCAAATTTTACAACTAATATAATTAATTTATCTATATTCTCAGCTCTTAAAGACGGGTGATGCGACATCAAGGCTTGGTCGTCTAGCCACTAGACCTTTGTTCGTGGCACAAGGGTACAAAAAGTATCGATTGAACGGTTACATTTTAGGCCTTAAAGTGTACGAGAAAAGTACAAATGTACAGAACTCGGGAATTTCATACAAGGCTCTTACTTTCTTTCGAGCGAGCGCAAAAGATAAAAACATCGTTGAATCTGAAATGACTTACTATGGTGTAATCCGAAATATATTTGAATTGGATTATATAAGATTCAAAAAGGTTGTATTTTACTGTGACTGGGTAAGTGTTGAGGATAAAAATGCTTGCAAATCTGATCCTGTCACCAATTTGATCACGGTTCACTTGTCCAAGTTGAAGAGCAGTGACCACTTGAGCGATGAGCCGTTGGTTTGTGCATTTCAAAAGGTTAACCAAAGTGTTTTACTCAGAGTATATCAACAACGAGCCGTGGTTAATTGTCCAACACGCGCAAAAATGTCTAAATAGTAGTGTGGATGACTTGGCTGCTCCTACCGAATATCAGTTCATTTTTTATGATAACCCAAATTTTAAACAATTTTTCAATTTGTAATAAATATTCCAATTTGTACCGAAATATTCCAATGCATTTGGACAGTTTGGGAGTGCATAATTTCTGTATAATATTCTTAGTGGCTTAAAGTTGTTACTTTTGGAGGAATTTTCTATTATAAATTAAATTTGAATTTGAATTTAAAATTTAAGTTTTGTTTATACTAATCCATGAATATACGCTTCTTACCTTTAATAGGTGATTAGTACATAGTTATTTGGGGTGTCCTATTTGTGGAGAGGAGAGTGAATCTCTTCGTCTATCCTTTATATCTGAACACTAAGAAATGCCATAATCCTATGGAGTGATGCTCTGCAAATTCCTTTCAACCGTTGTGTAGCCAAACATCTCCAGTTGAAGTTGTCAATTACACTTTCCATACCCCACCACTTGGAACCTCTAGCAAAACATGGGAAAATATGGAAAGTGGAATTGATAACTTCAACTGGTGATGTTTGTCTACACAACGGTTGGAAGGAATTTGCAGAGCATAACTCCAAAGGATTATTGCATATCTTAGTGTTCAGATATGAAGGGAATTATATTTGACATGATTTCCCGGGGTACTTTAGTTGGAAGGAGGTGCCAAATGAGCTCAAGTTAACTGTTTAGGTGGCACTACAGGTAATGCATTTATATTTATATGAATATGAATATTTAAATTTCAATTTCGACTTCGATTTCGATTTTTATGATTATTTGCTTGTTGGGTGGCACTACACTCTTGTGCAGTGTCTTGCAGTGGCTGATTCTTATAGTGGAACTGGAAATTGGTGCTGAATTTTCTCAAAAGTTGTCATCTTCTAGAGGTTCTTATCTTTGAGGTACATCAAGGGGTCATAACATCACTTCCAGCTAAATAGTTTGTAGATTTGAGATAATTGATGGTGATGTTATTTCTTCTTATATTAGGGTTTTTCATTTTGTTGTAAACAAATCGGGACATCGTGGTTGGAATGGTATGTACCTGATTGTTTGAGATCACACCTAAAGACAATCGAAATTACGGGATTGGGGTTGAACAATGGAGTTGAACAGTTGAGGTACTTTGTGGAGAATGCCAAAGTTTTGAATAGGTACGGGATTGTTTCTAGTTTGAATGTATATTTACACTATCTCTATTTTATCTGGGTATATAATGTTTGAACATGTACAACATTGATATAACAGGTACATATATACTGCTGGGCAGTGGTAGTGGCCATACTGCCCAACAGATTTTTTTTGCAATTCTGCCGAGTAGATTTTTTTTGCAATTCTACCCAGAATTGTCACAGTCATGGACTGTGATAATTTTTTAAACACTGTCACGGTTTTGTCACGGTCCTTAACCGTGACAAAGCTTATCACGGTCAAGGCCCATGACATGACCGTGAATATTCTAACAAACTTATCACAGTCATTGACCGTGACAAGTCCGTGACAAAAAAAATTATCACCCCCAGAATTGCCACGGTCATTGACCTTGACAAGTCCAACTTGTTAAGGTCAATGACCGTGATAATTCGGCAGATTTGGTGTAGTGTCTGACTTACCATGCGGACGAACGATCTATTTGCGTCCGACGATTCCCCGTCCAAAGGATCGATGAATGCTTCCGAGCCACATTTGACCCAAAGTCAACTCCCGGACCCGGGAGCAGTCCAAAGACTTTCAAAGGTATCTGAATTACCTTTCCAACATTTGCCCCATACACGATTCGAATCAATGATTTGCACTCTACGACCGATTTTCCGAAGGAACTTGAAAGATACTGCTAAACGACAGGTTCCAAACCCTGCCTATCGGTAGTGTGCCTAAACACACCTGCCGATTGGCAGGACCAGGACTATGATGATCGGCAATGACCTGGGCCTATAAAAAGGAGGTCCTGACCTCATTACAAGGGGACCCAAGATCTGAAATCCATCACTCTCAGCGAGCTCCGAAAACCCCTCTCGAAATCAGCGTGATTTCCACATCCAAATCCATTTTCGAATACCTTTCATCACCTTTTTCATCAAACTTGGTGAATTAAGTACCCTCCATCATCACCCAAGTGCAAGGGATGCTCTCCAACATCCAAGATCAAGCTCAAGCTCAAGATCTCCAAGAAGGTCCAACTCTTTCAACTCTCTCTTTAAATTCTCCTAAATTCGCATTAATTTGTTATATTACTTAGCACTTTTATTCTGTCATCTCCCATATCCTAATACACTTTTTATCTAGTATTATTGCAAATCTCTTATTTTTATATAAATAAATCCCAATAAATAAGAAAAAAAGGGTTTTTCTCATAAATTCTAAACGGGAATTCTCACACTTTTCTCACAACTAAAAAACTTTTTTACACACACACACACACATATATATAAGAGAAGTGCCCGATTGTATTTATAGGATAAATCCCACCCCTCATTTTTCATGTGAACTACGTGGACTTTGATGCCTCTATAGGCTACATAGGCGTCTCAGGGTAAAACCCGAGACTCGAGGCCTTTTCCAACTTTTTTCCTATTTTTTCTATATTCTTTAAACTTAACTCTCTTAGATTCCATATGTTTATGTATACATATATTTGTTTTTAGTGGCGTATTATTCCATATGCGTTATCGTTCCCTTATAATGATCAATTCTAGGATAATCGCGAAAATCCTATTTTCTAATATTACTTTTAAGAACATTCCTACGGATGACTCGCTTTATCTCTTCCATGATACAAGTCGATGATTCCTATCTCCACTACATATACACATGCACACATATCACGGGGAAATAAAGGAAAATAACAATAACCCATGAGAGATCGTAAAGGCGGAATGGGTGCCTAACACCTTCCCATTTCGTAACTTAGCCTACAGACCCTTTTCTAATCATTTTGGTTTCATATGTATCAGTATGTCTTTGGATCCTGTCCTTCGGGATGGCTCCCTTTTTTCTTTTGTCTATTTTGAGTAAAATTGACCCGCGACTCCACCTCTCTACATTTTTGACCTTAACACCGACGCCGACCGAAGCGCTCCCTAGAGGGACGTGTAGGACCAAGATCCTCTCGACGTTGAAGACACCCCTCTTCTCCGTCCCTCCCCCCACGAGGATCGTGGGGATGGCTACAGTGGCGACTCCACTGGGGACTTTAATTTTGAGGGCTAGACTCTATTTACATAGGTGTTATATTTACTTATATTTTCCCCTATTTTTCATGCCCCTTTATTATTCATGTGTACCTCATGCTTATGCTTCTATTCACACACTTGTAGAATATTATCCATGTACACTTCACACCACGTGAACCTAGGATCACATATGTCCACATGTTGCACGCATCACCCATCCATAGTTGGTATACCATTGGTACTTGTACTTTGCTCCCTGTTGGGCATGATCAAGAAAGATACTCTCATTATAAGATACTAATAAGAGAATCATGCATGATTCACACGACATTACCAAAGAGCATTGTGATTGACCAAATTTTGTCCAGTAACTGGAGGGTCACTTCGTGATGGGTGCTGGTCCGGTAGGGCACAGTTAGCCTAAGCGATATGACTCTCACCTTCCATTGGCCAAGTACCTTCTACGTATATCTAATGGTTCCCTCGCATCGTACTGCTTGACCGAAGTCATGACGGGAGGTATATATTAGGGAACTCATTCACGTATGCCGAGTATATTGAATTCTCTCTCACACGTACCGTCCACACGAGGTATATGGTGAGGCAATTTACGTACACTCAGGTATATCAAATGGCTTGTCCACACGTACCGATTTCCCTCAAAAGCAAGACGTACATCGTGGAACCCACGGCATAGGGGGGAAACCCTTTCCGATTAACCCAACCAAATTTCATACCCACATATAAGTGTCAAGCCTAGGACACACATGTTAGATTGTCGGTTTTGACCTGAAACACTGTCGAAATTTCGGGTCGGCCTGCCGCCTAAAATTTTTGCGCATTTTTAAAATGGGAAATTACCTGTGAGCTTGGTTACAAGTCCATCCATAGCTTTACATATGTTACAAACCCAAATTTTCCAGGCTCGGGTCCCGTTCGGCATTTCATTTTGCATTTAGGAGAATTTAATACAAGTGAGAACATAATAATATTAATCATGCTGAGACCCGTCTCCCCAAAACATTTATCCCTTCTTTATAAAAAATCCAAAAACATTTCTCCTTTCCTTATCAAAAAATCCAAAAACATTTCTGCTTTCTTTATCAAAAATCCAAAAATATTTTGTCTTTCAATCTAAAAAAAAAATGTCAAAAATATTTTCATTCTTTTTTGTCAAAAATAAATCCCATTTTACACCTTCTCAGGTCGATTGCATGTCCTTGGCCTGGCTCCTTATTGGTTTCGGTCTTTAGTCAAATCACCCCGAAGTTTCGTCTGTTCCCCTGCTACTTCTTCCGAGTCCGGTATCCATCCACTTTCCATGGAGAACACAAATCAAGTACCAGCTGTGCAGCCTAATCTGACGGCAGTTTTAGCTCAGCTCGTGTCTAAGATTGACAACCTTGAGACTGAGGTCCGAGAGATGCAACGAGACCAGGTTCCTATTTCTAAAGAGCCCGAGGCCCTATTCCCTCATGCTATGGGTCCACCCGAGCCTATCTGGGTTCCTGAAGAGTATCAGCACGCTTCATGTGCCCCTCCTGTTAATGGGCCGCCACCTGCACAACTTTCTATGCCAAACCTTGCCCAGCCTAGAGCTAACTTGCCTATGATCATTGATCCAAAAGGGGAAGAGTTGAATAAGGTCAAAGAAGATCTCAAGATTCTAACTAAGAAGTTCGACCAAGTCAGAATCTCTGGAAATTACATGGACTACACCCAAATGTCTCCTTATCCTAGGGCGAGGTTACTCGAGAAGTTCAAGATGCTAAATATCGATAAATTCAGAGGAAGTGGACCCCCGATTGTTCATCTTCACAGTTATCACCGTTCCATGACTTTCCTAGGGGCTTCTGAAGAAGTGATGGCCCAATTATTTTAGCAAACTTTGAAGGATAGCGCCCTTCGATGGTATTTGTCTCTCGAGGAGTCCGGAATCTGTAGTTAGGAAGATGTAGCCTGAGAATTCATGTCACAGTACAAATACAACGAAGAGCTGGAGGTCACCCACCGTGATTTAGAGCTGCTCAAATAGAACTCTGGGGAATCAATCAGTAACTTCATAGCCCGATTGAGGGAAAAGGCAGCCACTATGACCAATCAGCCATCCGAGGAAGAACAAGTCAACATAGTGAAGAAGAACTTCTTACCCCATCTTCGAGCAATATTGGGAGGACAATACTATCCCCATTTTCAAGCTCTCAGAGAAGCAGGAGTATAAATCGAGGAAGGTCTTGCTAAGACAGAGGTTGAACCAAAGAAAGTGTCCGAAAAGTTCACTCCCAGAAAATATGATAAACCTGTTAGTGTTGCAGTCTCAACCATCAACAACATCTTTCAACCAACCACCTCGTGGGCACCAGAAATCCTCCCTGTCCCAGTTCTAAAGGAATACACCGAGATCCATGCTCCCCTTTTTAAAGTTTATCAAGCTCTGCTAAGCTGAAACCTTATCAAACCCTTGGACCCCCGTCCATTACCAAATCCATTACCAAGAAACTTCAAGGCAGATGGACATTGTGCCTTTCACCAAAGTACTAGTCATACCATCGACCAATGCTTTCACCTTCGAAACATAATACAATGTCTAATTGACCGGGGTACCATTGCCCCACCAACTAATCCTAAGCCAAACATTGCTCAAAACCCACTCCCAAATCATACCAATGTTATCTTCCTAGAAATGAACCCAGAATTTGATCCCTCAACTCAAATCACACCCATACACTCTCCCAAACCTCTCCAAACTTGCCCATATTTCCTCCTACACCCTGTTAGCCTCGCTGATCAAGCACTTTCACTCCTTATCAGAGCATGCATCGCTGTCCGTACCTGTTCTAAAGATATATGTATGGAATTATCATAAGTATTAAACCAACTCCTAGAGTTCGGGCTAAAATTTGCCTCACAGATGATCATTGATTGCTAGAAGTTCAGTACACTATTCCTAAAGGCACAAAAATGAGTCCGAGAGTCAGACAGTTGGGTGGTACCAACCGATGAAGTCAGTCTAGATGACGTTGTCTAGATCATGATAGAATTATTCAGTCAAACTAATAATATTTGCAGTATGACTGAGTTACTTGATACTCTGAAGCTACAAGGATGCCTGGTCCCTTCACCCTTACATATCCCCACAGAATGGGAAGACCTATATAAAAAAGCCATTGAAGTTGTGGAATGCATTGACTTTACATGGAAAGATGGAATTGTTACCACCGGATGGGGGGAAGAATTTGAAGATTTAAATGAAGAACAAGATTTTGAGAAAATTGGCCCGGTAGACGACATATGTGGGATGATATCATTTGAGGAGCTCCTCGGAGAAATATACAAGGTGGAAGAACAATCAGAGATCGATAAAGAAACAGGGTTCATATTCTTCCCTTCTTTAGTAAATCACATGACCAGACCAGGGAGTCATTACAAGATCCCAAGCTCACAACCAGCCAATAACAAAGGGAAGGGCGTAAAAAACCTTCCTATGCCAGAAATGACCCTCGAGGAAAGCAAGATCCTCGATCAACTGAAGAAAACTCAAGCTAACATTACTATATGGGGGATTTTCATGTCCTCCCAGCTGCACAAAAATGCTTTGGTCAAATTGCTCACTGAACCCACAGTTCCTGCTTCTACCATTAGGAACCTTCAAATGCTTAGGACTGAAGGAAAGTGACCTCGCTCCAATCTCCACTGCTGTACGTGCCTATGATAATACTCGTCGATAAGTGATGGGATCCATAAAACTTGTAATAGCGGCTGGCCCTATAAACCCTGTCGTTGAATTATAATTTATTGACATCCCAACTTATTTCAAAATGTTGCTCGGACGACCTTGGCTCCATAGTATCAAGGGTGTGTCTTCCTCACTCCATCAAAAATTTAAGTTCTTCGCCGACGGACGAGTCATCACCATTTTAAGCGACGACAACAAAGCTGAGGGTGCAGGTAACAATAATCCAATCCTTGAGATACAACATGGCTCAAATGACATGCTCCTATCAGGATTTCTAGTTGAACCACTTCTACTCCCGACAGGGGATGATTTCAAAGAAAGGGTTTGCCCGAAATATAACCCTCATGGCAACGTCAATGTGATTCAGATATTCAAAAACATGCACTTATGCCCAGACTAGGGCTAGGACAATGACATCAAGGCATACTTGATCCCATTGAACTAAAGAAAGATTTCCCTCCTTGTGGTTTGGGGTATCAACCGTCAGAACAAGAGCTCAGAATGATTCACCAGTCTCGACCAAAGTGAAGATTAGATTGCATCCAAACTATCCCATGTGACTCCTTGAATGGACGATTAATTAAAGAGGGAGAGGACTTCCCTTTTTATGGCTTTTCGAAACCCTGGTTTAACCATACAGACAAAAAGATGAAGCCTGGAATGGAGATATTTTTCCAAGACAAAAAGTTCCCTGCACCATGTATAATCGCTCATCAAAGATATCAGAGAGGCTGAAGAAAGTGACTCTGAGGACTCGTTCAACTTACAAACACTGGGGCTGACACTCTGCATGGTTCATTCAAGAACTACATCACTGGATCCATCCCACTTGATTAAAGCTGCTGATACACCTCTCCTCAACTGGCATACTGCTCCCGCTCTATCTGTTGAAATCCCACTTAACCCCAATGTTTACCCCATTTTTTCTCCTATTATCTATCCTTGCTCAAATGTAATCGAGACCTCCTTTGATGAGGTTCTCAATGCTATTTTTCCTATCAATGAAATAAACAAAGATCTTGAGTATCTTGTTATGCCTTACATTAATTGTTTAGATTCCAATCAAATTTTGGTTATGATGATTTTGCAAATGAACATTCTTAACTGATCTAAATAAGGTTAATAACAAATAACATAACCGCGTTCAAGTTAATGAAGAAGAGACTGTCATTGTTAACCTCGGTTCTAGTAGCCAACTGCACGAGATTAGGATAGGGGCTACCCTCGATGAGCATGCGCACGCACAACTCAAAGAATTATTGAAGAATTTTGTGGATGTCTTCGCGTGGTCCCATGACGATATGGCCGACATTGATCTTGAAATAGCTCAACATGAGATCCCCACTCTTCCAGATTATAAGCTGATTAAACAAAAGCTGAGAAAGCTCCGCACCGAATGGTGGCTCAAAGTCAAAGAAGAGGTGGTCAAATAACTGAACGTGGGTTTCATTTGTGTGATCGAATATCCCACAGGGCTAGCCAACATAGTGCCTATGCCGAAATCAGAAGGGAAAGTTCGGATGTGTGTAGACTATCGGGACTTGAACAAAGCCTCTCCAAACGATGATTACCCATTATCAATATCGATATGATCGTGGAAAACACAACCATTCATGCTCTTAAGTCATTCGTCGACGGGTTTTTCAGATACAACCAAATTAAAATGCACTCAGATCTCCAAGAAAAACTCGCGTTCATCACACCGTAGGGAACCTTTTTCTACACTATTATGACATTTGGTCTCAAGAATGCTGGGGCTACCTACCATAGGGCTGCCACAACCATCCTGCATGATCTTATTTATAAAGAAGTCGAGGTTTATGTGGATGATATGATTATCAAATCCGAAACTAGAGAGGGTCGTGTTCCCGCTCTCCAAAAGTTCTTCGAACGATTACGACGATATCAAATGAGACTCAATCCACAGAAATGTGTCTTCGGAGTTACAAAGGGAAAATCTTGGGATTCATGGTCAGTAATAAAGGGATAGAAGGAGATCCTACCAAGATAAAGGCCATACTTGAGATGCCACCTCCCCGAACAAAAAAAAAGTCTGTGGTGTCCTTGGGAAATTATAATACATCAGCCGGTTCATCAGCCAGCTAACCTCCATCTGTGAACCAATTTTCAAACTCCTCTAAAAGGATTCAACCAAGGTTTGGAACGAGGCCTGCCAAGAAGTTTTTGACCGAATCAAATAATATTTGACCCAACCTCCGGTACTCATGCCACCACAACCTAGTCTCCCCTTGCTTCTATACCTAACCATAATCGATACTGTAGTTAGGGCTTTGCTAGCCTAATACCTTGAGGATTCTCGCAAAGAAAGAGCCATCTATTACGCCAGTTGCAAATTTATCGGGTATGAAGTCAACTACACTTCTTTGGAAAAGGCATGTGTCGCACTTGTCTGGGTCACCCAAAAGATGCGACACTACATGCTCGCCTTCCCCATTAAACTTGTATCCTGAATGGACCCCATCAAGTACCTGCTTGAGAAACCCGCCTTATCCAACTGAATGGCTCGATGTTTGATGCTCCTAGCCGAGTTTGATATCATGTACGTCATGCAAAAAGTCATGAAAGGAAGAGCCATCTTTGACTACCTCGCTGACTACCCCACAGAAGAAGCTGATGATTGGATCTCCGAATTCCTAGATGAAAACATCCTCTACACTTCTCAAGACGATTTTGATGGAAATGTTCTTCGACGGTGCTGCTAACAAAAAGGGATATGGAATTGGGATACTTATGATCGCCCCAGATGACTCCCACACTCCCATCGCCATCAAATTGAATTTTCCCTGCACCAACAACATGACTGAATACGAGGCATGTACGGTAGGCTTCCAAGTTTCTCTTAAGAAAGGTATTCAATGCCTAGATGTCTACGAGGATTCTTCCCTCATTATTGGTCAAGTGCTCAAAAAATGGAAGGTCAAGGACGAGATACTCCAACCCTTCCATGCCCACTTAGAAGAACTAGCCTCCCAATTCAAAGATATCACCTTCCATTACCTACATTGAGAAAAAATAACCTAGCCGATGCCCTTGCTATACTATCCTCTATGGTCGGCATGCCCCAAGGAATAACAATGTCCCCCTTCCTGGTCCAAAAGAAAGATAAACCAACCCATTGCTACCACATTGTGCTCATCACCAAAGAAGATCCCGAGCTAGTCAATTACTGGTACTATGATATCTGTCACCTCCTGAAGTTTGGTAGATATCCCGAGGGTTCCAACAAGAAAGATCGGGAAACCCTTCGAAGACTAGCTTCCCAGTACATAATCTATCATAAAGCACTATTTAAGAGACACTTCGATGGAACCCATCTGCACTGCATCGCAGGGGATGATATTGAAGAGCTAATGTAGAAAATCCACAGCGGGGAATGCGGGCCCCACATGAACGGTCACATGCTTGCTAAAAAGATCATTCGATAAGGCTACTAATGGAGCACCATGATCCAGGATTGCACCGCCTATATCCGAAGATGCCAACAATTTATTAACCTTCAACACCTGCCTTCATGTGAATTATACAACATGACTTCCCCTGGACGTTCTCCACCTGGGGCGTCGACATCATAGGGAAAGTTACACCCAAGGCTTCCAACGGGCACGAGTTCATCCTATTTAGCATTGATTACTTCACCAAATTGGTCGAAGCCGAGTTATACGCAGTCCTGAATGCCAAAAAAGTGGGTCAATTTATCAAGAAAAATATCATCTATCGATATGGGGTCCCATACGAGCGAGTGTCTGATAACGAGCTGCATTTCGAGGCAGAAGTCACGAAAGTGGTCAATGAGTATAGGATTCAGAGACACAAATCTTCTCCCTACCGACCTCAAACCATTGGTGCTGTCGAAGATGCAAACAAAAACCTCAAAGCCATCATCAGTAAGATGACTGAAAGCTGTTGAGATTGGGCCAACCGAATCCCTTACGCCCTCTGGGGCTACTAAACCTCAATCCGAACCTCTACTGGGGCTACCCCTTACTCTCTAGTCTACAACATGGAAGCAGTCCTACCTGTAAAGCTGGAAATACCCTCGATATGCGTCATGCTTGAAAGTAAGGTCAGCGAAGAACACTGGTACCAAATCCGTCTTGACGAGTTGACCCTCCTTGATGAAAGGAGATTGAAATATTTATACCATATACAAGGGTACCATCGCCATATAGAGCAATCATTCGATAAGAAAGTCAAGGACCGCGGTGTCCGAGAAGGGGATTTAGCCCTCAAAGAAATAGTAGAGCCCATCTGGGACCCCATAGGGAAATTCAAGCCCAATTGGAGCGGCCCATACATCATCAAGAAAATATTTTCCGGTGGTGACGCCATTCTCCCCAACTTACATGGAGAAGAGATGGCTCGTGAAGTTCTACCCCTAGTCCCAAATCTTGGCGCGCTACGACTCTTCTCATCTGCTTTCTATGAAAAAAAAACCCTTCATTTACCTCTACCCAGAACTACGTGGGACTGATCCTCTGCAAAAACTATTTTCAGAAAGATTAAAAAATTTCAAAACCCCTAGAGGTACGTAAGCAACTCATATATCTTACATGAGCACGACCCTTTCTTTTTTCACAAAAAAACTATTCTTTTCCTATCTCCGAGAACAATAGTTCATTCTAACATATATTTGAACAAATGGATTATGCATGCCTTAGCGATCGGTATAGATAATTCAAAATACAAAATTCATCAAAAGGCACAACTAGATGATCAAAAACTTGTTTATTTCACTAATAAGAGATTATAGTTCAATTACATAAGAAAAGGAATGGATAACTCCCTCCCCCCTACCTTCCTAAAAAGCCAAATAAAATTCTCAAATTTATTCCCAATTACAAAAAAACTCTCCAAGTGTCCTACCTACAGCTACCAGAGGAGCCTGCTCCATCATCATCATCATCTACATCCTGGGGTACCCAAGCTTCCCCTGCCTGAATAGAGTGCTGCAGACGCTCCATGGATCGATACGCTTGAACCAACCTCGAAAAAACTACCACACCTCCCTCCATGGTATCAACTAAAATAAGCCACCTTTGTCCAGTCTCCACTGCCAATATCTTACTGAGAACTCTTATCCACAATCATTTCATATAATCCCCAGGGATGTGCCAAACTCTCCCAACAGTCTGAGAGGGACGAGACGACGAACATCAAATCTCCCATAAAGAGCCAAGTCGCATGCGCAGATTCTCTGTCAGATCTTCTATCGAAAAGAAATCCAATGTCCGAGGTGGCACAATCTGCTCCCAGACAAATTGGAGAAAAAGCCGCCAAGGGAAATAAAAAGAGGTTTGTCTGAGATCAACTAGCCGAATGTACGAGTATTCTCCTAGTTCCAGAATAGGAAGCAACTGTCCCCACCAAGGCATTCACCAGTACAGATTTAGAGCCCTATGCTCTACAAACCAGTTCTCCCAGCTCTCAATATCTAGACCCACACTGATGAAATGGCACGAAAAGAAGTTGGGTGCAACCGAAAAAGGATATTTCGGAGGAGTCACTAGGTGGAATCTTTCACACAAACACATGAACAACATCATAGGGCTACCCCTCAGAAAATCCGAACGACCTTCTTGCCAGGCATCCAGTCCATTCAGAGTCTCCGCTAGTATTACCGCCACAGGATTGAGACGGTAGGACATCTATGAAGTAATAACTGCAAGTTGTGGGTCCACCAGCAGCTCCCCGATCACCAAAAGCAATTTTGAAACCAAGCCCAGAACGACGACTCCGGCATATCCAGCATCACTAACCTCCTGCAAATGTACGGACCGCAACACCGCCGGAAGAGAAATCATTCCTCCAATAACCAAGGATCTGCCCACCAAGGGAGAGACATGGATAAGTCCAACCATCATCTCCCAAGGAGATCGGGAAAACTCAGGCATAGTAGCCGACACAATTGGATCTACCCCCAACATGGCAGAAAATTCTTCATAAGTCGGGGACAGACTTCTTCGAAGCCAAAGGGGAATACAATGTCTTCGGGGTACCAAAATTTTACTGCCGCCATCAGCATGTTCTATTCTATGGGCCGATCACGCCATAAAGAGACTCGATGCATGTTGAAATCATTGTAGTCGACGTTATAGGATCACATTGCCTCCAAAGTCTTGAGGTAGTTGGCAAACTCAACACTACTAGGGAGAGCCATCTCACAGAATAGGAAAGATAAGATGTGAGAGTGTGATGAAAACACTCCATACTTACCCCTTTTTATACTTGAAAGCCCTCACAAAAGACATAATCCCTGCAGAAATCAAAGGAAATCCTGCCCCACAAGGTACCAATGGCTGAAGAGGGTACCAATCAAAGCTTTGAATTGATGGTAATGTACTGACCTGCCGATAGGCAGGACAAGGTGCTTGCCGACCGGCAACCCCCTATTTTTAGAAACTTTCCTTCTTCCTATTTAGTCAAAATTAGAAAACTCAATACAAATAAATTGATATTCTCAAAGAATTTCAAAAGTCCCCTTTC
Source organism: Sambucus nigra (assembly GCA_949130495.1). NCBI lineage: Eukaryota > Viridiplantae > Streptophyta > Magnoliopsida > Dipsacales > Adoxaceae > Sambucus > Sambucus nigra. The sequence continues at coordinate 412,695,014 of OX422217.1, read as the reverse complement.
CATCTTTACATAATTTCTCATTATGAATAAAACTTTCTTTCAAACTTCTAAAAATATTTTACAGTTTCAACAGCAAAGTAAAAAGCGCATGTGCATGCATTTATTCATTCATTCATCATTAACAAAAGATAACAAAAAAAACTCCATTTAATTTCATAGATATGTTTCTGTGTTACATCATTTTCCAGGAAAATAAAGAAAAGAAAAAAGAACGGGACTCCGTCTGAACCCACATTCATTCTCTCTCTCTCTCTCTCTTTCTCTCTCTCCTAAGAGATTCCATCCCTGCGACGCACTTTCTTTCCCCTTGGATGAGATGGCACACCACCGCTACACGAACCAGACTCTTCCCCGGATGAGGTAAACGACACCAAGAAAAAAGGAACAAGAATTGAATCCCGAATGTGGGCAGTCGCCAAAGATAGCCAGTCCCTAATATCCCTCAGCCAAGTGGTGGAGACCCAGACTTGCTGCAAGAAAAGGAAAAATCAGTATCAAGCAGAAAAGATAAAAAAAACAAAAAGAATGAAGAAAAGATGAGAAAGGTATACCAAAGGACGAAGGACCACCTCTGTCAAGCCCAACTCCTCCGAGTCCATCCCATAAGGATGATGCAGTATTGGCACCATCCCTCTATCAGCCCACCGGATGTTGTATGAAAGAGTATACAACCGCACAAAGGGGACCTCCGAGGTCGCCTCCGCCGCAGATGTGGACGGACCACCACCACTGTGGGAGGACCCCACTGGCCGGATTGAACTCGCAGGAGGGAAGTGTAGTTCATTATATATGCTGGGAACCATCAGCCAACTTATCACGAAGTCCATATAATTATACGTCACAGCCGTATCAGTGTACAACAGATAGAACTCGCCAATCATCACCGCGATCCTCGCATCCTCTGGCAACAGCCGCTCCCGCCTCATAGACATAGGGGGCCTCGGAGGTGGCATTACCACCTCCTCCTCAATAATCTTTCGAACCACCCTCTCCCTGAGATACCAAGAGTGGCCAAACTCATGTACCTACAAATGCCTGATCTGCGCATTCACTCCAGTCAACCCCGTGTCCTGAATAGTCGTCCCCTAAGGGTAAAAAATCACTTAAAAAATCCCTAACAGATATAAGTCATCGCAGAATCAAAGAACACAAAGACCAGGACTGAAGAAAGGAAAAGTCTTACCCTATCACTAGTTAGGCCATTCAAGACCATACGCACCGCCTCCAGAGATAAAGACCTCCTCGACTTTCGATTGGCCTTCCGCCACAGATACAACTGGCAAAAGTCCCCAACGGTCTCGTCCTTCAAAGCGATCAACTGGGTATTACACCCAATCACCTCATTGAACCACGTATGCTAAAAGATAAAAATCCAAAATAAAAAAGAGACGCATAAGGAAAATGCGAATGCATGAAAGGAAAATGCACAAATTAAAGAATACCTCAAGAAGATACGTGGCTCCAGTGAAAGACTGTCGGCAGCACCGACTGAATGCATACAGAGAAAAATAAAGGGTCACTAAAGTCAGGCTCCCCCAATCATAGAGAGGGATGTTAGAAAACATCCTCAAGTATGGCAAAAACCATAATTGGACAACATCGCCGCTCGACGCCACCAAAAATCACCCCAGCACCAGTAAAATAAACAACGAGGCCATCTACCTCACCTGCAGCCCATCATCCACATCAATCACCCTGCCCAACAAAACATCCCTCAGCAGGGACATACGAATAGAATCCCCAGACACTATCCTCTCCACATCACCGAGCGCCGCCCGCACCACTTTCGGCCTCACCCGCAAAGAGAGATCCACCTCTATCTGCTCTCTATCACAATCCAGCCCCAGCAGCCACTGCACATCTATGGAAGTCACAGTCATCTCCCTGAAGCAAAAATGGAAGGTGTGGGTAGTGTCTCACCACCTCTTCCCCATAACGCATAAGACCGTCGTCGAACGAGGCGTCTCATCTAGCATAGACGCCAGCCTCCCAAAGCCTGTTGATGATACTACCTAATGCACCATAGGTGGAAGGTGATCCTAAACATCCTTAAGCCCTATCGTCCCGCGGGCACGCATAGTCGACAAAGAAACATCAAACTGCTAAAAGAAAAAGCTTGTTAGAATCCAAGAAAAAAGGGAAATTGCCAAAAAAAGAATGCCCAGAGTCCTTTTACTTACATAACCTCCAGGGTTCACCACCCTCAAAGAGAGATAACGCGACAGCTCCCGCAACAAAATCTGATCATCTATAACTGGTTCGATTGCATCAAAAGAGTTCTCACTCCCCAAAGTAAGAGGCGCCCTATCCATCCATTCCACTTTTGCCCAATCATCAACAGCCAACCACTCCCTGTGTACCACAGTGCTCAACAAGTGGCCACTTTTTAGATTGCGGAATGCTATAATGATTCACATAAGAAAATTACAGAGAGAGAAAAGGCAAGAAGCTGTGAAAAATGAGGGGAACTCGCCCCCTTTTTATAGGATGCCAAGGGTCATACCGATCGACACTGACCCCAAACCTACCGATCGGCACTGACCCTGTACCTTCTTAAGGCAGTTCAAAAGTTCGTACCACTACCGAATGGCACCCTCTACACCATGCCGACCGGCACCCCCCCTCAAATTTCCGTACAGAAATTCCCAAAAAATACCAAAAACCCCTGAAAAATCCTCAGAAAATCCCCAAAAATCTCGGAGAGGATTTAGAACATTTTCACCAAAAAAAAATTCACACTCCGTCAAGAAAAACCCCTATTTCCTCAGTGAAACTCCCAAAATCTAAGTGAATCTCCTCCTGACAACGTTGTTGGAGGACCTCTAAAGTATCCCAAATTCCCCAAAGGTCTCAAGTCTCCCCGAGCAAAGCATGGACCACCTAATCACTTCCTTAGTGGAATTTATAGCATCAAACTGCCTATTACTTGGTAAAATCTCCAAAAGATACGAGGATTTCCCAAGCAATCAGCTCCCTAACTCAAATCAAAATCACGACGTAATTTCCCCCATAGAGTTACCCGAGAACATCTCAATTTAAGCCCTCAAAATTATCTTCGACCCGCAGAATTGGTCATCTCAACTTAAGCCCTCAGAATTGGCTTCGACCCGCAAAATTGGTCATCTCAAACTTAAGCCCTCAGAATTGGCTTCGACCCGTAGAATCGGTCACCCTCATCTTAATCCCTTAGAAATGTCTTCGACCCGTAGAATTGGTCATCTCAACTTAAGCCCTCATAATTGGTCATCTCAATTTTAGCCCTCAAAATTGGCTTCGACCCGCTAAATTGGTCATCTCAACTTAAGCCCTCAGAATTGGCTTCGACCCGCAGAATTGGCCGTCTTAACTTAAGCCCTTAGAATTGGCTTCGACCCGCAGAATTGGTCATCTTAACTTAAGCCCTCAGAATTGGCTTCGACCCGCAGAATTGGTTATCTCAACTTAAGCCCTCAGAATTGGCTTCGACCCTCAGAATTGGTCATCTCATCTTCAACCCCTCAGAATTGGCTCCGACCCGCATAATTGGCCATCTCAACTTAAGCCCTCAAAATTGGCTTCGACTCACAGAATTGGTCATCTCGTCTTCAAGATCTCGGAATTGGCTTCGACCTGCAGAATTGGTCATCTCAATTTAGGCCCTCAGAATTGGCTTCAACCCACAGAATTGGTCATCTCAATTTATGCCCTCAGAATTGGCTTCGACCTGTAGAATCGGTTACCCTCATATTAAGCCCTTAGAATTGGCTTTGACCCGCAGAATTGGTCATCTCAACTTAAGCCCTCAGAATTGTCTTCAACTCGCATAATCGATCACCCTCATCCTTAGGTTCTTAGAATCGACCTCTTTCAAAGGCATCATATAGTGTCTATTCGACAGCTATTGTTTGTTCCAAACTCACCCATCGAGGGGCTCTATATACACCCCATTATAACACCCCCTAACTTCTCCATAGGTTCCCTAGCACGTCCCCTCATCATTATAAACCTAAGTCATACCCCGAGTACTAACCTAAAGGCGATCGGGCACTCACAGGCTTCGTTCCACCAAAAGTCAAACTCTTCAGCTCGACCGAGACTGAATGAATCTGTAAAGGGCACTGAATCCCCTTTCCAACAGTCCATCCCGTGCACAATTCTGACTTATGGTACGGACTAACGACCCGTTTTCCCTCAAAATTTGATCAGGAGGTCACCGGATGCTCTGAGGCTCTATTTGACCAAAGTCAACTCTTTATCTTGACCGAGACTGAATGAATCTTTGAAGTTCACTAAAACCCCTTTCCAACGGTCCACCCTATGCGTGATTTTGACTTACGGTACGGACGAATGATCCATTTCACTCCAAAAGGTCACCGAACGCTTCCAGGCCCCGGTTGACCAAAATTAACTCCCCGAACTTAGTCACGCACTTTGGAATGTAAAATTATATATCCTAACATTTCCAAAGGTCCACCCCATGTGCAATTCTGACTTACCATACGGACGAACGATCCGTTTGCGTCGGACGATTCCCTGTCTAAAGGACCGACGAACGCTTCTGAGCCAAATTTGACCCAAAGTCAACTCTCAGACTCGGGAACAGCCCAAAAGACTTTCAAAGGTCACTGAATTATCAATCCAATAGTTTTCCCAATGTGCGATTTGGATCAACGACTTGCACTCTACGACCGATTTTCCGAAGGAACCTGAAAGAGACTGCCAAACGGCAGGTTCCAAACCCTGCCTATCGGCAGTGTGCCTAAACACACCTGCTGATTGGCAGGATCAAGACTATTCTGATCGACAATGCCCTGGGCCTATAAAAAGGAGGGCCTGACCTCATTACAAGGGGACCCAAGATCTGAAATCCATCACTCTCAGCGATCTCGAAAAACCCTCTCGAAATCAGCGTGATTTCCACATCCAAATCCCTTTCCAACCTTCACCTTTCATCACCTTTTTCATCAAACTTGGTGAATTAAGTACCCTCCATCATCCCTAAAGTGCAAGGGCTTCTCTCCAACATCCAAGATCAAGCTCAAGATCTCTAACAAGGTCCAACTCTTTCAACTCTCTCTTTAAATTCTCCTAAATTCGCATTAATTTACTTTATTACTTAGAACTTTTATTCTCTCATATCACATATCCTAATACACTTTTTATCTATTATTATTTCACATCTGTTATTTTCATATAAATAAAACCCAAAAAATAAGAAAAAGCGGGTTTGCTCATAAATTCCAAACGAGAATTCTCACACTTTTCTCATAACTAAAATACTTTTTTACACACACACACACACATATAAGAGAAGTGACCGATTGGATTTATGTGATAAATCCCACCCCTCATTTTGCATGCGAACTACGTGGACTTTGATGCCTCTATAGGCTATGTAGGCATCTCGGGGTAAAACCCGAGACTCGAGTCCTTTTCCTACTTTTTTCTTATTTTTTCTTTAGTCTTTAAACTCAACTCTCTTAGATTTTATATGTTTATGTGTAGATATATTTGTTCTTATTGGCGTATTATTCCATATGCGTTATCGTTCCCTTATAATGATCAACGCTAGGATAATCGCGTAAATCCTATTTTCTAATATTACTTTTAAGAACATTCCTATGGATGACTCGCTTTATCTCTTTCATGATACAAGTCGATGATTCCTATCTCCACTACATATACACATGCACACATATCAGGGGGAAATAAAGGAAAATAGCAATAACCCATGAGAGACCGTATGGGAGGAATGGGTGCCTAACACCTTTCCATTTCGTAACTTAGCCTCTGGACCCTTTTCGAATCATTTTGGTTTCGTATGTATTAGTATATCTTTGGATGTTGTCCTTCGGGATGGCCCCCTTTTTTCTTTTGTCTGTTTCGAGTAAAATAGGCTGGCGACTCCATCTCTCTATATTTTTCACCTCATCACCGACGCCGGCCGAAGCGCTCCCGAGAGGGACGCGCGGGACCAAGATCCTCTCAACATTGAAGACGCCCCTCTTCTCCGTCCCTCCCGCCGTGAGGATCGTGGGGATGACCACGATTTTCTTTCTTTCATTTTTAGAAAAATCAAAAAATATTTTCTTTCCTTTCGAAAAAAATTAAAAAATCCAAACAAATATTTCTCTCTACATGACCGAAGAACGTCCATTACGAGACTACTTCAGTAATTTTCCATTGTTACGCGATACGTGTGATAGTGACTCCTGTAACACCCCACCCACCCGGGGAGAACGGAGCGGAGCGCCATTATCGATAAAACTAACCAAATCCGCAAATAGCAAGGTATAGAGCATCTAAATCAAATCCCACAATAACAAGAGAAACCACTAATCTTAATCTTCAAATTAATACAATTAAATTCTCTCGAATAAAACAACTAAAGTAAATCTACAATGCTCTATAGATCAAAATAATTAAATACAAGTCTTCTCATCTTGTATTAAAAATTCTTCCCAAACAATCCATGCTAAAATCATCCCAATTGGTCCATAGCGTCCCAATCCATGCTAACCTGCCAACTAAAAGAAAATATGGGAAAGTACACAATATGGCAAGAAAGATGCTCAATAAATATATTAATGATGAATAAAGCATAACAACACGAGTGCGAATATTCAAATCAAATGCAAATCTCAAAGCATTTATCAATAAATTTCTCAACAACGCATTAACTGGATCACCAGGCCTCACCCCATTAGCATATGCTTTATCAAGACATAGTCCGGGAAACAGAAATTTTGGCGGGTGCCTAACCTCCGTGCCATATTAAAATCTCATGACAACGTTATCAACAACAATATAATGATGCCACATGAATCAAAATAATTCAACAATTATTTCTTCATATTTCAAAGAATTTAACAATTCAAATATGAGTTCAATTAAACATGAAATCAACGGAATAACTCTTAAGAGATTTAAAGAGCATATTGTATAAAACCCCATACCTTAAAATTATTGGATGAATCTCCACATAAATTCATCTTCAAAATCTGATCGCACCATCACGTTCCTTTCGTAAAAATAATCAAATCATGTTCTACCCCAACACGAGATAACCCCAAATAGTCCTATTTTAAAAACCCAGAAAAATCAGATCCAAAAATTATTTGAATCGAAAATCCGACTTCAGATTTAGATTGTACACAAAAAATGGAGTCAGTTATGCGTTTTGGATTTTTCTCAAATCTCATTCGAATGCACTTAAAAAGAAGATCTAAACATTCCAAATTGGCTCTTCTCATTCCACTCGTTTTTGCCTCTTTGAATTTCGTTTTTGGCCTCCCTTTTTCATCTCCCTTTCCTTATAATCACTCATAATATTTCTTATATAACCCCTCTCTCAAACCCTAGCTTAGATCCTAAGCTAATGCATATTACTATATTACCCTTTAATTCAAAATTATCAACTTTACATATTTAAACCATTACAAAATATTCAAAAGCCAATTAAATTTGAATTTAAATATTCGATTCACTTCAAATAAAAATAAATAAAATATCAATATCCCGATTAATAAAATAATAATATTATTAAAATTATATACCATATTCATAAATAAATCCCTCAAAACTATGGGGTATTACATACTTTCCCCCTTGAAAAGGAATTTTGTCCTCGAAATTCAACGAAACCTAACACTCGAAATTAAATGCTACTCGATTCTATTTCCCAAAATCACACACTAAAGTCCTCAAATTAATTCTTAACATCCTCGCCACGAGGCCTAACACATCCTCAAAATTTTCTATCTCCAAAGAAAACATATATAACCCGCATTCTAGACCCTATATCCAAGACCCGAGGGTTGTCGTATACCTAAGCTCTGATACCATCTGTAACACCCTGCCTGCTCGGGGAGAACGGAGCAGAGTGCCATTATGGATAAAACTAACCCAATCTGTAAATAGCAAGGTATGGAGCATCTAAATCAAATCCCACAATAACAAGAGAAACCACTAAGCTCAATCTTCAAATTAATACAATAAAATTCTCTCGAATAAAACAACTAAAGTAAATCTACAATGCTATATACATCAAAATAATTAAATACAAGTCTTCTCATCTTGTATTAAAAATTCTTCCCAAACAATCCATGCTAAAATCACCCCAATTGGTCCATAGCGTCCCAATCCACGCTAACCTGCCAACTAAAAGAAAATATAGGGAAGTACACAATATGATAGGAAAGAAGCTCAATAAATATATTAACGATGAATAAAGCGTAACAACACGAGTACGAATATTCAAATCAAATGCAAATCTCAAATCATTTATTAATAAATTTCTCAACAACACATTAACTGGATCACCAGGCCTCACCCCATTAGCATATGCTTTATCAAGACATAGTCCGGGAAACAGAAATTTTGGCGGGTGCCCAACCTCCTTGCCATATTAAAATCTCATGACAACGTTATCAACATAATTATAATGATGCCACATGAATCAAAATAATTCAACACTTATTTCTCCATATTTCAAAGAATTTAACAATTCAAATATGAGTTCAATTAAACATGAAATCAACGGAATAACTCTCGAGAGATTTAAAGAGCATATTGTATAAAACCCCATACCTTAAAATTATTGGATGAATCTCCACATAAATTCATCTTCAAAATATGATCGCACCATCACGTTCCTTTCGCAAAAATAATCAAATCATGTTCTAGCCCCAACACGAGATAATCCCAAATAGTCCTATTTTAAAAACCCAGAAAAATCAGATCCAAAAATTATTCGAATCGATAATTCGACTTCAGATTTAGATTGTACACAAAAAATTGAGTCAGGTATGTGTTTTGGATTTTTCTCAAATCTCATTCGAATGCACTTAAAAAGAAGATCTAAACATTCCAAATTGGCTCTTCTCATGCCACTCGTTTTTGCCTCTTTGGATTTCGTTTTTGGCCTCTATTTTTCATCTCCCTTTCCTTATAATCACTCATAATATTCCTTATATAACCCCTCTCTCAAACCCTAGCTTGGAGCCTAAGCTAACGCATATTACTATATTACCCTTTAATTCAAAATTATCAACTTTACATATTTAAACCATTACAAAATGTTCAAAAGCCAATTAAATTTGAATTTAAATATTCGATTCACTTCAAATAAAAATAAATAAAATATCAATATCCTGATTAATAAAATAATAATATTATTAAAATTATATACCATATTCATAAATAAATCCCTCAAAATTATGGGGTATTACAATCCCGAGTCATCTCTTTATGATTTACTTGGCGGTCTCAACTCTCTCACGAGTACCGTTGATATTATTGTACCATCTATGCACACACCTCCTATTCCATCACCATCGGTTTCAAGTGTCGACGTGTCGCATACTTTGTTGTGTACCCATTGTTCTTATGCCGATTACATGTCCCATGAGTGCATTTACTTTTCATATCCCTACGAACCCACGATAGAACATGTGTATCCATATGATAATGTTCTGGAATCCACCCCAGCTTATTATCATGATGTATCAAATCCTGAGTGGTGTGAGTACCCAAGTTATTCATGGAGGCCTGATCACCCCTTCACGCAATACGAATCCTAACCCGATGTTGCGAATCCTTACACGTTCCAACAATCGTCATGGAAATCATGTTCACCCTATCCCGATCAGTTCCCTCACTATGCTACCCACGATTATCAACCTTTTGTCTCTCACGGAGATCCTTCTCCCGTGTATGACACACTTGAACCCGTTTTAGACACTTCCTTTGAGTATTCTCCATATAGTCATGATAATAGTGAGTAGTGTCCACCTCAACCACCACCACCACCACCACCACCACCACCATCATCCACTTCCGCTCTCGAAAGCCTCCTGCAAAAGTTCATCGTCGAGCAAGAGCAAGCCACTAAAATTCAAAATGAAGCCCTTCAACGGCTTTAACAAAGATTAAATGAAATTGAGTGTGAGCGAGAGTCGGATTTCATCCCAAGTCAACCCATTGCCCCCAAATGGAGTGATGATACGTCGTCTTGTGCCACTGATTTTGAGTATGATCAACCCTACCTCCCCGAGAATCTTGATGCTACCTCAAGTTGACACTTGTGTTGATTTAGCCATCGATAGTGATCGTGATCAAATCTCCCCATCTCCACATGAACCCATCATTACGGTTACTATTCCCTTTCCCTCCGAATCCAAAAACATGCCCGAGTCTACACCCATTGAGCTTACCGTATGCGTTCCTGAGGAACCACTTCATTATAGATTAGCTCCGGCTATGACTGCTCACTATTTTCTCGCGATTGAATCCGAAATGGTTTCTACGTCTCAGGATATGGATCCTCTTCCACCATGCTTGGCTCTTCTTGATCCCATTAATATTGTTTATTCTTCTTTCTCGGATTTTGATGCCTCGTTTGATTTTTCAACCACCTCGGATGGTGACGTAATGGTGTATAAGTTGATCACTCAGTCATTTATTTACACACTTCCTCTTGTGAGTTCCCTTGAGGATCACTCTGCGCCTCATGAGAAGTGTGTGTCACCTACTCTTGAGTTGGATCATTTTCCCCCACCATTTATCCCACCCGATACACCCTTTAGCCCACCCATTGTCCCTTCTACCCCACCACCTGGTTTGGATCTTGATATTATACGTTGCATGTTTCCATCCATATCTTTGGATCCTAAACTAAAATCATCCTCCCCCTTCCATGAAAATATATGTGGTGCTACTCTCCACCATCGTGACACCGAGCTTATTATTCCATGCCCGCCACTCTCTTGTGGTGTTGATTTTTTCCATCAACAACTCCTTTGTGTGTTACGGCGTGACCATTATCTTCGTCCATTTATAAAACGGTTGTGTGATTTCTATGAGCCCCACCCCATCACTATTTCTACATCATATTGCCTTCCTCACCAACTTGAGAACCATGCTTATAGGGCCCTTGTTTCCCTCACCTTTTGGCTTAATAATGACCGTGATCGATGCTTATTCTCCCTTGCCTTTGTCTCCCTTACCCTAATCCCCACCCACCCATGGTCCACCGATGCTTTGCATCGTGTGATGCACTTTTCCATACAAGTGAGTTGACCTTTTTAGCCTTTATCCAACAAGACTGACGCTTCAGTCTTGTTTGGGGGTGATTCTCATCACCCAATTTTTTCTGCCACTTCGTGCGTTCCTAGACCTTATCTTTACGGTGAGAATGGTTGGGTCTGACTTAAGAGTTTAAGCTTAGCGCTACCGGGAGGCATCGCATGATTTCTCGTATGAGTCTCATCCTGTTTGGGGGTGGTGTTTCAAATCACCCTATGCTTTACAATGTTTATGGACTTGTAAACATTTGTTTTCTCTTATCATTTGTTAAGGTTCTTCTTGCATTCATCTGTCCACTTCATTAGTGGTTGATTATGGTAATATCTTTCCTCCCTTCTGTTCTCAATTTTAAAAATCATTTACCTAACATCAAGGACGATGTTCCTTTTTGTTTGGGACTGGTAAATTTATCAAAAACATACATCTTTTGATTTTTTTTGATTTTTAAACCTGATTTTTGAAAATTTCCTACAGTTTCTTTCATCTCACTCATTGATGTGAATTTTCTATCATCCATCCCTTAAGCCTAGGAATCAAGCTAGAGAATTTTTTTTCTATACATTATGTAATACGTATCAAGGCATGTTGTACCATGAATTTCTAGACTCAACAAAAATTGCGCACTTATCACGTCACTATGGTTTAGAGTTGAAGAGTATTACAATTTCCAAGAGAACCTTAAGGATCAATTGTAGAGACTTTAGCCTGTGAGATTCGTGCCTTTTACCTTTTAGAGAGTTTTACGCAATCTCCTAGTCACGAGTTGATTCAACTTCGTTTGGGTCAACACTTAAATCGTTGTATGCTCTTATTATTCTTCATTAAATTTCGGCTTGATCACTGGTCACACCCCACAAAATTCGACAGATGGGGTGGCCAGCCACCGCCGCTGAACTATTCCGGGCGTGATCTAAATAAATACCATTCTTAGCATGAGACAGATATGAGACATAAATAAATCAGTCCATAAGATAAATAATTGAATCAATCTCAAATGATCATAAACAACTAAGCGATAAAAGATCCATCACATGCTAACTCCGAATAAATTCAATCTCTAATAATGATTAAATAAAATCTGAATAATAAAAATTTGAATAATCCAACAGAAATCCTCTAAACAACTTTAGAATCGAATGACACAATAAAACTCAAATGAAGTCTCACAATTAAATACGACTGAAAAGGAAAGTCTAAGTAAACTATGCCATAAAACGAATAACTCCAGCTGCACCTCCAAATGACAACTTCGATAATCCTATGCAGCTTCTCCTAATCTTATCCTGAAAAGTTAGTGAAAGCACGAGGTCAGAGCCCCGAGCATGAATATATACTACTCCCCTCAAATAGGATCCTTGAATCCAGACAGTAGCATTATACACAATAAATATCACAATAGAATATTTTAAATTAAATGGAATAATTAAACGCGATAAATATAAATTACTAACTACCCGTAGAGATCCCCATTTATAAAGGTACACCAATACGATTTTAAATTTTCAATTCCCTCGATGCTAATTTTATTTAATTAGCCCATTTTATTATTATTCTCACTTTTTATTATGACGGTCCTCCCATCCGGGGTGGTAATACACCAAAGTGTCACACTTCCCCTTGTCAATCGTCCTCTAACCCGTTTAAACTGTTCGCCCCGACACATGACAAGGTTCCACACACGACACAACATAAATCGTCCCCTTACCCGTTTAAACTGTTAGCCCCGACACATTATGTCACCACAAATTTTAATACCAGTTTTTATCTTAGGCATTAATCCTCAATTTCATAATTTGTAAATTACCCCACCCTTTTATCGATGTGAGATCCTCAAAATACCCCTTAGTCCCATAACTAAGGGTCCCCAAGTTATCAGTCCGTTCTACGCTATGTATAGGATGAACTTCTAACCTAAACCTCGACCTAGTGTCATGCCTAGGCTAGCGTGACGACGATAAAGTATAAAAAATAAGCCCTCCCCCAACATAATAAAGTAGCAATAATCTAACTCACTAGTCGCATACCTAGAAGGCATAAATCATCAAAAGGCCTACCCACTAATCCCATACCTAGAAGGCATCCTAAAATATAAGGAGAGCAAAATTACCCAACAACCCGTCGTCACAAAGGCAATATAATAATACCAACAAGTCATACAAACAAGCATAATTAATCAACATATAAAACTACGCATGATAGTCCAATTCAATTAAATCTTAATTTAATTATCACAGCGTCAAAATACCCAATTAATCTCATTTAATTATTTTAAACTAAATATACCGACTTTTCATCATTTATACAGCAAAAATCAAATTTCATTATCTCTACACAAATTACATGAGTTATATGCCCCCAACTTCATTTATTTTAAAACTAGGATTTTTCTACATGTAACCTATAACAACAAAACTCAAAATTCACTCATGAATTCTACGTACCCAAATGCTATAAATATTAATCATATTAAAGGATTTCATAAAAACAGCCCGAAGTTTTATGTGTCCACTTCTCTAATTAGATTGCTAATTGATTTTAAGAAAGCTTTGAATTAAGGTTTAGGCAACACTTAAAATGTCTAATACTAAAGGAAAAGAATAGAGTATTCATGCCTGAATAAAAGTTGGTTTAGGAATCTGATCTTGAATGTGTATTCTTCTAAAAAAAATGACAACGATTCGTTCTTGACAGGTCTTGAGAAAATCCGGTTAATCTTAACAAAATTTGAGTTGAAAGTTATGTATAATGGGGATAGGGTTTAGAGGTTGAAGAAGATGACAGATTTCTAATTTTTGAGAAGGCTAAAATGTGTTTTAAAGGATCTAAAGTCGTCACTTTATGTTCATATACCAAAAAGAATTAGAGTCTTAATCAAATACAAACACTCAAAAAATCATTACGGACGATCGGACCATCAGAATCACTTGAAATTTTAGTACATTGTAGCGAACAGTGAGACATGACTTCTGTGAAAAATTCAGCTTGATCCGACGGTCGAATTTCTAAAAATATTATTTTTATCTTCCTTACTTCGGATCCTCCCCCGATTTTTATACAAAAAGTTATAATTTCCAATTTTTTAATCTCGATTTAAATTCCACTTAAAACCTTATTTTTTATACATAAAAGCCAACATATTTACTTACTAAGAATAATTAAGTCCAAAATTTTATTTTTTTCTCGAATTTCCCAATTAATTAATTTAATTAACTATTAAAAATACGGTGTGTTACATCAGTGAGAACAACATCTGTTTCGAGTTGTAAGAAACGCATGTCTTGAAATTTATCTCGATCACTATATTTTCACCCATACACTAGGGCTGTAAACGGATATTCAAAAATCCGCATATGTCCGATATTCGAATCCAAATTTGCGGATATTTATCCGAAAAAATGGAAATGGATGCGAATATGGATAATCTACAAAAATATCCGAGAAAACGGATACGAATACGGATACGGATATGGATAGTAGTAGTATCCGACACGGATAATCCGTATCCAACACGGAGTATCCATTTTACCGGATATCCATTTTACAGGATATCCGTATCCGTTTAACATACATTTAAAATATTAGTTATATAATATTTTAAATCTAAACTAAAACTTAAAATAAAAGTTGGGCATAACTATAATTATGAAAACTTTAAAAATCTAACCTATAATCCTAACCTAATAAACAAAACACACGGTAAATGAGTTTTCCCCCATTTCCCCAAAGCCCTTAGGCTCTTCCCCGCTCTGCGCCTCTACGCTGCCCCTCCGATCAGTTGGTCCGATTTTGCCCCTCTGCGTCGCTGTCCGTCTAACCCCTCAGATCAGTTGGTCCGGTGTTGCCTGCCTGACGCCTCTTCCAGCAAAAAACAAGTATGTGAATGATTTTTGAATCTGAATTAGTTGGTCCGGTGAATAATGGGGACCTGCTATTTTGGCCAACAATAGTTTCTAAATCTTTTGTATTGTGACCTGCTTTTGTATAGTTTCACATTCACGTAATTTCTTTTGTATGGTGACCTGCTTTTATAATTTCTTGGTGACCTACTTTTATAATTTCTTTTGTATAGTTTCACATTCATAATCTCTGCTTTTGTATTCATAATCTCTGCTATTTTTTTATGTACAATTTTTGTCCGAACCTATAGTTTCATTTTTGTCCGGTGGCTACATTTTTGTACGATTTCATAGTCTTTGAATCACCTGCTATTTTTTTATGGTGAAATAGAGTGATGCCAAATAAATGAATGAACAAAGCCAAAGTCCATCTCAACTAGTCTGTTATGAGATTTTGTATGGTGACCTACTATTTTTGTAAATGAATGAATGTATGCTGACCTGCTATGAGATTTTGTAAATGAATGAATGTATGGTGATGCCAAATAAAATTATGTATGGTGATGCCAAATAAAATTATGGTAAAACTTTTATGTATAAGAAAAACTTATGTTACATGTATTATTAAACTCATGTATTTCTTTTTTTAGTACAATATATTGGTGAAGTTTTATTTGGGTGAATTAGTATGTTCAAACAATTAATGTCTTAATTTATCTTTATGCATTACTACTAACTTGCGAGTTGTGATTACGTTAATGCTTAATTAGACAAGGATACAAAGTAAAGGAGATGAGAATGACACACTTCGGGAACTTAAGGGGTAAAAAATAAAGTCCCTTATTTATTGTAATATATTCTTTATTTTCTCCGTTAATATTTTAATTGAGTTATACTTTTCAGGTAAGATGATTCTTCACTTCATTTTTGTTCAATCATTGGAGAAACTGAAGCGGATATAAATTTCAATGGCTTGCAATTGAATAAAAAATCCACATTAAAGGTTAGTACTTGTGCTCGAGCCTTCTTTTATAATTTAATTTGATGTTTTACACATTCTCTATATATTACATGGAATGAAAAATTATATATTTAATTCATTGATTAAATTAGTCTTTATTACGCTATGTGTATCTTAATGTATCTTACACAATAAAAACGGATAAGGATATTATCCGAATCCGGAAAATCCGAGAGGATACGGATATGGATAGCTGAAATTATTATTCGGGCGGATATGGATACGGATATGGATAGTGTGGAGACTTGGCGGATACGGATGTGGATACTATGGTATCCGCTCCGTATCCGTCTGTTTTACACCCCTACCATACACTTACCATTCTCTTCACCCATTATACTCCCATATTCTTCCATATTCACATATTTCCCACATCATCCATATATCAACTCCATTCATATATCA
Organism: Sambucus nigra; assembly: GCA_949130495.1. NCBI lineage: Eukaryota > Viridiplantae > Streptophyta > Magnoliopsida > Dipsacales > Adoxaceae > Sambucus > Sambucus nigra. The sequence continues at coordinate 412,678,688 of OX422217.1, read as the reverse complement.
TCCATCATTTTTTAGAAAAGGAGTGTTTTTCAAATGTAAAATGTTTTCAGTGATTGGGAGTAAAAAGAAAAGAGAAAGAGAAAAGAAAATTGAAAAAATATAATAATAAAAAAAAGAGAAAAGAGAGAAAAGAAAAGAAAAAGATAGTTTGTAGTTATTTTTTATGTAATAAAGACATTTGTTCTTCATGTATAGAACACTCTTATCGCATCCATATTTCATCCATCATCTATACATCGCCCATACTATCATACCTACCTCATCTCATTCCATCATTCCCATTTCATTTCTCCCTCACCCATAATCATCCATATTCACCCTTAGGTGTTCGGGCAAATGAGAGTCAACATGGTGAATAACTCGATGTTCTCACTATAGTGATTAACATTCTTCAAGCGATCGTTTTTCTTTCTATATTTTCGTTCTTTCTTATATGTGTGTGAGACATTTGAACTTGCTTATATTTACTCACCTCCTCACACACAAGAGCGACACACTTACACTAATCTTGAGAGTTCGAATAAGAGAGATATATCCGTGAGATTTTGAAGTTGAAGCGTTGATTCCGAAAAGGCGATCTAAGAATTACTCTTTTGATACTTGACTCGTTTTGACTGATTCACACTACACACGTTGAGTTCTAGGAAGGATGTGCCTTGAGTATTTACTTAGCTAACCTTTTCTACATTCTAGCTTGTATTTCTCAAAATATTTATCTCATGATGGATTGTGAGATTATTCTATGTCTAATAAGAGATTGATTGCATTTTAATAAATAATTTTGTGGGTATATTCCCTGCAAACACTCACGAGAAATAATTCGTCATGTAGGGAAAACTATAAGTTTAAAGGCTTGTTGCACATTCTAAGTGCAATCGCAAGTGCCCGCGAAAGTGGTACACTTTTGGTTTCTTATCTTTCTATTCTCCCCATCTTATTGCTTGAGGACTAGTAATGTTTTGTTTGGGGGTGGTGTGATAAGCACCCAAAAGTGTATATTTTTATACCCCGAATAGGCGTATTTTAGTTGTTAATTCTTGACAATTTGGATCTTATATGCGTAAATATTTAATCTGCAGGTTTGATCGCCGCTTATGGAGTTCAAATGCTTATTTCAAGACAAATGTACGATTTATGGAGTTAATTCTCCTGTCCCGTAATCTTAACTGGGCCCAAACCTTCACCCGAGGTGTGTGTTTAGTTTGTACATTTTAGATTTTTTTAGAATCTTATTTAGAGTCGTTTTATTTTTAGATTTTATTTTAGATTTATTTAGAATTTTCTAGAATTTATTTTACATTTCTTTTTATTCTTATTTTTTCTTTTTATTCTTTTTTAATTTTAGTCTTTATTTCTAGTTTTGCTAGATTTTATATTTTTAGGACTTTAGGTTTTATTTTTATTTGATTTGTAGTTTTTTATTTTTTTAGGAATTTAATAGTTTTTTTTTATTTTTAGAATTTATACTTTTAGGATTTTTAGGAATTAATTATATATTTTTTAGTGTTGTCTATTTTTATTTTTATTTTATTAGGATGAATTTTTGGAATTTATTTTTCTATTTTTATTAGTTTATTTTTAGGACTTTAGTTTTAATTTTTTAGGTTTTACTTTTTTTTGTTAGGATTTAATTTTTAGTTTTATTATTTTTAGTTAGATAGTTATTTTTAGGGTCACAAATTAAACACATACATAACTCACCATTACCCAACCCCATGTCGAAACCCGGCGTCCACATAGCCAACCTGTGCTCCCCTGCCCCGGCGACGCCCAAACCTGAGACCTGCCACCACCAGCGGGTAGAGGTCTGACAAAAAAAAAATCGACCAACCCGAGCGACCCACCTGTTCAAACCAACCAGAACCCGGTTACTAATCCATCTTCTAAGACCCATTTCCCATTTGTAAACCCAAATCCAAATTGATGTCGCCTACATAAACCAAACCAAAAGCCGAAAACCCATTTAACCCAGATGTGTGTTAATTAAACCATTTACCTTTTTGCCTCATTCTTTTCAAAAATACCCTTACACCCCCACTACCCACATGGACTTATGTGCTTTTCAAATTACCCTCACCCAAATATCCTCACACCCTCTTACACCATTAACCTCCCCAATTTACCCCTTATCTCCATGCCTACTATTTAAAGAAGAAGAAGACCCAAATAAAAAAAAAAGAATTAGGCTATAGAGAGAATTAGATAGAGAAACACCATTTTTTTTAGTAGTTTATTTTTTTTATTTATTTTTAGATTAGAGAAAAAAATTCAATAAATTGAGTGCTTGTAATTAATGAGAGATGATGGAAGAATTGAAGAATTAATGCAATTGAAGGCAATTTTGGTTTGATTACTCCTCTCTAATTTTCATTTTATGCTCTTATTTGATTCTAATTTTTATTGGATGATGATTATGGAGGGCTAATCATCCCATTCAAGGGATGAATTGAAACCCTCATGAATCCAATTTGATTTAATTGTCAATTTTAATTTTGTTAGTTTCCTTTGATTAGTAAATTTAATTCCTAGTTATTTTCACATTGAGAAATGAAAAATCATCCTTGAGAAAGGATTGAAAATTGTATTATCATTTGATCATTTGATTCAAACTAGAGATAGGCTTATCACTTGATTTAAATGTTAGAACAATTTTCATCTACTCTTATTTTTATTTTGTCTAATTAAAATAAGTTTGATGAATCGATCCTAGCGGGTGATTCATTTAATTGATTCTAATTCGTCTAGAGTAGTGCTTGCGGGAATTAAACTTACTTTTTTAATAGAATATTCGATTACTTCATTAGTGTAATGAGAATTAGCTTTTGAATTAAATGAATATTTTGGAAATTGATGAAACTAAAATATTGCAAGCTAGATTAATTTGTCTCATTTGAGGGTGAATTTTCCATCCCTTGAATATTTTTCTCTCATTTAGTTACAAATCACTCCTTTTTTTTATTGCTCACTAGTTTATATTTTTCATACTTTTATTTTAGTTTGATTACCCTCTTTTTATTTAGTTCTTAGTTTAAATGCACATCCTCACAAAATTATTTTAATATTGAAAAAGATTAAAAAAAATAGAAAAAGTAAAAAAAAAAAAGGATTAAATCTTTCCTCTCTTGTACGTTTCACCATTAGATTTGGATTGATTCCCTTACTTACCGCTACACTCTAGTATTGTTATATTTTTGTAGGTATGAAAGGTTTTGATTAGAGGAGTTAACGAACAACGATAAATACGCAAAAGTATTCTCTATCAGTCATTCTAGAACTTTGATGAATATACTCCCTTGACAGTGGGAGTAAACCACATCTTTTACAAGATCCAAGGAAATGGTGAATTAAAATGGATGGAAAAGTTAAAAACTCTTACTGGTAGAAAAAACACGAATTTGTTTGCAAGTTCACAAAGACCAAGTACCGAATGTGCATCTTGATTTAAAGACGAACCTAGTCCAACTTACCGCTAAGACTGATAACCTTCAAATCGAGGTTCATAATATGCAGTGAAATCGGGTCCCTATTCCTAAAGAGCCGGAGGTACTCTTCCCTCACGCTATGGGTCTGTCCGAACTTGAGCCTATTTGGGTCCCAAACGATTATCAACATGCTCCACGTGTCCCTCCTATTAATAGGCCACCACCAGCTCAGCTCCCTATGCTAAATCTTGCCCAACCTGGGGCTAACCTGCCACTAACCATTAATCTAAAAGAAGAAGAGTTGAACAAGGTCAAGGAGGACCTTAAGCTGTTGACTAAGAAGTTTGAATTAGTTCGAGTCTCGGGGAACTACATGGATTACACCCAATTATTTGACCTAGTTCGGCGGTAGCGGACCCCTAATTATTTATCTCCGAATTTAGCACCGAGCCATGACTCTACTAGGTGCCTCCGAAGAAATAATGGCCCAAATGTTCCAACAGACTTTGAAGGACAACGCTCTTCACTGGTTCCTATCTTTCTAGGAATCTAGAATTCATTATTGGGACGATGTTGCTCAGGAATTCATGTCGCAATATAAGTACAACGAGAAATTGGAGGTTACACGTCGTAATTTTGAACTTCTCAAGCAAAATCCCAGGGAAATTGTTAGTAATTTGATTGCAAGGTGCCGAGAGAAAGAAATCACCATGACCGATCGGCCTTCTAAAGTGGAGCAAGTTAGTGTTATGAAGAAAAACTTCTTACCCCATGTCCGAGAGATGACGAGAGGATAATATCACCCTCATTTTCGAGACCTCTGGGAAGCAGGAGTGAAGATTGAAGAAAGTCTTGCCAAGATAGAAGCTGAGCTAAAGAAAGTATCAGGACAGTTCACTCCCAGAATGTTTGAGAAGCCTGCCAATACCATAATTTTGACCATCAATAACATCTCTCAGCCTGCCATTTATAGGCATCAGAAACCTGCCCTAATCCCATTAGAAAGGGATACACCGAGATTTATGCTCCCCTCTCCAAAGTCTACCAAGCCCTTTTGAGCCGAAATCTCATCAAACTGTTGGACCCTTGCCAATTACCAATCCCGCTTACCAAAAATTTCAAACCGAATGCCCATTTCAACTTTCACTAAAATGTTAGCCATACCACCGATCAATGTTTCCTCCGGAATGTAATCCAAGGTCTGATTGAATGGGCTGTCATCATCCCACCAATCAATACTAAGACATACACCACTCATAATCCACTTCCAAATCATGCGAATGTTATATTCCTAAAAAATGACCCAGAATTTGACCTGTATACCCAGATTGTACCCATTAAATCACCCATTACATCCATATATTCACCTAAACCCCTCAAAATTTGCCATATTTTCTCGTACACCCTACTTGTTTTGCCGATCAGCCCCTATAATGGCTTACAAGATCATTCATTACCATTCGTACTCGTTCTAGGGGAATAGATATGGAATTGACAACAATACTAAATCCCCTCCTAGAGTTTCGGCTGAAATTTCCCTAAAAATGATCATTGAATGAAAAAAATTCAATACACTGTTCATGGAAGCTCGGAAGGGGCATTGAGAGTCAGATAATTGGGTGGTACCTATCGGTGAAGTCAGTTTAGATGATGCCTGCCAAATTATGGCAGACTTATTCTGACAGACAGGTGGAATTTGCGGTATGTCCTAGCTACTCGATTCTTTAAGATACAAGGGCACTTGGTCCCTTTACTTCTTCATCTCCCCATTGAGTGTGAGGATCTATATAAAGCAGCCGTTAAGGTTGTAGAATTTATTGAATTCTCATGGAAGGATAGCATCATTGCCACCAGATGGGGGGACAAATTTGATAATTCAAATGAAGAGCTAAGCCAAGAAAAGGTTAGCTCAATGAACAGTGTATATTGGATGATATCGTTTGAATATCTGTTAGGAGAGATCAATAAAGTGGACAGACAACCTCAGATAGATGAAGAAACAGGGTTTATGTTCTTCCCCTCTTCTGTGAACCATATAACCAGATATGAGAGGTACTACCAGAGTCTGAACCCTCAATCATCAACGACAGATAAAGAAAAAAGTGTTGTCAAGAAACTCCTTATATCCAAAATGACCATCGAGGAGAGTAAGATCCTCGACCAGTTGAAGAAAACTCAGGTTACCATAACTTTGTAGGGACTTTTCATGTCTTCCCAGCTGCACTAAAATGCCTAGATTAAATTACTTACCGGGCCCATAATCCTTCCTCCCACCACCCTGAAGGAATTCATTAACTTGGTCAGGTCTATAACCTCTATTAGAATGTTCTCCCTCTATGAGGAAAAAATCCCTAAGTTTGGTCCTAATCATAACTATGCTCTCACTATATCTTTAGAGGTGATGGGGAAGATAGTCCTGCTTTCGCTCTTTGATAACGGATCAACACTCAATGTTTGCTCATTAAGGACCCTCAACTGCTTAGGTTTGTAAGTAAGAAATTTTTCTCTAACTTCCACCGCGGTGCGTGCTTATGATAAAACTCGTCGAGAGGTGATGGGATCCATAAAGCTTATAATAGGGGATGCCACTATAAATCTCGTCACTAAATTCCAAGTCATAGACATATTGACTTATTTCAACCTATTGCTCGATCGACCATGGCTTCACAGCATCAAGGGGGTATCTTCCTCACTCCATCAGAAACTGAAGTTCTTCGCTAAGGGGCAAGTCATCACCATCTTGGGTGACGATGATAAGACTGATAATGCAAGCACCAGTAACCTAGTATTAGAGATACAACATGGGGCGAATGGCATGCTTCTGTCCAGTTTCGGAGTCGAACCACTTCCACTCCCAACAGGGGATGATTTCAAATTTAGAGTTTGTCCAGAGCACAACCCTCACGACAATGTCAACGTGACATAAATGTTTAAAAATATGCACGTCATGTCTAAACTAGGGCTAGGGCGATGACAAGAGGGAATACTGGAACCCATAGTGCTGAAGAAGGATTTTTCTCCATGTGGCCTGGGCTATCAACCATCATTAGAACAACTTATACTGCTCTACAAACCTCGATTGAAGAGAAGACTAGAAAGTGCTAAGACTGTTTCAGGAGACTCCTTGAATGGAAGATTCGTTAGAGAGGGTGAAGATTTTCCATTTTGTTACTCGAACCATGGTATGATCAGGCGGACAAAATGATGAAGCCAGGGATGGAGATTTTCGTTACTCCCGGGTCAGAGATTCCCAGTATCATGTGAAAGCTCTCACTGAGAAGACTACAACTATTACCAAGGATTTCGAGGGAAGTGACTCCGAGGACTCATTTAATTTATAGACACTGGGTTGACACTTTGCATGATCCACTCAGGTGCTAGATTATCGGATCCGTCCATCCTGATCAAGGCCATTGATGCACCCCTCCTCAACTAGAATGCTATACTAGTTCCACCTACTGAAATGCAACCCAACCCAGATGTTTATCCTATTTCTTCCTCTTTTGTTATTCCTCCTTGTTCTGATCACAATGTAATCGAGACCTGCTTTGATGAGGTTCTTAACACTACTTTTCCCAAGAATGAAATAAACGAAGATTTTAAGTATCTTGTTGTGCCATACATTAATTATCGTGATTCTAATCAAACCCTCGATAATGATGATTTTGCAAATGAATAATTCTTAACTGATATTAATAAGGTTAATAACCAACAACATAATTGCGCTCAAATTAATGAAGATGAAACTATTGTTATTAATCTCGGTCTTGATAGCCAACTATATGATATTGGGATATGATTGACACTTGATAAGCATGAGCGCGCGTAACTCGAAGAACTGTTGAAGGAATTTGTGGACGTCTTCATCGATCCTGAGATCACCCAACACGAGATTCTAATTCCCAGAATGTAAACAGGTCAAACAAAAATTGCGAAAGCTCCGCACCGATTGGTCACTCAATGTTATAGAAGAAGTGGTCAATCAGTTGAACGTGGGCTTCAGCCGGGTGATCGAATATCCCAAACGATTAGCCAATATTATACATGTATCAAAATAAAGAGGAAAAATTCATAGGTGTGTTGATTACTGAGATTTGAACAAGGCTTCTCCAAAAGATGATTACTCGTTGCCCAATATCGACATGATTGTGGATAATACGTCTAGTCATACTCTCAAGTCATTCGTTGATGGATTTATCGGATACAATCAAATCAAGATGCACCCTAGTCATCAAGAAAAAAATGCATTCATCACCCCTTGGGGAACCTTCTGTTACAAAATTATGTTATTCGGTCTTAAATGTGTAAGGGCTACATACCAAAGGGTTTCCACAACCATCTTGCATGATCTGATACACAAAGAGGCCAAGGTCTACATAGATAATACGATTATCAAGTCTAAGACTTAAGAACGTCATGTTCCCTCTCTCCGAAAGTTTTTCGAACATTTGTGGCGATAAAAAATGTGACTTAACCCAAAAAAATGTGTCTTTGGTATTACCAAAGGAAAAATTTTGGGATTCATGGTTAAAGAGAAGGGGATTGAAGCAGATCCTGCCAAAGTAAAAGTTATACTCGAAATGCCACCATCGCTAATGAAGAAAGAAATCTGCGGATTCTTAGGAAAATTATAGTTTATCAGCTAGTTCATCATCCAGTTGACTTATATTTGTAAAACCCTCCACAAGGATTCTACCAAAATCTAGAATGAAGCTTGTCAGGAGGACTTTGACCGAATCAAGAAGTATCTAACCCGACATTCGATACTCATACCACCATAGCCTGGTCTCCCTATACTTTTATACTTGACCATAACCGATACTGCACCTGGGGCTCTGCTAGCCCAATATATTAAAGAATCCCTCAAAGAAAGATTGGTCTATAATTCCAGTTGCAAATTGACCGGATACAAAGCCAATTACACCTTCTTGGAGAAAGTATGTGTCGCCCTTGTCTAGGTCACGCAAAAATCATTACACTATATTTTCATTTTTCCCATGAGACTTGTGTCCTTAAATGATCCTATCGAATACGTGCTTGAAAAACTTATCTTGTCTAGTCGAATGGCCCAATGGTTGATGCTGCTGGCCGAGTTCGATATTATGTATGTCATGCAGAAATCCATGAAAGGGAGGGATATCTTTGACTACCTTGCTGATTTCCCCATGGAAGAAGATGACGTTTGGGTCTCGGAGTTACCGAATGAAGATATCCTTTGCACCTCTCAAGAAGACCTCTGGGGGAAAATGTTCTTTGAGGCCGCTACAATAAAAAAGGATACGATATTAAGATACTCCTGATCGTCCTAATGATTCCCACACTCCCAACGCCATCAAGCTAGAATTTTCCTGCACCAACAACATGATCGAATACGAGGCATGTACGGTAGGCCTCAAAATTGCTCTTAATAAAGGAATTCAATGCCTAGATGTCTAAGGGGATACTTTCCTCATCATCGTCCAGGTACTTAGAAGATAGGAAGTCAAAGACGAAAAGCTCTTACCCTTCCATGCCCACTTAGAATAGCTAGCCTCACAGTTCCGAGATATCACCTTCTACTAGTTACCTCGAACAAGGAATATCCTAGACGATGCCTTTTCTACCTTAGCCTCCATGGTCGACATGCCTAAAGAAATAATTATGGCACCTTTTCTAGTCCAGAAACAAACTAAACCATCCTACTTCTACCACATTGAACTCATCACATAAGAGGATTCTGATATGGCTGATTACTGGTATTATGACATTTGGAGCCTCCTTAAGCACGATAGGTACCCCCAGGATTCCAATAAGAAAGAATGAGAAACCCTTTATAAACTGGTTGCCTAGTATATTATCTACGATAAAGACTATTCAAGACAAACTTTGATAGAACCCACTTACACTGCATCATGGGGGCTAACATTGAAGAGATGATGCAGAAAATCCATAGTGGGGAATGAGGACCCCACATGAATGGACATATGCTCACCAAGAAGATAATCCGACAGGGTTACTATATGACTACCATGGTTCAAGATTGTACCACCTATGTCCGAAGATGCCTTAAATGCCAATAGTTTTCCAATATCCATCACTTGCCTCCGCGAGAATTATACAACAACTTCTAACTAGCCATTTTCCAGATAGGGCATCGATATCATAGGGAAAGTCACACCTAAAGCCTCTAATGGGCATGAGTTCATCCTGGTTGGCATTGATTACTTCACTTAATGGGTTGAAGCCGAGTCATACACATCATCTATCGATACGGGATCCCGCAGGAGCTAGTAATAGATAACAGGTTACATTTTGAGGAAAAAGTCTCATAATTGGTCGATGAGTATAGAATCCAGAGACACAAATCTTCTCCTTACGGACCACAAACCAATATTGAAGTTGAATCCGCTAATAAGAACCTTAAGGAAATCATTAGCTAGAAGATCGATAGTTATCGAGATTAGGCCTATCGGATCCTTTACGCCCTTTGGGGCTACCACACTTTAATTCGAGCATCTACTGGGACTAACCCTTACTCATTGGTATACGACATGGAAGAAGTCCTACCTGTTGAACTAAAAATACCTTCACTATGCTTAATTCTTGAAAGCAGAGTCAGTGAAGGAGACTAGCAATAGATCTGACTTAACTAGCTGTCGCTCTTGGACAGAAAGGAGACTAAAGGCTCTATACCATATACAAGGGTACTATTACAGGATAGCACAACCATTCAACAAGATAGTTAAGGACCGTGGTGCTCGAGAGGGTAATTTATCCCTCAAAGAAATCATAGAACCCGTCTGGTACCCCAAATGGAAATTCAAGCTAAACTGGAGTGGACCCTACATCGTTAAGAAGATCATGTCTGGTGGTGCCACTATGCTCACCGACCTTGACGGAGAAGAGTTGGCGCATTTAGTCAACCTGGACCACCTCAAGAAGTTATACCCCTAGTCCGAAATCTCAACGTTCTACGACTCCTCTCATCTCCCTTATATTCTAAAATATATAAAAAAAAATCTTCATTCCCTCTACTCAGAACTACGTGGGACCTTATCCTCTAAAAAACCGTTTTCTTTCAAAAATTAAACTCAAGAAATTTTTAAAAACCCCCAAAGGTATGTAGGTAGATCATATGCTTTGCATGGGAACGATCCCCTTATTTTTCACAAATTTCTATTCTCTTATTACCTCCGAGAACGACAGTTCATTTTATAATTTACATGAACAAAAGGATTATATATGCCTTAGCGATTGGTATAGGTAATTCAAATGTAACTCGTTAAGAGGCGGGATAATATAATTAAAATCCTTTTTATTCCAGTTTGGGAAATTTTAGTACGATTATAGAAAATATCAGCGTAGGGAGTCAAACAACTACCCCCGCCAACTTGATTGTGCTAAAAACAAACCAAACAAAATTACTCCTAAACAAACTAACCAAAACCTTCCCAAATTTATTCCCAACAAACCCAAAGTGACCAAATACATAACCAAACACATAAAATCTTCACAAAAATCACCAGCTTCACAAATGACCCTACCCACAACTATCAAAAGATCCAGCCCCACCATCATCTACATCTTGAGGCCCCCAAACCTTTCCATCCTACATAATATCCTGAAGGCACTCCATGGAATGGTAAGCCCAGAACAGTCTAGAGAAAACCACTATGCCCCTCCATAGGGTCAAATATGGAAAACCATCTCTTCCCGGTCTCCTCGACCAGGATCCTATCTACTACCCTCCTCCACAACCATTACATATAGTCCCCAAATACATGATAAAATTTGCCAACAGATTAAGAGGGATGGGTCGACGGATGACAATTCTTCAACAGAGAGTACGGGATGGCACAATATGCTCCCATCCGACTTGACGTAGGTGCCGCTAAGGAAAATAAAAGGAGGTCTGATGGAGGCCAACTAACCAAACATACTGGTATTCCCCAGTTCCAGAATGGAATACAACTCCCCCCGCTAGGGCATTAACTAGCGCAAACATAGAGATCCATGCTCCATAAATCAGTTTACCCAGTTCTCAATGTTTGGGCCAAAGCTAATGAAATAGCGAGTGAAGAAATTTGGTATAGCTGTCAAGGGATATTCAGGGGGACCGCCAAGCGAAATCTCTCAAAAAGTCACATGAATAGAATAACTAGGCTACCTCTTAGAAAATTAGAATGTCCTTCCCGCTAAGCATTTAGAATGTTCAGGGTCTCTGCGAGTATCACCGCCATAGGATTGTGATGGTATGACATCCATACAATAATGGCAGCATGTTATGGGTGCCATCAGGTCCCTAGTCATCAATAGTAGCTTCAAAATTAAGCCAAGGGCGACAGCCCCGACATAGGCCGCATCACTAACATCCCGTAGAAGCAAGAAATATAACACAGTTGGGAGGGAGATCATTCCTCTAGTGACTAATGACCGAGTCGTCGAAGGTGAGATATGAAGAAATTTCATCAACAGTGCCCGAGGCGACCTAGAAAATTCAGTAATGGTCTCCGCCACACTGGGATTTACCCCAACATAGAAAAAAATACCTCATAGGTCGGGTAGACCTCCTCCAAGAAAAAATGAAAAACGTGATCCTCAGGGTACCAAAATTGTACTACCGCTGTCAGCATGTTACGATCAATGGGTAAGTTGCACCACAAAGAAACCCGACGGAGGCTAAAAGCATCATAGTCTACATTGTACAAAAACATAGACTCTAAATTTTCAAGATAAGAAGCAAATTTTGCACTTATGGGAAGGGACATTTTGAAAATAAAAAAACACAAGACAAGAAATGAGCAAGAGAAAGAAAATTTGGATGGGTGAAGAAAAACTCTCCACATCCCCCCTTTTTATGCTTGAAAATCTTCGTTAAAGACAAAGAGCCTGCAAAATTCGGATGGAACACTACCCCATCAAGGACCAAGTAGCTGAAGAAAGTGCAACCAAAGCTTTTGGGTGATTTGATATGTTAATCGGCATCCACCCATTTTTAGAAAATTCCATTTTTCTTTTTTTGTCAGAATCAAGAAACCCAATAAAAATAATTTATAATTCCAAAAGAATTCAGAATTTCTCTCTCCTTATATTTTTAACTCATCATGTTTTAAAATAAATTATCTTTTAAGTAATTCTAATATTTTTATGGTCTCAACATCAAAGTAAAAAGGTGAACATAGATTAAGTCATTTAAAGAAAAGATTAATTAATATAATCTCATTCATTTCATAGATATGTTGCTATCATTACATCTTTTGCAGAAAAAGAAGAAGAAAAGTAACGGGCCTCAGCCTGAACCCCCACACTTTCTTTCTCTCACCTTCTCTTTCTCTATGATCCCCTACCCTATGACGCATGATCTTTTTCCAGTGATGAGTTGAGGAACCTCCACTACCAGATGCAGATCCCTCCTCAGAAGAAGCAGATGGCACAAAGCAGGAAGGAATGGTGATCGAATCTTGAATATGAGCCATCGTAGAAGACACCTAGTCTCAGATGTCCCTTAGCCAGGTAGTTGACACCCGAACATGCTTCAAGAAAAATGAAAAGAGAAAATCGGTTAGTTAGAAGAGAAAGGGAAATCAGAAAAATAAAAGACAAAGGACAAAGATATACCTCTGGTTGAAGGACATCTTTTGTCATTCCTAACACCGCTGGGTACATCACAATAGGACGATGATACATACTCACCGACCCTCCTCTAGGGCGTATGATGTTATACGAAGGAAGAGCAAGTTGGAGAAGTGAAACCTATGACGTCACTACCGCTACTGACGTCAATGCACCACCAGTGTTGTGGCAGACCCATTGACCAACTCGTACCCCATCTTGAAGTCATAGGAGGCGGAGGTATGTTCACCACGTCATAGATGCATGAAAACATCAACTAACTGGTCACAAAATTAAGGTAATCGTAGATCTTCACCATGTTTGTGTACAATGAATAGGGTTTGCTAATCATCGCCTCCACCCGGGCCTCCTCCGACATCTCCCGAACCCACCTTTTATACCTCGGGGCCATCGTCGGTGGGATTTCCACCTCTTGCTCCATGATATTTTGGACTACTCTCTCTCCCAGATACAAGGAGTAGACAAGCTCATGCTCCAGCAGCCGATGCATCTGTGCATTCCCTCCGGTCACCCCCATGTGCTAGATGGCCATTCCCCAAGGCTAAAAGGTCACCTACATTTTTCCAGGATAAATTCAATACTTGAACAAATGAAATGCCGAGAAAAATGCTCAAAAGAGATACCCTGGTAACTCATTAGGACATTCAAGACCTGAAGCATCGCCACCAAGGAAGGAGACTGTTTCCTCTGATAGTGAGACTTCAACCACTAATACATCCGGCAGAAGCCCCCCATCACTCATCACGCAAACCAATCAAACCAGCATTGATCCCGATCATCTTGTAGAACCATATATACAAAAGACAAGAGTCAACAATAAAAAATAAAAAGGAAATAGAGGAAAATGCAAAAAAGAAAAATATCACCAAAAGATACGTGGCTCCAGTAAATGTCTGCCAGCAACACCGGTTGAAAGCATCCAAATATGAATAAAGGGTTGCCAAAATCTGGCTCCCCCAGTCAAAAAGAGGGATTTTCAAAAATATTCCCAAGTATGGTAAAAACCATAAGTGGAAAACATCACCGCTCGACTCCACCAAAAATCCTCCCAACAACGGAATAATAAATAAACGATCCATCCGATGAACCTGCAGCTCATTGGTCTCATCGATCCAATGACTCAAAAAAGCCTACCAAAGAAGAGACATATAGATCGAGCCCACCGAGACTATCCGATCAACATCGCCTAACGCTACCTCCACCACCGTTGGTGTCACCCTTAGGTACCGGTCCACATTTATCTACGTCCCCTCATAGTCTATCCTCAGCAGATGTTGTACATCAATGGGGGTCACTATCATATCCCCAAAACCCAGATGTATGGTCTGGATAGTATCCCACCACCTGTCTCCCATAGCACATAAAACAGTCATCGAGTAGAAAGTCTCATCCAATGCGGATGTCAAACTACCAAAACCTATAGAAGAAACTACATAGCGCACCACTGTGGGAAGGTGCTCCCACACGTCTCTAAGTCCTGTCATCCCCCAAGAGCAAAGACTCATTGCAGCAATGTTAGTCTGCTAAAACAGAAGGTAAAACTTTTGTTAGAATTTAAAGAAACAAGAAAATGCAAAAGAAAAATGTGAAAAGGATTGCCACAAGTCACACAGTACTTACATAACCCTCACGGTTTCTCACCCTAGATTACCGATAGTGCAAAAGCTCGTGCAGAAGAGTACAATCATCCGTAACAGGCTTAAATAAATCAAAATGTTCTCGTTACCCAGTGCTAAGGGTACCTTAGCTCACCACTCTAAGTTCTCCCAATTGTCAACACCTAGCCATGCCTTGTGTGTCTCGCTGCTCAAGAAATCCACCATTTTATAATCTCAAATGATGGAAGGATGCATGAGCAGATCGCATCAGAAATAAGCAGAAGATAAGAAAGCTAGAAGCTGTGAAAAGTGAAGAGAATTCGACCCTTTTTATAAGAGGCTAAGGGGTATGCCGATTGGTAGTGCCCTGACACCTACTTATTGGCATTTACCCTTCCCCAGGTAGTCCAAAAGACCATGCCATTGTCGTTTGGCAACCCCTATAACTTGCCGATCGACAACCCTTTGAAATTTCGTACAAAAAATCTCAAAAAATGCCAAAAAAATTCCAAACAGTTTCAAAAAAATTCCTAAAATTGCCAAATGAATATTGGAACATTTCTTCACCAAGAAAATCAATTTTCAAGTTGCCCAAATCCCTATATGAATTAATACCACATTTTATCCCCTGGTTAAACCCTAAAAATCAGCGCACCCGCAAAGCCCAGTGAAACTCCCCAGCGGAATCCAAAAAAAAAAACTTCATATTCAGCAAAAAATCAAGTGCTTCCTCATCAGAGCTACCTATTTGCCCACCAAGAATTGCTTAATGTTTCCGCAAAAAACTTCCAGTTTTCCCAAGCAGAGCTAGAATCCTTAACCGAATGTCTCTCCCTAACAACACAATCCCCAGCGAAATCCCAAAACCTCAAGTGAACAATTGTTTCCCCAAACATAATTTCCAGACAAAGAATTTTCGCACTTATTAAAAAGACAAAATCCCCAAAAATATGTCTCTTACCCAGTAGAATCTCAAGAAAAGTAAATTTAAAATTCCACAGGAGATCTATTCCCCACACCTCTACTTAAGGTCCTTAGAATTTACCTCGACCCTCAGAATTGGTCGTCCCAACTTAAGGTCCTCAGAATTGACCTTCGATCCTTAGAATTAATCACCCACAGTTAAGGTTCTCAAAATTTACCTTCGACCCTTAGAATTGGTCGCCCCCACTTGAGGTCCTCAGAATTGACCTCGACCCTCAAAATTGGTCGCCTATACTTAAGGTCCTCAGAAATGACCTTGACTCTCAGAATTGGTCGCCCCTAACTTAAGGTCCTTAAAATTGACCTTCGACCCTTAATATTGGTCGCCCGAACTTAAGGTCCTCAGAATTGACCTTAGACCCTCAGAACTATTCGCCCCCACTTAAGGTCCTCAGAATTTATCATCGACGCTCAAAATTGGTCGCCCCAACTTAAGGTCCTTAGAATTGACCTCGACCCTCAGAATTGGTCGTCCTTACTTAAGGTCTTCAAAATAAACCTCGACACTCAAAATTGATCGCCCCCAACTTAAGGTCCTCATAATTGACCTTGATACTCAGAATTGGTTGCCCCTAACCTAAGGTCCTCAGAATTGACATCGACCATCAGAATTGGTCACCCCCAACTTAAGGTCCTCATAATTGACAGCTTATACCTTCATGTCCTCAGAATTGACCTCGACCCTTCGAATTAGTCGCTCCAACTTAAGGTCCTCAGAATTAACCTTCGATCCTCAGAATTGGTCGTCCCAACTTAAGGTCCTCAGAATTGACCTCAACCCTCAGAATTGGTTGTTCCCACTTTAGGTCCTCAGAATTGACATCGATCCTCAAAATTGGTCTCTCCTACTTAAGGTCCTCAGAATTGACCTCGACACTCAGAATTGGTCGCCCCCAACTTAGGTTCCTTAGAATTGACCTCGACTCTCAGAATTGGTTGCCCCCAACTTAAGGTCCTCAAAATTGACCTCGACCCTTAGAATTGGTTGACCCCAACTTAAGGTCCTCAAAATTGATCTCGACCCTCAAAATTTACCGCTTCTACCTTAAGGTCCTCAGAATTTACCTCGACCCTCAGAATTGGCCGCTCCAACCTACAGTCCTCAGAATTGACTCAGAATTATTCATACCAAATTGAGATCCTCTGAATTAACCTCGACCCTCAGAATTGGTCGCTCCCACCTTAAGTTCTTCAGAATTGACCTTTGACCCTAAGAATTAGTCTCTCCCACTTAAGGTCCTTAGAATTGACCTCGACCCTCAGAATTGGCCGCCCCCACTTAAGGTCCACAGAATTGACCTCGACCCTCAGAATTGGTCTCTCTCTACTTAAGGTCCTTAGAATTAACTTAGACACACATAATTGGTCACTCCAACTTAAGGTCCTTAGAATTGACCTTGACCCTCAGAATTGGTCGCTCCCCACTTTAGGTCCTCAGAATTATCCTCAACCCTTAGAATTGGTTGCCCCTACTTAAAGTCCTCATAATTGACCTCGACCCTCAGAATTGGTCACCTTCAACTTAAGATCCTCATAATTGACCTCGACCCTCATAATTGGTCGATCCTACCTTAGGTTGTTAGAATTGACTTGACCCTCAGAATTGGTTACCCTCGGTATTACCTTAGTCCTTAGAATCGGCCTAAACCCTCCAAATTGGTCATCCTCATCCTTTTTTGGTCCTCATAATCGACGTCTTTCCTAAAAACATCATATGGTGTCTATTTGACAGCTTTCGCTTGTTCCAAGCTCACCCATCAAGGGGATCTATAGAAACCACATTCTAGGACCCCCAAGTCTCTCCTTAGGTTCCTAAAACCTCCCATTCACTATAAACTAAACGTTATACTCCAAGTACCTATGTAGAGGCCATCGGGCGCTCCTAGGCCCCATTTAACTCCGATAAACTCAATTATCAGAGCGAAAGCTCAATGAATATATGAATGGATCTGAATCCCCTTTCCAACAGTCCACCCCGTGCATGAATCGACATAGTGGTTCAGATGAATAATATATTTTACTATCAAAAATTGATTCAGAGGCCACTGGGCACTCCCGAGCCCCGCTTTGACAGCAACCAACTCTATCGTTAGAGAAAAATCTTAATGAATCTTTAAAGGGATCAGAATCCCATTTCCAATGGTCGACCCCATGCATAAAACAACATAACCATTTCAAAAAATGTTCCGTTTTCCACCAAAAACTAATTCAGAGGCCATCGGGCACTCCCGAGCTTTGTATGACCAAAGACAACTCTATAACTCGAATGAGACGGAACCAATCTTTAAAGGGCATTTAATACTCTTTTCAACGGTCTTCCCCATACATGAATCATCCTTACGGTACAAATGAATGACCTATTTTAATCTGAAAGGTGTCACCGGGCACTTCTGGGGCCCGTTTGACCAAAGTCAACTCTCCAAACCAAGCGAAGCTCTTTGGAAAGTTGAATTACCTCGCATAAACTTTCCAATGATCATCCCCATGCATGATTCTGACTTACAGCTTGGACGAACGATCTATTACAGTCCAACGATGTCCTGTCCAAAGGACCAAAGGAAATTTTTGAGCCCCGTTTGACCTAAAGTTAATTATCGGAATTGGGAGAGTCCCTAAGGACTTTTAAAGGTATTTGAATTAACTTTCTAATGATATTCCCTGTGCACAATTTGGATTAACGGATTGTGGTTTATGACCATTTTTGTAGAAAAAATTGTACGAGACTTTCGATTGTTAGGTCCATTTCCTGCTTATTGGCAGGGTGTCTAGCGTCACCTGCCGATTGGCAAGGCTAGGGATATATTGATAGGAAGTTCCCATACCCTATATTAGGAGGTCATTAGCTCACTTCCAAGACACACCTCAGATCCATCAATATCAATGATCTCAACAACATTCTTTTGCAATCAATGAAGTTTCCTTGTGGAAATTGTTTTCCACCTTTCATTCCCAACATTTTGATACCTAATTTAGCAAAAATATCCTTATCTCTCATCCAACACTCATTTCAAAGTTGCAAGGAATCTCATCAAGGACTAATATCAAGCCTCAAGTCTCTAAAGAAGGTTCAAACACCCTTCTCTCTCTCACTCTCTCTCCCCCCTCTCTCTCTAAATGTCCTTATTTTCGGATTAGTTATATAGATTCTCAATTTAGTTTTTTTTTACTTTAGATCAGACACATTAATATCTCATCCTTTATTAGTTATATTGCACATAATTTTATTTTCTATAAAAAAAACAAAATAAAGAAAAAGCGGGTTACACCTATAAATTCCGACGGGATTATTCACCAAATTTTCTCAAACAAAAAAATATCTTTTCTACACACACACATATATAATAAACTCCCGTTTGAATCTATGGGATAAACCCCACCGTAGTGCCGCATGTGAACTACGTGGACTTTGATGCCTTTATAAACTATGTAGGAGTTTCGGGCTAAAAACTCAAGACTCGAGTTCAATTTTCTTATTTTCCCATTTCTTGCATTATTTTATATATATCATACTTGTGATTCATATTTGCATTTATCTAAAAAATATTATCGTTCCATTATAACGATCAATTTTTCGATAAGCGCGAAAATAATATTCTTTAATTGTTATTTTGGGAACATTCCTTTTGATGGCCTCACTGTATCTTTTCGATGATATGAGTTGAGCGATTCCAATCTCCCTTTATATATACACGCACAGACATTCCATGGAGAAATTAAGGAAAATAGTAACATAAGCCCATGAGAGACCAAAAGGGTGGAATGGATTCCTAACACCTTCCCATTTTGTAACTTAACCACCGAACCTCTAAACTATTGGTTTCGTAAGCATCAATTTTTATTTGATGCCGCTCGCTTTTGCCTTTTTTGTGCAGAATAGGTTGGCGACTCCATCTCTTACATAACCCCACATCGACGACAGCCGAACGTTCCTAGAAAAGGGAGCGAGACGTTCTCTCCCTCTCCGAGCATGCGCGCACGAGCACCGACCCTCGAGATGGAGAAAAAATGGAGGGATGGCCACAGTGGCTACTCTTCTAGGGAATAAACTTATCATAATAGGGATAGACTCTGCTTTCATGGGTGTTATCATTTTCTACTTGTGTGTGTTTGAACCTACCTGTATGTTCCCCCTTTTCTCTCTATTATTTCTTGTATATATCTACCTCATTCTTATATCGCTCCTCACTCACACACTTGTAAATAATTTCCATGTACACTTCACACTAATTACATGTAGGATCACTTATATCCACATTCTTTACACACCACTTAGAATATCCATGCTTAGGTGTCACGATCACACACCTCCACTTATCACACTTGTTATATCCATTCTCACTCACACTTATCACATACCACTTGTAGTTGATCCATGCTTAGGTTCATTACCACACACTCACTTATAGATATTCACACATCATTCATTCTCACATATCTATGATTAGTATAATCATTATGCTCCATGCTAGATTTACTTTTCATAATGCTCGTACATCCTTCCTTATTAACATAGTGCTCATCATGCCAAATAAAATACTCTCTCCATAATATACTAATTAGGAATCTTTCATTTTTCACACTATATCACCAAAGAGCTTGGCTATTGATCAAATTTTTTCCTGCAACTGGGGGGTCACTTTGTGACGGGCGCTGGTCTGATTGGTCACAGTTAGCCTAAGCAATATGACTCTCTCCTACCATTGGCCTAGTGCCTTCGATGTATATCGAATGGTTTCCCTCGCATCATACCTCTTGACTGAAGTCATGAAAGAGGTATGTAATAGGGAACTTGTTCACGTACCTCGAGTATATCGAATTCTCTATCACATGTACTACTCCCATGAGGTATATAGTGAGGCGATTCACGTATACTCAGGTATATCAAATGGCTTGTTCACATGTACTCACTTCCGTAAAAATCAAGACGTATATTGTCGAAGTCGTGCTATAGGGGGAACCTTTCCACTAACCCATCAAATGCATACCCTAATATAGGCGTCAAACCTAGGGCACTAATATTTAGTTTGCCGGTTACTACCCGAAACTCTGCCAAAATGCTCGGTCGACATGCCGCCCAAATTTTTGTGCGATTTCGTCTTTTTCTAAAATAGGACCCTATCCCTGAGCCTGGCAACAAGTCAAATCTTGTTTTACATATTTTTTTCAAAGACATTTTTTCCCAGGATCGGGTCTCATCCAACATTTCTTTTGCATTTAGGTAAACCCAATACTAGTGAAAACATAATAATAATAATAATAATAATAATAATAATAATAATAATAATAATAATAATAATAATAATAATAATAATAATAATAATAATCATGCGGAGACCCTTTTTCTTGTTTTTCCTCATTCCTTACAAAAGTATCAAAAACCTTTTCCCCCTCTTTTTCAAAATACCAAAAGATCATGAACACAAAAGAATCCATGGCTAAAAAATAGTTCAACCACAAAAAGCTTCAAGAAGGTAACAACTTAGGGAGAAAGAAAAAAACCAAAGAGGTCCCCAGTCTTAAGAATGACAGGAGGCCATACTAGAATTTTGACGAATATAATCCCTTAACAGTAGGTGTAAACCACATCCTTGACGAGATTCGAGGAAATGGTGAATTGAAATGGCTGAAAAAGTTAAAAACTCCTACTGGAATAAGAGATACGATTTTTTTTGCAAGTTCACACATACCATGGGCATGAGAACAAAGACTTCCTAGCCTTGAAAGACGAAATTTAAGCCCTCATCAAAATGGGGAAGATAAATCAATATGCGGAGAAAAATAGTAAAACACCAGCCCATGATGATTAGAAGCCATAGAGAAGATCAAGATCACCTCGCATGGGAAATAAGGACCAGAAAAGAGCTCGGGAGAATAATGATGAGGATGATTTAGGCCTCCCTGCAAGGCCCAAGAAATTTGTAGAAGAATTGAATATGATTTCCCTATCTTATAGTTTCATAGCAGGAGGGGATGTTGGCGGAGGTGATGGACAAACTAAAAGAAAGGCATATGTCAATGAAGCAAGAGATTGTGCTAAAAGATGAGACGTCAACATGGTAATAGTAGAAGACTCTCAACCTCATAAGGTGTCCATTGATCGAATTATAATAGGCTTTTCCTCTGTTCTAAAAGGCCCGCCTAGGCTTGAGGCTTGAGAGAAACGCATCGCCTACGCCTTATTATGCCTTATTCTTGGTAAAAGGCTTAAGGCACACTTTAAAAAAAAAACAAAGGATTAGTTGACAAATATTGGTTATGGAGCATGAATATGAGAAAGATGGCTACCAAACATATGGATATATTTTCAAAATTCAAGGTATGTACTATTTTATTATATTACTACCCTTGGAATAATTAAAATAATAAAAAAAGGAAAAACGCCTTTTTACGCTTAGGCTCCGCCTAGGCTCCTAAGGCTTGAGGCTTGACCTCTACGCCTCGACCACGCCTCGCGCCTTTTAGAACCTTCTAGATAATACCTCTTAGGCTTATTATATCCTCATGATGAGACACTATTAACAACCATGGTGATCAACGATAGGAACGTGAAAAGAATTCTAGTAGACAGTGGGAGTTCGGTGGATGTATTGTTCAATGATTGTTTCAAGAGGCTGAAGCTATCCAATAGAAAATTAGAATCATATAATTATCCTCTGATCGGTTTCTCATGTGAAAAAGTATACCCAATGGATACAATTGAGTTAGAAGTTACTATTAGAACTTAGCCAACCTGCAAAATTGAGAAGATGAGATTCTTCATCCTCGACAAAAATATCTCATCGGCTTACAATATTATTTTTGGATAAGTGGGTCTGAAGAAATTTGAGGCTGTAGATGCAATTGTTCATCAATGAATAAAATTCCCCACTAATTTTGTTGTGGGAGTAGTGAAAGGAAACTAGGTATAAGCAAGCCAATGCTACTACACTTCAGCCGACGAGGAAGAAAGGAAAAAATAACTTAAACTTATCAGAATGATAGGTTAGACCCTCGAGACAAACATACATTAATATTTGGAAAATAAATTGAGCAAACAGAACCAGTAATCCTAGACAATGAGCATCCTAATAGGACAATCCAAATCATGTTGTCCATGGATATCTTCCTCAAGAAGCAGCCGTATAACTTCCTACGAGCTAGAAATAACATTTTTGCTTGGAGCTATGAAGACATAAATGGAATTAATCGAACCATTATCAATCACGAGCTCAACACAGTCAAGGAATCTAAACTACTAAAGTAGAGACAACAGGCATTCTCGAAGGAGAAGAACATGGAAATTCAAGAAAAAGTGTCTAAGCTGAAGAAAGCCGACTTTATTAGAGATGTGATGTAACCCAATTGGCTAGATAATGTGGTAAGAGTGCCAAAGAGAAACGATAAATGACGGATATGTGTCGACTTTACAAATTTGAATAAGGAATGTCCCAAGGATTTTTATCCTTCGTCTCAAATTGATCAATTGGTGGATACAACGGATGGTCATGAATTACTGGACTTCATGGATGCATATTTGGGTTATAAACAGATTAAGATAAGACAAAGAGAATACGTCTTTCATCACTGACCGAGGTGCATTTTGTTATAATAGTATGCCCTTCGAATTAAAAAAATGCACATGCCACCTATTAAAGGCTGCTGAATAAGGAATTTGAGAAACAAATAGGAAAGAATATGAAAGTTTATAGAGATGACATGCTGACTAAGAGAGTAAAAGTAGAAGAGCACATCAAAGACCTTATCCAAACCTCCAAAGAGTCAGAGAAATATCAGATGAAGCTAGATCCAGATAAGGGCATGTTTGATGTTAAGGCCAGAAAATTCCTGGGTAGAATAGATGCCAACCCTAAAAAGATTCGGGTATTGATTAATATTCAACCTCCCAAGAAAAATAAGGAAATACAAAGTCTAATAAGCCGGGTGGAAGATTTGAATAAATTCATATCCAGATCCAAAAATAAGTTCCTCCCATTATTCAAAGTAATCAAAACTCTTTCGAATGGATGGAGGAATGTCAAGATGTTTTTATGGAGATGAAAAGATACCTAGTTTCGTCCCTATTACTATTAAGGACAATCTTAGGGGTGACATTGTACTTGTGTTTGGCAATGTCAGAGTCAGCAGTTAGCTCGACTCTGGTCCGAAATGGTTAAGGAATCTAAAAAATAGTATACAACACGAGTTAGGCTTTTGTTGTTTTAGAAATAAGATATTACAGAATGGAGAAATTTAATCTAGCTTTGATAATGTCATCCAGGAATATGGAGTAGTATTTATAATCCCACTCTATAGTGTTTTACACTAATCTCCCACCTTGACAAACCATCCACAAACCTGAGAAATCTGGCAGGTTGATGGCATGGACAATAGAGCTAGGTGAAAGTGAAATTAAATATGAGCCAAAGACTACAATCAAAGGCCAATCCGTACTAGATTTCATTACAAAATTTACTTATGAGGAAAAAAGAATAATTAAGAAAGACACTATAATTCCGGTCGAATAGAATTGAATACTAGCCAAGCAACCTACTGCAGTTCCAGCCGAGCAGATCTAAAAATCAAGGACATCCTCATCTGAACAAAACAAGATTAGCTATAGGGAAGAATTTCCTATGAAACTATTTAAAGACGGTGGTTTGAAATAAGGATACTTTGAGTAGAAGCTACCATTATGTAAGATATTCATGGATATATCATCATATGCAAGCAATAGTGGAGCTAGCTTGATAATTAACACGGCTAATGGAGCTAATATAAAATATGCCATCCTCTTCAAACTTCAAGCATCCAACAAACAAGAAAAATATGAGGCTTTAGTTAAGGGATTGGAGTTAACTATATCACTTGGAGTGGACCAGATAATGGCTTACAATGATCTACAATTAGTGGATAACCAAGTGCGGCAAGAGTATGAAGTAAGAGAATGAAACATGATAAAATATCTCACAAGGGTAAAATTGCCACTGCCAAAGCTACAAGAACTCCAAATGATAAGAATCCTCGTAATTGAAAATACCAGAGCAGACTCGTTAGGTCAATTGACATTAGCTACTTGGAACGATCTTAAGGAGAACTGCGCCTATAGAAAAGCTATTACAAAGGAGCATTGATGTAGAATAAGTCAATTTCTTAGAGCTAACCATTGGCCTATCTTGGATGGTACCAGTTAAAAGATACTTAGGAGAAGGAACTCTTCCAACTGATTAAAGGAGGCAAGAAAACTTCATTACAAAGTAGCCATGTTCGTCATTGATAAGGGAGTATTGTACAAAAGATGTTTTTACAGTCTCAATGATGAGATGTATTCACCATATAGAATAGCCAAACCTAGTCAAAGAAATACATGAAGAATCATATGGTACCCACACAGTAGCTCGGATAGCAGTAAAGAGAATAGACATTTAAGGATATAATTAGCCATTAATGAGGAAAAAATACAAAGAATACACTTAGAAGTGCAACAACTGATAGAGATTCATATTGATACACAAGAGACTAGGAGCCGAGATAGTGCTAATCAAATCACCTTGGACTTTTTCCATCTGGGGCATGGATTTAGTCGGCCCACTACTGAACACCAAAGGAAGATTCAGGTATCTGGTCGTAGCTGTATATTATTTCATAATATGGGTGGAGGCCAAACCACTCATAGAAATGACCTATACAAAGGTCTCCTGATTTATATAGAAAAATATGATAAGATGGTATGCGATCCCCCACATTTTAATTGCCAACCAATGCACCAAATTTGACAATGATGAGTTTCAAAAGTATTTTGACATGGCCAAAATCAGATATTTACATTCATCACCAGCTCATCCATAATGCAACGAGAAGATAGAGGTCACAAGTTGAAAATTTCTAGATGGAATAAAGAAGAGGCTAGACTTAGCCAAGGTAAATTGGATAAATTAACTACAAAGCATGATGTGGTCCTACAGGATAACACCACATATAACCATATGATAAGAACCCTACAAGTGGACCATCGGTAGTGAAGTCATGTCCCAGTTGAAGTCAGCCTCCTAAGCCACAGGGTCCTTAACTTCGTTTCCTCTAAGAGTGATTTTATAAGACGATTAGATCTAGACCTGATAGATGAAGTTAGGGGGCAATAACACTAAGGGTAACAGCCTATTAATAATGCACAATAAACTTCTATAATAAAAAAGTCAAGACTAGTACACTTAAGGAAGGGGACTATATATTGAAGAAGGTTATATATAAGTCCAATAAATTGGAAGAAAATTAGAATGGACCCTACCGTGTGGCTAAAGTTATATGATCTGGTACTTATCGAATTGAAATTCTAGAAGGGGAGTTATTAAACCATATTTTAGTCAAGAGCAAGAACAAAGACAACAACCTCATGGACTTAGCCAGAACCTTTTATATCCTTAGGAAGTACCAAATGAAACTTAATGCAAGTAAGTGTTCATTCGGTGTCCAGTCGTGTACGTTTCTGGGCTATTTGGTAAGAAAAAAAGGAATTGAGGCCAATCCAGATTAGATTGATGTAATCACCATGGTTCAGCCCCCACGAACGTTGCAAGATGTTCAAAAGCTTACTGGTATGCTCGCACCACTGAACCACTTCATCTCTAAGTCCTCAAAATGCTACAGACCCTTCTTTCAGCTTCTAAAGAAGGATAAAGGCCTCGTGTGGAATGATGACTACTCAAGAGTTTTGGAGGCGATCAAGTCCCACCTCAGTAAATCAACCCTATTGACGATTCTCGATGATGGAGATCCTTTGTATCTCTATCTAGTAGTATTAGACCATGATAATAGCTCGACTTTGGTTTGTGAGAAGAAAGGCGAATAATATCCTGTCTATTATGCTAACAAGACGCTTCTAGTTGCAAAACAATGCTATTTGCCCTTAGAAAAGCTTGCATATGGATTAGTGGTTGCCTCAAGGAAGATGACACATTACTTTGGAGCTCACTCAAATACAACGATCACTTCATATCCCTTTAAAGATATTCTTTAGAAAGCCAACGTCTTTAGACGGCACTTAAAGTGGTCAGTCGAACTAGAGAGGCTTGATATCCACTTTCTGCCAAGAACAACAATTAAGGGATAAGTCCTGGCTGATCTTATCGTTGAATTCGTAGGGAACCAGCCTATCTACTAACAAGAATAGAGCTGTCAACAAATAAGGAAGCACATTTTAAGGATTGAAACCTATATGTTAGTAGAGCCTCCAACTCCAAGGGGGTTGGAGCAGGAATCTCTCTCATTACACCAGAAGAAACTGTCATCGAATAAGGAATGAAGTTAGGATTTGAAGCCTCCAACAATGAAGCTGAATATGAAGCACTGATCGCTAGATTGCGCAAGGCCCAAATGCTAAGGGTAAGGCCCCTTAACATGTTCGGTGATTCCAAAATGGTGTCTAAGAAAGTGAATAAGGATCTCAAAGAAAAAGATGATATGATGGAAACATACCTCGCTATATTAAGAGAACTTATTGAAGGATTCAAAAAGGTTGATATTTAATGCTTCCTATGGAGATAGAACAGTCACGTTGATGCCTTAACAACCATAAGCTTAGTAGATGACTCCGATCTTAGAAGAACTATCTAGATAGAGTTCCTCTCCCAACCAAGCATTGATTAGATGGTGGTAGCTGAGAAAGTCCTCCATATAAAGAAGGTCCCTAGTTGGATAGATCCCATTATTACCTATCTATGGAGTGAAATGGTGCCTGACTATAGGATATTGACTCATCAAGTATGGGTGAAAGCATCCCTTTCTTCAATGCATCTAACCACACGACATCGAGAAAGTTCTCAATGAACTTCATGATTGTATTTGTGGGAGTCACTCAGAAGAGAGGTCATTGGACTTTCGAGCGATCAAAGAAGGATACTGGTGACCTCACATGCAAAAGGATGAAAGTAACTATGTTCGCAAAGGTGAAAAGGGCCAAAATTTCTCTCCTATAGTCCACTAGCCATCCAATGCCCTGAAATCCTTGACAAGTCCTTAGTCGTTCTCGCAATAGGGATTGGATATTATGGGACCACTACTTATCGCACCAGGAAGTCGTAAGTATCTGCTGGTCGACACATACTACTTCACTAAGTGGGTAGAGGCAAAACCACTTGTGCATATTTATGGTGCCAACATGATGAGGTTCATCTGGAAGAGCGTCATAACACGTTTTGGGGTACTAATAACTATCCTCATCGGTAATGGCACGCAGTTTAAAAGTAACTTCTTTCAATGTTTTTGTGATGATAATGGCATCAAGCACCATTTCAGTTTTATAGCATATTCCCAAAGCAATGGTTAGGCAGAATCTTATAATAAAATCATGCTCGACGACCTAAAAAAGAGGCCGAAAAGAGCAAAGGGTGCCTGGGTGGATGAGCTCCCCCATGTTCTATCGGCATAGTGTACTACCCTTAGAAGACCAACTAGGGAAACACCCTTGGCGCTCGCCTATGGAATGGAAGTCATTATCCCGCTTGAAGTAGGTCTCTTTACAATGAGAACCACCTTGGTCAATCAAGGCCTAAATGATAATGCATTGCGGATTGAACTTGACTTAGGGGACGAGGGAAGAGAACATGTCATGATCAAAATGGCTTCCTACCAACAACAGTTGGCCAAGAAGTTAACAAAAAGGTCAATTCGAGGAAATTCTAAGTGGGGGACTATGTCCTAAATAAAGTCCTCAGCAGTGTCGTAAAACCATCAGATGACAAGTTGGGACCAAACTGGCATGAACCTTTTAAGGTAATAAGGGACGACCTTCAAGGATCATATCACATGGAAATGCAGGTTGGCCGAGAGATACCACGATCGTGGAACACAACCAATCTTAAGATTTCCTACTTTAGTCTTCTTTATCTTCTATCAACACATTTAGTTTTTGCAAATTTTTATTTCAAACTTATGTCGCTTACAAGTTATTATGAATAAAGGCCTATTGGCTCTCGCATTTTAATCTCGTATATTGGCTGCTTCTAATGTTTTGTTATGTATCTCAGTATTATTCACCCTTTACAAATGATAACTCCCTAATACACAATAATATATTATCTTTGGTTACAATAAGCTTCTCATCTTGTCTTAGCTGAAGAATTACCTCGTTCACAATAAAACTCTCGTGGATTACAATAAGTTATTCAACTTATTTCAATCAAGGAATTTTATTGTGTTGAGCAAGGTTCACAGTAATTACAATAAGTTATTAAAGTATTCCAATTGATATAACCCTTAGGTCATTGTCACTGTTGATACCAAAATTAATATGCTGATGTGGACGAATAGTATGAAGACACGTGTCAATCTACGTGGCACAATAACAGCGAGGAAGATCATTTCCCGACCAACCATGCTTCTTTCCGAGCAACGAGAATACACCGAGGAACTCTATCATACCGAGGAACTCCATCCGAGGAACTCCATCATCCCGAGATACTCTAAACACTCCGAGGAACTCTTTATTAACGAGCAACTAAGGCGGTCCGAACTGCACCTCGGCCGTGTCATCAACTATCAGACGGACAACTGTTCAACTATTCATTAGATTCTTGACGCACACGCTGCATTAAATGTATTACCCATTCATATGTATATCATTTAATGTATTGGACCTTTCATGTACAGCCTTGAGGCTATAAATACCTTGTATCAATCCCATTCAAGGGGACCGGAATTTCTTGAGAGAACTGGTAATCAAGAATTCCACAAACACTCAGCAATAACATAACAGTGGACGTAGGCTTTATTCCTAGCCGAACCACTTTAAAAATCTTTGTCTATTTATTTATCTGTAATTGAATAATTAGAGCAATCTAGTTTTTTACATCAACAGATTGGCGTCGTCTGTGGGAAACGATTGTTATTATCGTTTTTCATAAAAATCATTTATCACTAATGGCAGATAACCTAGAGTCCAGTAATCGAAATGCTGGAAATACTGGAAATCTTCCAAATCCATCTACATCTCCAGATCTAGCCGGAATTATGACGAATCTGGCTCAAGGACAAACCGCCATGCAAGAATCTATGAGGCAACTCCTTCAAACTCTTCAAGGCGGTGTACCTACTTATTCAGGGCAAAGGACTGATCATGGGCAACCACGATCCAAACGTACTGGGTCATATCGCAGTGGAGAATCCAACGATTCTTCTTATCAACCTGGGAGAACTTCATCAATACGGGCTACGGATACAAATCAACATATCTCTCTTTCGCCGGAGAGAACTAGCGCTTTGGAAAGATTAAGCAGGGTGTCTCCTTTCAGCCGGTTAGGACCAAGGAGGAACATGAGTCCACCTAGGGCTCCATCAAGAAGTTTTCGACCACCACCAGGTTTGAGAGAAGGATCTGCACAATCACGACCAACTACACGTCGAGATAAAACTCAGGAAGCTACGTCAGAGCAATCAGTTGCTCGGACTAAACGGCCTGAGGAAGGGAATGAAGCATGGAAAGGTTCCATTCAACGGTTGGAGGATAGACTGGGAGAAATGGCTAAGGCGAGGAACCCATTACAAAGAACTTTTGTTCAAGGGACACCTTTTGTGCAAGCCATTGTGGATTTCCCTACACCGTCGAAATTCAAAGCACCTGTAGTAACCCCTAGGTACGATGGAAAGACAGATCCCGTACTTCATATAGAACAGTACCAAGCTGCTGCAGATATCTACGCTGTCCCCGACGAGATGAGGTGTAGAGCATTCTCGGGAACTCTTACCGGATCTGCACAGATATGGTACAATAATCTTCCTCGGGGTAAGATTTCAACTTTTGTTCAGTTAGCCGAGCTGTTTATTGGCAATTTTTGTTTTGGAGCAAAGCCGGTAAAGCGAGTAGCGCACTTGCTAAGTGTTAGACAAAAATCAGGAGAAAGTACTAGAGATTACATAACTCGTTTCAATAACGAGAAGTTGGAAGTCATAGATTATGAAGAAAAGACAACAATCACTTCTTTGATGAGTGGTTTGCTGCCTAACAAGCTGTACTATACTCTGGCCAAAGATCCACCTAAAAATATGTCGGAATTGATGGCAAAGGCGGCCAAAATCATGAATGCCGAGGAGGCTATGACTGCGAAGAAGAATATGGATAAAGAAGTTAAAGTGGAGGTCGACAACTCTAAGAAGAAAGATCAGAAAGGTAATGGTGGTGACAAACATTCCAGGAATAACAGGATAAAGTTGGAAGCCCTAAAGAAGTATGATAATTATACTCCGTTGAAAATGGGTATTAATCATGTTTTAGAAGAGATCAGGAATAACGAGGAAATCAAATGGCCAGAGAAACTGAAGACAGATCCCGACATGAGGAATAAGGCCAAATATTGCGAGTTTCACAAAGATCATGGCCATATGACCAAAAATTGTATAGCCCTTCAGAATGAGATTGAAACACTCATTCGAAGAGGAAAATTATCAAAGTATGTAGATCGCAGAAGTGAAAGGAAGAATGATGATAGAACTAGAGAGAGATCTAGATCTCCTCGTCGTGCAGAGGAGAAAAAGAGGAGGGACCATGAAGAGGATCCAGATGATGACCCCGATCTTCCCAAGAAGCCAAGGAAACCTGAACGAGAGGTATTTTCCATACGTTTTGGATCATTTCATTGTAACGTTATTACAGGGGGAGATGCAGGAGGAGGAGACCTTACTGCAGAAAGAAAAGCTTACCTCGGAGAAGCTCAAGCTTGTTCATACATTCAGCGAATAAACCTGGCCGAGGATGATCGCCCGAGGAAGGTAAACAAAGAGAAGCTAGTGATTGGTTTTTCAAAAAACGACCTGGCAGGTGTTCTTTACCCTCATGATGATCCTTTGGTGATCAAAATGAGAATGAAGGATGTGGTCATTTCAAGGGTGTTAGTAGACAATGGTAGTTCGGCAGATATCATGTATTATTCATGCTTTGATAGCTTGAATTTGAAATTATCTCAATTGGAACCTTATCACAGACCCCTTCTGGGTTTTGCTGGCGAAAAAGTTTTTCCACTTGGGACGATCAAGTTGGATATACTCATTGGAACTTGGCCTGCTTGTCGAACAGAAAGAATACGCTTCTTTGTGATGGATAAGAATGTGCAGTCAGCCTACAACATCATCATGGGAAGAGTTGGATTGAAGAAGTTCGAAGCAGTTCCATCTACAGTTCATCAATGTTTGAAATTCCCAACGAATTTTGGGGTTGGAGTTGTGAAAGGTGATCAAAAAGTAGCTAGGGAATGTTATTATTCGTCTGCCGAGCAAGAGGAGCTTGAAGAGTCCAGGAAAAAGACTACTACTTACCAGGTGGAGGAAGGTACAGAAATTGAAACTCTTGATCCCAGGGATGAATCTCAACTTGTAAAAGGACAGGTGATGGAATCTACAGAAAATGTTATTCTGGACGACGAGCATCCTGAACGAATAACCCAGATAGGATCGTCGTTGGATGTTTCAATAAAACAGGAATTGATAAATTTCTTGAGAAACAGGAAAAATACTTTTGCTTGGAGTCATGAAGACATGCCAGGAATAGATCCAAACTTCTTATGTCACGAGCTCAATGTGAATAAGGAGATCAAGCCTGTGAAGCAGAGGAGAAGAGTGTTTAGTCCCGAGAAGAACCAGGCCATACAAGAGGAAGTCGAGAAACTCCAGAAAGCCCAATTCATTGAAGATGTAAAATATCCAGATTGGTTGGCAAATGTGGTGATGGTAAAGAAGAAAAACAACAAATGGAGAATGTGTGTCGATTTCACCGATCTCAATAAGGCATGCCCCAAGGATCACTTTCCATTGCCCAGAATTGATCAACTGGTGGATGCTACCTCGGGACACGAGCTACTCAGCTTCATGGATGCTTACTCTGGCTACAGCCAGATCAAAATGAAACCTGAAGACAGGGAAAGTACTTCTTTTATTACCCCTAGGGGAACTTATTGTTATAATGTTATGCCTTTTGGTTTAAAAAATGCAGGTGCAACATATCAGCGGTTGATGAACAAGGTTTTTACCGAACAAATCAGCCGCAACATGGAGGTCTATGTCGATGACATGCTCACTAAAAGCAAGAAAGCTGCTGATCATTTGGTTGACTTGAGTCAAACTTTTGATCAATTGGATAAATACCAAATGAAGCTTAACCCGACGAAGTGCACCTTTGGAGTACGAGAAGGAATGTTCCTCGGATACATCGTCAATCAGCGAGGTATTGAGGCAAATCCAGATAAGATCAAAGCTCTTCTAGGGCTGCGATCCCCGACGACGAAGAAAGAAGTGCAGAGTCTTACCGGACGAGTTACAACGCTCAACAGATTTGTATCTCGAGCAACTGATAAATGCATACCATTCTTCAAAACACTTCGAAAAACCTTTGAGTGGAATGAGGAATGTGAAAAAGCCTTTCAAGACTTGAAGAAATACTTGGGAGCACCTCCACTGTTGTCCAGACCAATAACAGGAGAAAAATTGTATTTATATTTGGCAGTATCAGAGAATGCAGTCAGTTCAGCGTTGATCAGATTGGAGAATGGAGTCCAGAAGCCAATTTATTACACAAGTAAGGCTTTCCGAGGTGCAGAAATCAGGTACCCAAAGCTAGAAAAATTGGCATTGGCACTAATTGAAGCAAGTAGAAGAATGAGGCCATATTTCCAAGCCCATACCATCATCATTTATACTGATATGCCATTGAGACAAGCCCTCCATAAGCCAGAAAAATCGGGGAGACTGATGTACTGGGCAGTAGAACTTGGTGAATATGATATTGTGTATGAGCCCAGATCATCATTGAAGGGGCAAGCTGTAGCAGATTTTATAGCAGAGTTCACATACCCTGATATCCCCGAGGAGCAAAAGGTGCCTGCTGATCTACCTGTGGACGATACAGGATCAACAGAAACATTTGCTGACCTTCCTGTGGACGATACAGGATCAGCAGAAACAGGTCCAAACCAATCAAGGTTGGTAAAAGGACTTGTGGATGTAGAGAAATCATTATATTCAAACCCAGACCAACTAAGGATGGTAAAAGGGTACGAACAGATGATTGACGAGGAGCGAAAGATACCGGGGGATGATGGAAGAAAACAGCAGATATTTTATCGAGGAACTCTGACAGATAAGAAATTTGAAGACGAAATACCTACATGGAGATTATATGTAGACGGATCATCCTGCACAGCTGGTTGTGGAGCAGGAATTGTTTTGATCACTCCAGACGAGATTGATATGGAATATGCTTTGCGATTCCAATTCAAAGCCTCTAATAATGAAGCGGAGTATGAGGCCATGATAGCTGGTCTTAATCTAGCAAAAACTATGGAAGCACAACAAGTGATGGTATTCAGTGATTCTCAATTAATTGTGAATCAGATGATGGGAATATATGCGGTTAAAGGAGATTTAATGATCAAATATCATGCAAAGGTGATGAAATTGTTGACAGAATTTGATGCCATTCAATTGGTGAGAATACCAAGGATGGAGAATGTACAAGCAGACGCACTGGCTCGACTAGCATCAGCTACTCGTACCGAGATGCGAAGAACCATACCGATTGAAGTATTAGAAGGTCGGAGCATAGATGAAGATCTGACAATGAATGCGATTACCCTTGATTTAGGACCATCTTGGATGGATCCAATCAGGAAATATGTTGAAGAGGGTGGATTGCCGGAGGACAAACTCGCTGCCAAGAAACTGAAGTATAAAGCTGCTCGGTATGTATTAACTAATGGTATTTTGTATAGACGAGGAATTATGGCAGATTTGCAGAGATGTGTACATCCCACCGAGGTGAAAGAATTGATTGAAGAAATCCATGAAGGATCTTGTGGAGCTCATGTAGCAGGTCGAACACTTTTACAAAGAGTGATGACACAGGGATATTACTGGCCGACAATGAGGGCTGATTGTATAGCCTATGCCAAGAAATGTGACAAGTGCCAACGTTTTTCCTCCATCCGACGAACTCCACAAGCATTGCTAACACCAATAACTTCTCCTTGGCCATTTGCCATGTGGGGAATTGATTTGGTTGGACCACTGCCGACCACCCGAGGAAGATTCAAGTATCTCGTAGTTGCAGTGGACTATTTTACTAAGTGGGTGGAAGCTGAGCCTCTTATCAATATGACGTACGAGAAGGTATACCAGTTTGTATGGAAGAATATCATTTGTCGATATGGTCTCCCTCATGCTTTCATCACAGATCATGGAACACAATTTGATAATGAAGAATTTGCTGCCTATTGTCATCAGTCGAACGTTTTGAAGTTTCATTCAGCACCAGGCCATCCCCAAAGCAATGGACAGACTGAAGTGACGAACAGAACATTACTAAACGGGTTGAAAAAGAGGCTAAGTGAAGCTAAAGCAAATTGGATTAATGAGCTCCAATCAGTATTATGGGCCTACCGAACAACTCCCCGAGCAGCAACTGGAGAATCACCATATATGCTAGCATTTGGAAGTGAGGCTGTGATACCGGCCGAGTTGGGTCTCCCAACGCATAGAGTGCTGAATTTCAACTCTCCGATCAGTGACTTGATGAGAAGAATGGATTTGGATATGCTCTAAGAAGTAAGAGAAGAGGCAGCCATTAGGAATGCTGGTTATCAACAACGAACAGCTCTGTTCTACAACAAAAGGGTGAAGAAATGCGATTTGAAGGAGGGTGATTATGTGCTGAAGAAGGTCATTCAGAAACAGAATAAACTGGAAGCAAACTGGCATGGACCTTACCGAGTTACAGAGATTGTTCGACCTGGAACTTACAGAATAGCAACTCTAGAAGGAGAGGAATTTAAGAATGCATGGAATGCTGAACACCTGCGCAAGTATTATCAGTGATGTAAAATGTAAAGTATTTCCTTCATTATGAATAAAACGATGAATAAAATGAGGATGGTTCACCATTTTCTTTCTGTTGAAAGTTTTTCGGGGAATACTAGTGTTGAACACTACACTGCTTGATAACAAGAAGAAGACTGCTCTACGGAGCCATGCTCTACGGAGCCATGCTCTACGGAGCCAAGCTCTACGGAGCAAAAGTGCTATAAGTAGCCAACCTCCTTTGGTTAGGAGGACATGCTCTACGGAGCCAAGCTCTACGGAGCATTTGGTTAGGAGGACATGCTCTACGGAGCCAAGCTCTACGGAGCAAAAGTGCTATAAGTAGCCAACCTCCTTTGGTTAGGAGGACATGCTCCAAGGAGCCAAAAAGTTCGAAAGAACCCTACTACTCCTTTGATTAGGAGGTGTACATCAGCATGATCAACTACGGTTGGTAAAACTTTATATACTCTCGCATTACAGCTTATGTTGGTCGGGGGGTAACATTATTACAAAAAGTTCTTTAAAGATCAAAATATTCCAAACTATACCAAGGGGATAGAAACCCATCAACTGTGGTTGGTCGACAAACATTATTTATCCACCTTTGTTGGTTGGAAACAATTTTGAACAATTTATGCTTATTATAAATTCTAAGTTGGTTGATGAACCATATAATTTGCAAACAGAAAAATAGCTATTGGCAAAACAGAAAATGAAATTCTTTCATTAAGATAAAAATGTATTACATGTTACATGTATGTGCTAACTATTACATTAAAGATTCCTACTCTATTGGTTTCTTTCCTTTATCTTTTGAGACAGGTTCCTCGCCAGCAGGAGGATCCTCTAGACAAAGAGGAGAATTAATAAAGTTCATGTCCTTCAGCATTCTGACATTCATTATTGTAGGAGTGTCCAACAGGTGCTCAGGACGAGATACTTCAACTTGAGAATGAAGGTTATAATCACCAAGATATTTAGAGATCAAACTCCGAGGAATGGAACGAGCAGGAATCCATGCCATATCCAATTTATAGGGAGGAACAGGCAAGTCTAGCAATCCAGGAGCATGATAATCCCATAAATAATGACCTCGTTCCAATTTTAATACACCCAGGGCGTTCAACCATCCCTGCTTATAACCTTCGTTGTTAGCATTTTCAATGCGAGCATCCAAATGATAAAGAGCTTCATTATAGCCTGCATTCCAGAACTCCCGAGGCTGTTTATGGAATTGGAAAGTTAATCTATCTACTTGCTCGAGAAAGTTCTTGATAAGAGCATCTTTATTATTCAGAGCAGACTTCATCGCAGCCAGTTGATCCTCTAAAGATAAGTTTTTCTTAGACAAATCAGACAGAGCACGATCCTTAACATTCAGTTGGAATGCTTGAGTTTCCAGAGTAGATTGGGTGCGAGATTCTTCAACACTGCGGCTAAGAACTCTTGATCGGCTCCGAGAAGCAACTGGAGAATTTTGATCCTCGACGATTCTTCCTCGTCCCCGAGAACTCCTTCCTCGTCCCCGAGCAGTCACAGGAATAATAGACTTTTTCAAGTCGTCCAACTCTTGCCTTAGTTTGGCGTTTTCAACCTCTAGAAACGAAAAACCTTCATCAGTAACTGGTACTAATGCAGTAGAAGAGGAGGCAGCGGATTCATATTGAGCCAATCTTTTCTGCAGACTATTATTTTCTTGTTCCAGGATCTCGGCAATTTGTCGGCAGGCTTCAACTTCACCTTTTAGGGTCCTTTCCCTAATGTCATATGCAGCAATGATCTTTTTATGACCTGTATCAGAGGAAAGTTGTTGATATCTATTTTCATATTCCTGGTGTAATGAAGCCATCGATTCATTGTGCTGACCTTGGAGATCCTCTAAGGAACAATGCAGCTCTTCAATCAAGTCATAATAAGCGACATTGTTAGCTACAGCTCGGTCGAGTAAATCTTTCAAGTACCGATAAGCCTCAGTCGCCTGTTCTGAAGCATCATGACCAAGAATGTCAGCAATTTCAGAAGAACTAAGGTCTGTATGACCAGCCTTATAGTATTGGTAACATTGCTGCATCAGCTCGGTATCATGAGAAGAGATTAATTCCATTCTAGCAACAAACTAAAGACAAGAAAAAGACAACAATCAACAAAGAATCATCAATAACAGCGATGAGTAAAGAAGTATTTTATTAGATCATAAAAGGATTACATTGTTCGATTACAAATGATGAAAGATAGAAATGATACCGAACAACTTCACACCTTTTCCTTGTCTCCCAAGACTTTCTCGGGAGGCTGGGACGAGGAGCTCGGTTGCTCGGTGATAACAACAGCTTGATCGGCAGAAATCTTCTCGGCAGGAGGAGGCATAGAAGAAATATCCTCGATGACAGAGGGTTGAGAAGCAGAGATTGGGACATCCACAGCCATGGAAGACTCATCTGAAGCAGGTTCATCTTCTTCTTCTTCCACAATTGGTGGAGGAGGACCAGGGAGATGCCGTTGGAATAGCTCAGAATCGTTTTGGATTTTTAGCTCTTGTAGAGCAGCTACCCAACCGTCATGGAAGTATTTCAACTCCCCATATTGGACTTGGGATGTCATAGCAGCAATCCCTTTATCCCATCCTTTTTCCCAACCAGCACTGAAATGTTTCCTAACTGCAACTTTTCTTTTCAACTTCTCCGAGGAGAGTTTGACATCCAATTGTTCTTTCTGGATTTTGATGTCTCGCAGGATAGACAGTTCTTCTTCTGCCTTCTTCAGTTGGTCATCGCACCTTTGCTGATTGACCTCTAAGCTTTTCACCTTCTCCTCCAAATTCTTGGAGGTTTCAGCCATCTTCATCTTATCAGCCTCAGCTGCAGACAGCTTTTTCTCCCAGGCAGTTTTCTCCTCGACGTACTGCTGGCGAGATTCTTTCACAGATTGGGCTAAACCCAAGAGGGCATCGTCAACATCGGACGAGGAACTGGAAGCTTTAATAGCTTGATCTTTCTTCACGATGGTATTGAAGCAGTTCACCAACTGAAAGATGAGAAAAACAATAAAGTCAATACAAATGCAAGAATTCAAGAAAAAGAAAGAAAGACCAAAGGTATGAGAAATTTACTGAAGAAAGATGGCGAGCAGCTAGGGATGTCAGTGTATCCCTAGGAATCTTTTCATCAACCCCGAGAACCTCAGGTATAACTGAGCTCGTTGAAGAACTCGGAAGAAAGATTTTTGAAACACTACTACCACCAGCGGGTAGAGAAGATGCAGTTCCAGCAAGATTAACCGAGGATGATTTCCTCAATCTCTTCAAAGGAGGGTCAGCAGCATCAACCAAGGAAGAAGTCTTGGTCGGAGATATTGTAATTACATCAGCACTAGCACTTTTCTTGCTCGGGGCCACTGGGGGCTTCTCGGCAACTTTGGAGGAACTAGCATCTACTTTTTTAGTCCCCTCTGGGACATCAATTTTGCCTTTCTGTGCTCCAACAGCAGAAGAAATTTCACCAAATAGAGCAGGAGGAGCTCTTTTCTTGCCCATTCTCTGAGATAGGGGGATATGAGAATCTGAAGATGAACTTTCTGGTGTTGAGGCTGGTTCAACAGGGCGAGCAGTATAAGAGGTTGTGTAGCTCTTATACTGCAGCAAATATGATGCAGACCTAATATGCTCGTCTGCAATTGTCTTATGCAAATTCCAGATAAGTTTTAAATGCTTGATATTCACTTCCGACTCTTTTGGAGTTTTTCTTTTACTATCAACTGCAAATAAATACATAAATCTCAGTCATACATTTTGTCAAACATGATGAAAACGCAATTTCATAAGTAAAATAAAATGAAAAATAAACCTATCCCATTGCCGTATGGGGGGCATCTGGGACCGTTGTATACTTCATTCCCAGATAAAGGCGCGTATTGCCAATTTTTTATGACCAACCCATGCTCAAAATAATCTCTATTTGAATCAGGGAGGTTAACTACAAGGGCTCTATTTAAAAACCTAGTTTTTAAATAATAAACATTATCTAAAGTGGCCCACTTATAGCAGTACATGATTTCTGGGATCCCTATACGAGTCCCATGAGTTAGATTTAACTTGTGCACCCCGTTAATTATTCTCCATGAATTGGGGGCTATTTTTGCAGGAACAAGATCAAAATATTGACAAAAATCAAGACATAATGGGTTTGGTGGAAAAGAAAAACCGCATTCAGCAACAAAAAGACTGGGGAACCAATGTCCCTCAGCCAATCGAAAGTAATCTAAAGGCTCAGAAAGAACCTCTAGAGTTACCCAAGAAGGAATGGAAAAGTCAGAACGAAATTTCTCAGCAGATTCAACAATATAAACCATATTGAATAAAAGAGATGCAGAAGAAAGGAAGAAGATCTTACAGAAAGAAAGGAGATATGTTGACAACGAACGGAAACAATGATGAACGCACAAGAGAGAGGAAGAGAATAGAAAACTTGAATGCAGAAAATTGGAAAGTGTAGACGACGGTATGGTTACCAAAGGAGTTTAAATACTTTGCATTGGGAAGCGGCGAAAGAAATGATTACTAAAAAGAAACTACTGAACTTCCGGCGGCTAAAAAGACAAAAGTTGCACGAAGATCGAAGCGCTTATAAAAAAGGCGGAAACTGCGAAATAAGAAGGAAATTTGAATACAATGTTCCTGAAACCCAGGAAGGTCATTTAATATTACCATATACCGAGAAAGAATGTCCCATACTCCTCAAAGTTCGAAATATGAAACATTGGGGGCTTCTGTTGATACCAAAATTAATATGCTGATGTGGACGAATAGTATGAAGACACGTGTCAATCTACGTGGCACAATAACAGCGAGGAAGATCATTTCCCGACCAACCATGCTTCTTTCCGAGCAACGAGAATACACCGAGGAACTCTATCATACCGAGGAACTCCATCCGAGGAACTCCATCATCCCGAGATACTCTAAACACTCCGAGGAACTCTTTATTAACGAGCAACTAAGGCGGTCCGAACTGCACCTCGGCCGTGTCATCAACTATCAGACGGACAACTGTTCAACTATTCATTAGATTTTTGACGCACACGCTGCATTAAATGTATTACCCATTCATATGTATATCATTTAATGTATTGGACCTTTCATGTACAGCCTTGAGGCTATAAATACCTTGTATCAATCCCATTCAAGGGGACCGGAATTTCTTGAGAGAACTGGTAATCAAGAATTCCACAAACACTCAGCAATAACATAACAGTGGACGTAGGCTTTATTCCTAGCCGAACCACTTTAAAAATCTTTGTCTATTTATTTATCTGTGATTGAATAATTAGAGCAATCTAGTTTTTTACATCAACAGTCACAAACACAATAGATTGCATGAGTTTCCAAGGCAATAGTAAAAGCCCTACATGGGATCTTTAGGCAAAAAAGCCAACTTAGGTTGGTCGCCAATTATGTTGGTCACTAAAAACCTGATCGGGCAGATGGCCCTCAACTAGGTGCATTCTCTCCATCATCTCACTTAGGCCTAAGGGAGTGTGACGACACAACTTAAAGGGTAAGGTTGATGGAATGATACTTCTATGGCATATTGGATGGGGAGAATGTTCGATCACAAGTTAGCAAACTCATTTAGTTGGCAGAGAACCAAAATTGGTTAACACTTGTTCTTGAATTATTTAGTCGGATAAGAAGCCCAAAATGATTAATATTAAATACTAACTCATATAATTGGCAAGAAGCCTAAAATTATCAACAATATTACGTGGTCCGCGAAGGTCCTAAGTGGTCAGTAAATGTCAACTCTTTCTAGTTAGTCGTTAAAATACAAAGGCAGTTATAAACTCATATTTAGTCAGCACATGCTCAAAGTATGGAAAATATTGATAATTAAACTTTATCTATTGACAAAAATTGGAGAGTATAACTATAAGAATAAAAATACACAAAGTCTAAATAAGGGCCAAGACCAATTACGGATAGTGAGCAAGAAAATCTGCTATACGTGCTCTCCGGTCATCATCTAGGTTAGGAGCAAACACCTCCTCATCATTTTCAAGGTTATTATATAGGAGATGAGCAGGAATGGAATCGATGGGGATCCATTTATCATATTTTGAGAGGGGATTGTGGCTATTATTAGGTCACTCCACTTAGTATATTTACCACAGGTCAGATTCCTTAGGGGTCTTCACCTACCTAAGGGTAGCCAGCCAGCCACGCTTGAATGCAACATCCGGAGCCTACTTCAACATCATTGGTGCATCAGTCCATCCTTCGTCAAAACCTTCCTCCCATGCTTATCGAGGGCCCATTCTGAACAAATATCTCAACCTTGTAACGTCTCTTTGGAGTCCAGTTGCAATAACATATCCCCTTAGGATGCCCTTTTTCAGCTCGGTGACCTCCTACCTCAGAGAATCGTTCTCGACTTGAATCACCTCACCCACTTAGCTCACATCCTTATTCTCCAATATCTTGGACCTCAAACCTTTTATCTCCTCTTTCACTTAGGAACCAATGTACTCTATGACTTAGAGATCATTTTTCAGCTTGGTGACTATACTTCTCAGTCCTCGCCTTCAGTTCCTTGTACATCCTTATGAATGCCTTGCAAGCTTGGCTACTGATGTTTGCTAATCATCCCTAAGTTTGAGGTGGGGGATGTAGTCCTCCATGATGATGGTCTATAAAAAGAACAACAAACGGGAAATGCAACTAATATCAACATAATTGAGAGGTAAGAACGCATCAATAAAAGCAAAGTCATTTACCATTAATTAACAAAGGGAGACAAAGGGCCAGTACATCTGAAACAAAAAGAGATTACAATGCACAAGCGGAGAAAAAGTAAAATTCCTACAGGTAAAAGACTTTATTCCTTCACCTGATTAGAGCTGCCTGGCCCTCCTTTCTTAGTCAGGAGTCATTCTAACCTCAGTAGACTCATTCTCAATATGGTCAGTGTAGACACCACATTCTAGGACCCCTTCCTTAGGTCCCTAGCACCTCCCTATTTCACTACAAATCCTAGGTCATACTCCGAGTACCGATCTAGAGGCCATCGGGCACTCTCGAGCCCCATTTGACTCCGGTCAACTCTATTGTTAGAGAAAAAGCTCAATGAATCTTCAAAGTGATCTAAATCCCCTTTCCAAAAGTCCACCCTGTGCATGAATCGACATAATGGTTCAGACGAACGAACCATTTTACTATTAAAAATCAATTTAGAGGCCACATGACACTCTCGGACCCCGATTTGACCCCAGTCAACAGCATCATCAGAGAAAAATCTCTTTAGGCATAACCATTTGATCGAACGATCCATTTTCCCCAAAAAATTGATCCAGAGGCCACTGGGCGCTCCCTAGATCCGTTTGACCCAGGTCAACTCTTCAACTCAAATGATACTAAATGAATCCTCAAAGGGCACTGAATACCCTTTCCAATGGTCTACCCCATGCATGAATTAGTCCTATGGTATGGAAATAAGCCCCGTTTTACTCCAAAAGGTCACCAGGCGCTTCCAAGACCCGATTGACCAAAGTCAACTTCTCAAACCGAGCAAAGCTCTTTGGGTTGGTTAAGAAACTCGCATAACCTTTCCAATAGTTCTCCCCATGTGGTATTCTAACCTACCATTTGGATGAACAATCCATTACCGTTTGATGATCTTCCGTCTAAAGGACCAACGAGCGCTTAGAAGCCCCGTTTGACCCTAAGCTAACTCCCGGACCCGAGATCTACCTAAAGGAATATTGATGATCTCTCAATTAAATATCTAATGGTATGATTGTGGACGATTTGGATTAACGGATTGCATTCTATAACCATTTGTTCGAAAAAATATGAACGAGGCTGCCAATTGGCTGGTCCATTTCCCTGCCTATCGGCAACATGTCTAGGGTTACTTCATGATTGGCAGGGCTATGGATATGTCGATCGGCACCCCCGACCTTATAAATAGCGGGAATGAGCTCATTCTCAAGCCACACCTCAGATCCATTAATATCAGTGATCTCAACAACATTCTCTTGCAATCAACGAAGTTTCCTTGTGTGTAACTCCTTTCCATCTTTCATCCACATCATTTTAATGCCCAATTTAACAAAATCTCATTCTCTCTCATCCAACATTTATCTCAACATTCAAGGGACCTCATCAAGGATCAAGAACAAGCCTCAATTTTCCAAAGAAGGTGCAAAAATCCTTTTCTCT
The DNA here is from genome assembly GCA_949130495.1 of Sambucus nigra. Classification (NCBI taxonomy): domain Eukaryota; kingdom Viridiplantae; phylum Streptophyta; class Magnoliopsida; order Dipsacales; family Adoxaceae; genus Sambucus; species Sambucus nigra. The sequence goes on along the minus strand of OX422217.1, from coordinate 412,635,045 downwards.
CTCTTTAAATACTTTATTTTTGCATTAGTTACATAAATTCTTAATCTAGCTTGTACATTATCTCATACACATTAATACTTCGTCATTTATTAGTTATATTACACATACCTTATTTTCTAAAAAAATAAAAAAAAAGTTACACCTATAAATTCAAATGGGATTATCCACCACAATTTCTTAAAACTAAATTACATTTTCTATTCACATATAATGAATTACCGTTCGAATTTGTGGGATAAACACCACACTTATGCCGCATGCGAACTGCATGGGCTATGATGCCTTTATAGGCTACATATTTTCCAATTCTACATTTTTCGCATTTACATCCTTTTCATATATACATTATTTTAATACAAATTATATTTGCAATCCATATTAGCATTTTATCTAACACATATTATCGTTTCATCATAATGGTCAATATCTCAATAAACACATACTCGTGTTTTCTAGATATTATTTTGGGAACATTCTTATGGATGACCTCACTCTATCTTTTCCATGATATGAGTTGGGCGATTCCGATCTCCATTTATATATACGTGCACACACGCTTTACGGAGAATTAAGGAAAATACTAACACAAACCCATGAGAGACCGAAAGGGCGGGATGGATGGATAACACCTTCCTATTTCGTAACTTAGCCCCCGAACCTTTGAACTATTGGTTTCGTAAGCATCACTTTGTATTTGATGTGTTCTCTCGAGGCGATGACATATTTTTTGCCTGTTTTGTACAAAATAGGATGGCGAATACATATTTTTATATCACCCCACATTGACGACAACCGTAGCGCTCCTAGAGGAAGAGGGTGCGAGACCTTCTCCCCCTCACCCCCCGAAAGAGGGAGAGATTCGTAGGGATGGACACAGTCGGTAGGATGATCAACAGGAGGCTCTTCCTTTGTAAGTAGGTTAGGGATAGGAGAGTGAAGCTATAAAAGGTCAGAATCCGAGGGGATGCTCACTTCTCCAATAGCTTGATGCCATTTTTTTTAAGGACAGTTTCTTGGCATACCCGATCTGAAGCTTAACATCATCGTAGGTTATATTCCATCCTTCGATATAGTTGTTGTCCTTATCACTAGGGGATTCCTCCTCCAATTTTTGAACCTGCTCGACTAGGCTCGGGTCCTCTTGAGCAAGATTTTCTTTCTCGGCGATGACCAAGTCCTTGGTAGCCTGCAGATCAGCATAGGCCTTTATTGAGCTCTCATTTTCGTGCTCTAAAGCAGCTCAGACATCATCTAAGTATTTTTCATACATCTTCAGGGCATATTTTTGCTCTTGATTATTTTTTAATTGGTCGGCGTGACCATCCAAGAAGGTAGTGAAGTCATCCAAAAATAGGTCAAAATAGAAAGAGCAATATCAGTACGAAGAAGATGAATACAAAAAAATAAGATGAGAGAAAAAAAGAAACTAACCAGAGAAAGTCCCTGGTCGGACATGAGTGCTAGCTGGGCTGACCCCAATCATGAGGAGCGCTTGTGGTCGGCTATGAGCACGATGCCCTTTATATGGTTAGGGGAAAGAATGTGGGTGTTGGACATACTAGACCCCTCAATAGCAATAGTAAAAAATGGCATAGCATGGTCCTTTAAGGCCAAACTCTTTTAGGCCTCTTCTTCTTCTTCTTCTTCTTCTTCTTCTTCTTCTTCTTCTTCTTCTTCTTCTTCTTCTTCTTCTTCTTCTTCTTCTTCTTCTTCTTCTTCTTCTTTCTTTCTTTCTTTCTTTATCTTTCTCTATATCCTCTACTCTTCTTCTTCTCTCTTATTCTTCTCCATACCTTTCTCTTTCCCCTTGGCTCCTGGGATGGAGCCACTAGCCCTAGGGGGTTCCCCCTCTATTTTCTTCAAAGATTTTATCCGATCAGACAAGATATCCTGATCGCTATCATCAATATTAATCACTATTCTCTTTACATGGGTTCCATCCCCTACTCTTCCTCCTCCTCTTCTTCTTTTTCTTCTTCTTCTTCTTCTTCTTCTTCTTCTTCTTCTTCTTCTTCTTCTTCTTCTTCTTCTTCTTTGTCCTCCTCCTCCTTCTTATTCTTCTTCAAACTCAATTAGTTCAAAGGGACCTACTTTAGGATCTTCCAAGTCAGGGACTTTATCAACCGTACGAGGCATAAAATTGGTGGTGGTGTTCTTGTACTCTAATGGATAAGTTGCCAAAGAAGGGTGCTCACTATCTGGAATCCTCTTTTGAACTTTTTAGGCTTTAACGAGATCAGCAATGTTCACCTTGCTCAAGTTAGGTTTTTCATTTTCATCACGAGCTGCAAAACAGAGGAAGAAAATATAAGTCGGAGGATAAGAAAACAAAAGTAGCGAGAAAGTAAATAGAAGAAAAATAAACAACAAGCAAATAGAAGAAAATATAAAGTGACTTATGTGAGCCTCCCTAAAAGTAGAGATCTAAGGGACTCGGTACCTCTTGCCCTCAGGTAGGGGAGGATGTTGCCAATTACTGGCAATAAAACCATGATCCCAATAATCCTTACCAGAGGTAGGGAGATTCACAACAAAAAACCTATCAGCTTTTCTCATCTTCAAGTATAGAATCTCGTCATTAGCATGCGACTATAAGTAGCAGTAATAGAGATTCAAAAGTCCTAACTTGGTCCCATACATCTTATTTATTCTATAAACCCATTTATAATCTTCCAAACATTTGGGGCACACTCAGCAGGGACGACATTGAAATACTTTAAAAACCTTAGAAAAAGAGGATTTGGGGGAAATGTCAAACCCCCTGCGTGATCAAGAGGGTATGAATCCAGTGCCCCCATTCAATTTCATCAACATCTCTAGGGATGGGGGCACAGTCGATTTTCACCTAATCAGGAATATTGTAAGACTTCCTAAATTCTGCTATCAATTTGTTATTTAGCATCGCGATGGATGATAAACCATTAAAAATCTCTAGTAATAGAAGATAAATAGTTAAAGAAGTGAAAGCAAAGAGAAGGTGAGAGGAACTTACAAGAATGAATGAGATCTCTGTAATACAAAGAACTGAAAAAGAGAACACTGGAAGTTTCGTGGACGAGAAATGCTTGAAAAATGAACGTTGGAAGTGATTTAGCTCTGTTTGAACTTCGAGCTAATGATGGAGAACAGGAACCAAGGATGATTTTGACCCTCTAAATGCCTGCTCGGACTAGCGTACCCCTTCTTTTTTAATAAAACCATAAATTTGCCATGGTGTTTGACCTCGAACGAGCGTACCCTTTTAAATTCATAAGAATTGCAAGTCTGCCACTCCGAGTTTAAAAACATGTTAGGCCATGGGCCTTGGAACTACTTAGCCAAATACTTAGCCCAAAAATTTAAGGGACAATTATGGAGACTCTTTTATTTTCAATGAAGAGAGTAATCGACCAGCCCAGCATGGACAAGAGGAATGCCGAAACCAAATTAGTTAGTCATTAAAGACTCGTGTATTTAACATGCACTTAAATACATAAGGATATACTCAAATTGGTTACCAATAATCTCAAAGGAGATATTCAGGGATACCACAAGTTATCCACGATCTAATTGAGTTACTTTCACAACTCAATCTCTTATTTTACACATCTATAAATTATAAACCATGGCTCGGGGAAAAATGATGTAACCTTGAGCATTGAGAGACACTGATAAGAACATAATAACCTCTCCGTGAATGTATAACAGGTTTCAAACCATGTAGATATATTATTGTGGGTGATAAATGTTGTTTACAACTACATTTATCAATGTTATTTTACTCAGTTTTCTAACCGTGAATGTAGTACTAGAGTCATGTGTTAGTTTACTCAATGGATAGTCTAGTACCCGTCGATTTTACAAACTCAAATTTTCGATCAGATATGGATTCTAGGAGATCTATCTCAGGATATATGTTTAACCAGGATGTGGAGCTATAATTTAGAGGATTATCAATCAATCTTGTATTTTTTTTACCCATGGAAGCCTAACATGTTTTCACATCGGAGGAAGAAAATGAGTCTTTTTTCTCCAGAACTTACTAATTGACTTGGGCGTGGTTTCTTCAGTGCAATTAACTATTACACTTTATTGTGAAAATAGCGGGGAGGTTGAAAATTTGAAAGAACCGAGGAGCCATAAGAAGGTGAAGAACATTTGGCATAAGTATCACCTGATTCGGGAGATCATGTAGGTGATAATGTCATCATTACCAACAATACATGTCAAGACAAACTCACAAATACTTTTACAAAGAACATACTAGCTAAGACTTTTGAGAGTAATGTATAATGAATGTGAGTCAAATGCATGGGTGTAACAACCCGAGGTTTTGGAGGCGATGATTTATTTATTTTGGGAGAAATAAATATTATTTTAATTGGAGATTAATTAAATTGGCATTTGAGGTCAAAATTTGAAGTTGTTAGAAAGTGTGTCAAATGGCGATTCTGAGGGTGTAGTTGTGACCAGAAGGGTCGAGAAAGTCGAAATGACTGTACTTAGGGTCTATATAGGTTCCAAAATATTTTTAGGACCGTTTGACTAGAATTAAAGTCACCGAGTCATTTAAAGTGTGTATTATCATTTAAAGATGCGTGTCTTGGGATTTAGGGATTATTAAGCCTACGGGAGTTTTTCTCCAAAGAGAGAAAGAGAAATATAAAGAAAGAAAGAGAGAAGAAGAAAGAAGAAGAGAAAGAAGGAGAAAAGAGAGAGAAAGAGATTTTCTGGTATCCACGCGATCTCAAGGCGGATTCAAACCCTACGAACTCGAGACAAGTGATTAAACTTGCTAAATAATTATTGTGTACCATTTATTGCATGATTTGTGGATTGAATCTTTGGGTTTTAGGTTTAGTTTATCAAAACCTAACTTTTGGGTATAATCTTAGATTTGATATGTAGATCTTTGATTTGAGGATATAAATTAGTTTATATGTATTCTAAGATGATATATATGTGATTGGGTTGAAGAGAAATGGAGAGAAAATGATTAAAATGAATTTTGGGAATTTTAGGCTATATAAAAAGTAGCCATTTTCGAGGTTTCTGAAGGGACGAATCGATTCGGCCTCCTACCAAATCGATTCGGAAATATGCAGGTGCCCAGGTCTGAGTGAGCGAATCGATTCGGACCCCAGTCGAATCTATTCGGCCTGAGACAGAGTCCCAGTTCTGATGACCCGAATCGATTCTCCTTCCTGGATGAATCGATTCGCTGGGCCGAATTGATTCGGAATTGGCCCGAATCGATTCGGAAACAGGGCTTTTGAGGGAATGTTTTTCTAGGGAGAATTTCCTTCCATTTTGTTCGAGGTTATCGATTGGGAAATTCTATAGGAATTATTTGGAGTAGGTTTTGGAGACTTTTAGAGAGTTTACCTTATAAGGAATTATTGGAGTCATATAGACTTAAACTGAGGAATACCGATTAGAGATTTTGGTATATTCTAAGTGGGGAAGCCCACTTTGATTTGGAGATAATAATGATATTTCTATGAATGAATGAGAATAACTTAGAGATATTGGATCTTAGGATCCAATCCCAAATGGGAAAATTTTAAAGGTTCATGAGATGAATTGAACCCTATTATGGATGGAGAATTATAAATGCTAATTAATGTGCATACGGGTATAGAAATATCCTTATTGATGATTGATCTGGGAGATGTCTCACACGATGAAATGCTAATTGAAGCGACATGTGAGCTTCAAGCGAGAAATAGTATAGTGTATACTAAGTGGGGAAGATGTGTGAGAATTAACGATTAGTATATCAAGAGGGAAATATACTAAACAATGACATTAATCTGGTTGCGCCTAAGGGCGTATAATAAATATGAAAATGATGTGACAGGTATACCTTATATGATGGTCTATCTTTATATGATGTGATGATGTATGTATACCTTATATGATGGTATATATATATATATATATAGTGAAGCATACCCCCTCTTTGCCATCATTGGGAAGTTGCGTGCGATGAGGGTGAGCACCCTGGCTTAAAGAGCAGGGTGTGGATATTCCCTAGGTCATAGTCGTCCATTGTGATTATCATGCAATATATATATGCATTCTTTTTGGGGGTGAGAAGTCGGGGGTATGTGACGTTCTCACTTGGCGGTTAGGATCTATGACCACTTCCCGGGACGTTGTGTGCGTGAGTCGATCACGAGGTGGGTGTCGTTGAACCCCACCAGGTGACCCCAGTTTGCTACGTGTATGGGATACTGAAAGATGATAGCATGTGAGCCTGCGTCCTCGAGTTATAGCTTGATTGGATGGTTATTATTGATTGTGCTTGTACTTGGGTATCAAGGGCTTAATGGACCTCAAGGACTAACATTGCCAGGACTAGTGTATTGGGAGGTTTCTTATTTCGATTTCGCCTCGACGAGACGTCCCACGCACGAACCGCAGTGTAATGTTAGAAATTGGGGAGAAGTTAGTCCTTAATGATCATACTTATATATATATCACCTATCCCGACAATCGACAGTGCCAGGAGTAGTGTAACGGGTGGGTTCCTTGTTTGGAATTCGCTTCGGCGAGACATCCCACGCACGAAACGTAGTGCCGTGTTGAGAATCATGAGAATTTTAGTCCTTAACTCTTGATGCTAATAACTCATATATATTTACATATATTGTATTCATGCCAAATGAGGGCATAACTAGAATATATGAAATTCTAGTAAATGAGAATGTTGATGTATTGTGATGATGTGATTGATTATGCAACCTTATATGTTCAATAAATGAACAAATATAAAGAGAACTATAACATTAAATGTAAAGAAATGTTTTAGATGGGAATTTAGTTAAGTGTAGATTGCGAGATAAATTAGATGATCTTAAATCAAATATTTATTTTGGGATCTAGTTAGATTCATTTGCCTACTAAGATTTGGGCATTTGTTTTGAGATCACGTGCATATGTTTAGTTGCGCGCTCTAGTTGAGAGGTGAGTTGGATTTTAAGAAGAGTTCGATTCCACCTTAATCATGTAATAATGCATTTATAATTATTATGGATTTTAATACACTTGCTATAAAATGTTTTTCAACTCGGGCTCTGACCCGTTTATATTTTCTCCCTCTACGTATATATTGTATTCCTTTAGGTGTTCCTCCGCAAGGACGCCATAGATGTTCATCCATCCAGTGTTTTTGTGGAGCTTTGGCAGTAGCGGACTGTTGCGGCACTTTGCCTTAGTCGATTCCTATCTATTGTACATCTAGATTAGGATTCAGTTTGTATATTGAGTTTTGACTCAAGTGCTTTAGATTAACATTTTTATATTTCATTTATCATATTCTTGTATTGTATGTGACCCGACAGCATATTCGGGTATTTTATTGTAGATTTTGTTGTACATTGTATTGTACTCTTTCTTATTATTGGAGTTTGCACATATCACTCATCTTAGTTAGATGTATATTATTGGTTATGGTTGCATTATTGGTTTTGTTGTTGTTGTTAAATAAAAGTTTTAAATTTTTTGACAATTCGCTTTTAATAGTTTTGGGTAGTTAGCCTTATATTATTTAGTATTGTCAGTTGATGTTGAGACTGTGCCATCTGAGATACCTGATTTAATATAGTATAGGGCTGCCCACCCATTATTTTTTTGAGCGGATTGTCACAATGGGCACATGGCTTTAAATCTAAGTGGGAGATTTTTGGGTCTTTTTGGGGCTTTATTTTTTTAAACCATGTAATGACATTTTATTTGTTAATAAACGGATTGTTAAGTTCATTTTGAAATGGGAATCACATTTGTGAGAATGATTTATATTTATATTTATTAAACATATTATTCCGTATATGCTGATCAATTGTAGTTAGTAGAAATTTTGATGAGTTGGGTTCGTATTGATCACAGGAAACCAAAATTTTGGTTCTAGTTTATTGAACAATTCATAACCTAAATAGGGAGTTAAGGTCCTATCAGAACAGTTATGGTACAACCTAGTAGTTTATCTCAAACTATGGGAACGTGTTTGATGTTTCACTAACTTGTATTATATTTCAAAAGAGAATTGTGACGGGTTCATTCAAGAATGTATTGAAATTGACCACTTATGAGATTTAAGTCTAAGGGATACCTTGATTAGACTTAGGTAATCTGACAAAAATTGCAAATGGTGCATAGATTATTAATCCCAAGAGTTATTAGGATTGGGATAATTGTGCAAATATTACTTTGATTTCTATGGTTGCGATTCAATTTTATATTGGGCCAATAGATCCCCGCATATCGGGTAACAATTGTTTACGTAGGTCTGAGATCATAATTTAAAGAAATTCACATTCAAGAGATATCTTGGATTGCGATACCCACTTGATAGAATTATAAAATAAACTTAATCAATTGATTATAATTTGATGGATTAGCAAAACAATTTAAGACCAAGAATCGAGGAATTAATTAAATGTTTGTTAAAATCTATTAACGATAAATTTATTCGACCAATCGGGTATCAGAATCTTACTATGGGAAATCACATTATTTACCATAATGAATTTTGAAAATAAGACCTCATTGTATCTAAGTGATTTTCGAGATCATTAAATTGGATTTCAGTCATAATTATTTATTGGAATTAATTATGACTCAATAAAGAAAGAAAATAAATTATGGGGTATGTAATTTGTGAGTTCTGAGTATTTATTTGGAAGAAAATTTAAGGATTTGTCTAGGGTTATTAGTATAGTCAATATACCCAAGTAGTTATGTTCAGACTCTCTGAAAACCCAGTTTAATCCAAGTTCACAACTTATACTAATATATATTTGGATAATCTAAGGTTTTAATCTATACATTTATTATTAAGCGTTACATAAGGGGAGATAAAGAACTATTCATGTTTTTTAGAAGAGGCCAGTAGAGAGAGGTTTATACCTCACTCAAAAGTAAGATTTTGTTATCTCAAAAGGTTCCCACCCACCTACCTAGCTTTACGAGGATCATATACTAGAAGGTACAAGCATTTCAGTGGACTCGAGAAAGCTTTTAGAGGACCAAAAGAAGGTAGTCCCTCATCAACAATAAATAACTTTCTCCATATCAGATTACAACCATATTTACAAAGGTATTGTATTCTTAACCTTTGGTTTGGATTTCAAACCTAGTTTTTGTAGTTTGTTATTCCTATTTCATAATTACTAGGTTAAATTTTTTATTTCGTGTATATTGATCCCCATCACTCTCAATGGTATTTATAGTTTTATTTTTGCATAAAACACGATTAGTGACTTTCTTTGTATGATCTTATGTCATCTTTTAATCATCTCATCGTGTTATTATCCTTTTTAGACAATATTTTCTTAATTATGAACATTGTGATAAACTCAAAATTTCGTAAGTTCAATAATGTTGCTTATATTTTTACCTATCAAATTTGGTTTAAGAGTTTTCATCATTAGGTATAAATTGTTTTTGCCTCCTTGTAAAAATATTTTTGAGTTAAGATTTGAGTTTTAAAATATCCCATCTCGTTACATATCAACTAGTTTCTATTAAAATCATATACTCCTTGTTGTACTTATATTAATGTTGAGTAAATTTTATTTATACGTAATGGAATATAGAATTTGAAAAGAAACACCATCATATCTCTTGAGCCATAAATTTTATGCTCTTTATTGGGGATAATTTCCTGAACTTCCCCATGTGTAACAGTTAGAAGTGGATGTCTAGATGGAATGATAAGAATTGTTTCACCTGTCACAACCAACACAACCCCTGCACCACAAACTGGAATTGAATCCCATCTCTAAAAATAATTTTACTAAGTACCTCACGTCTGAATCCTGATTGATCGATAAGTAGTGATTTAGCCCCACTAGCATTCTGTATGGGTGTGCAGTTTACTACCAACATAACAACCTGATTATACAATGAAATATACATGAGGATAATTCAAATTAATAAAAGGAAAACACAAAATACTAAAACGTGAAATTAATGGTCATTACTTTAGGAATTATAGTTGATTCCCACATGTTGATAATCTCCCAAATCATTGTGGGTACACCACCCTCATAAAATGCCCCATTACGAGTTGCACGCAACCAGGATGTTTGTCTGAACACATCTTCCATTGAGGTTGAAATGATATTTTTTTTGCTTGGGGTTTCAAGGCACAATTGTGGGTATATGTTGGGATATACTAATATTAAATATCGCAAAATAACTATTCTACTAGTATTGTGATGATAATAACCTAGAAACATACTTCCATTAAGATTTTCTACAATACACAGTTCATGATTATTAATTTTACAACAAGATTTGACAGACGATAGACCCTTAGCATGCGTAATTGTGGGAAAATTATGGGTTGACAATTTCACAGCACAAATTATATGTACTAACAATTATTAAGCGTGGAACTCTTTGTATGGGAAACCCCATGTCATTAATGAAAAAACATTTGAGGTTACATTGTGCGTTACCATCATTGTCTTCAGTGATGCTTAACTCAACTAAATTTAGCTTCACGGTGACTATAAGTACGAGATCATTTGTATTTGGTAAAATATGTTTATTTATTTATCAACATACGACATTAGACCAACCTTAACTAAATAAATCACCCAAAATCTATTAAATAAATCGTTATTTACTTTTCTGGATATTCCATCCCATAAAAGAAATAGATTACACTTAAATGCAATTAGAATGTAGTATGTGTTGCACAAATGCCATATGTACATATGGAAGAGGTTTGTCCAAGGTCGCTTGATGAAATCAAATCATAACAAGTTACTCTAAGGTTTCCTTTGCTCTGGCCAATTGTGGACCAAACTATTTTCACTTGGGTTGTTCATTAGTAGTGTCTGTGAATGTTTCATGAACGACGTGATTGTTCTAACATAAATTTGGTGCCTATTAAGTGGCCCAACTCCTTAGGTAATGAGTTGATAAACTATAGAAAAGATATGGGTTAACTCATTCATGAAATTTATTCCCTTCGCTATGTGCAGGTATATTTTTACCATGCTGGTCATAAATTTTATTTACATGTACTCCGTATTTATAGAATTTGTTACTATTAAATACACGTGAACATAACTAAAGTTCAAAATAACCAGTAAAAAAACTACTTAATAATTAAAAAAATAAATTCACATTTAATTTATTACTTCAAGGAGGAATAAATGATAACAACAAGAAAACTAAGGAAATACAACACAGGGAACAAAAGCAAACATCAATGCCTTTTCAAACATTGTGTTAGAGCTATATGGAATCATTAAATTCATTAAACAAGTATGATAGTTTTCCACAAATTGTCCCTTTAGCTAGAAACTTGTTCACACAACCTTTACATTTCCTCATTTCTCATAACTATCATGAATTTTGATGCATCCCAACTGTTGGAATAAAGTATATTCGATGTGATCCATAAAATATACTATCTAAATTCCTTGACCAAAACATATTTAAGTCTTTATCCAAGAGGTAATTAGAAAGATTAACCAAAAAACCGGATTTACTCAATGTCAAACCTTAAGTACACCACTTAGGAAAATGTATAAGACTTAGTGGACATAGATTTAACCTGGTAAATCTATTTTTGTAAAAGAAAAAATATTTTAAATTAAACTTAGTTTTATAATTTAGTTAAATACACATGAAAATATAATTTACATATAGAGAGATCTATTTTATAAAGAATTGCATATTTTATATATTTTAATTATGAGCGTTCATGAGTGAAACAAACATACTTGGAGTTTGCATCCAATAATATTTTGAAAAATCTTCTAAGGTAAAATGAACCATAATTTCTGGATACATATGGAACCTACCTCGCCAGAACCTCGTTGCATCGATGACTTTTCTCACTGAAGCGAAAACTTGTCGCTAGTATTTTCTTATCCATGATGAAAAACTCTGGACAATTGCGCGACTTGCCTCACAGTAGTTTTTCCGCAATGACGGTCTTCCTCGCTACAGTGACACTAAATCGGTGGTTGCTTATATCCCGTGGAAATGTCTAATATCTGGCGTGACCTGGATCATTTCATATTCACTACAGCGATGAAATAGTTTGTTGTAGCAACACTGAGGAGAAATGCGCCTGAAAGTGTCGAAATTCATTTTTATAAGGGATCTTTCTTAAAGATCCTCTTTATTAGTGTGTAAAGTATAACGTTTTGGGTGACTTAGACCCTGATGTGTGTGAGGATAAATTTTTGAACCGTGTCAATTTGTAATATTAACTTTATTCCGTCTATAGACAAAACTTGTTTGAGTCATAAGTTAGGACTTGCGTTGTGTGTCCTTCAAGCCTATGATGTGTGATTGAAGACTATGCGTCAAAGCTAAAGAGACATCAAGGTTACATTGTATTGAATGCCAAGTTTTCATTTTCAACATCCGAGGGATCATAATGAAGGTATGAATTCATATTAGTGTTTGGCCCATGGATATGTTTGGGTGTCATTTTATAAAAGTTGTTTGAGGCCTTTTCATAAAATATTTTTTGAAAGAAAAATATGTTATGGTTTTAGTTTGTTTGAATGATTTTACACAGTTCATTCGAATGAGATGTGAATATCATTAGAATGACATGCAAATGATCATTAAACGATATATTTCTATAAACGTAGATATATCGTTTGAAGCTCATTCGAAGCTGGTTCGAACGAGATTAGCATATTCGTTTGAACACACTGCCTCGAAAAATATGCCACCTTAAAATTTGCATTTTGTTTTATAAATAATCAGGTTTGGTATAAGCTTTTAGATATGGTCTTTGAGAAATGTTTTTACAAGGTTTATCTTGTGACTCCTAAACCCTAGTTTACGCCCAAGTTTGAGATCCAAGAATCCTACGCCTATACGTCTATTCGAGATCTCCTTTATGTTGAATCATATATGTTTGCTCTTCATACTGTGAGAATTTCTAGCAATGAAGACCGTGTTTTTGTTTGAGCGACGGCTAGACTGGTCATGAGACAAGTAAGATCGATGTGATACCGAGACGTAGGAACATGACTATGTTGTGTGGCTGTTGGAAGATGCCTAATAGTTGTTGCGAAGATGGATATAAGGAATGAGGAATCGCATGAAGGCTTTAAAACGTCGAGCCTATGAGTAAGTTTAAGTTGTTCTTGTAAATAGACATATATCGTGGTGGACTTGTATGGTTGGCCGTCCGAAGGTTTTCCCATCGTGGATTTTCCTCGTACATTGGTATGTTGTGGTTTACTAATTTTAATATTGGTTATACTCACCTAATTCCATACTTAGGTCAAGAGTAAAATTTTCAAAATTGTTTCACACAACACTTGAGGTTTTAAAACGTGCATAGTTTAGTAAAAATTGTTAAAATTAAAATTGGTGGTGTTTTTATTTATATACCCTAGGGGAATGTGGCGTTCTCAAATTGCTATCAGAGCGAGTTACACTAGTTTACTGTGTTAGATCCTTGTTTTGTGATCGTTTAGGGTTTAAATGAATTTTAATCGAGAGGGTAGTTCTGTTGACGAAACTCCATTTTTTGATGGGCCGAACTATCCCTATTAGAAGGCTTGAATGCGATTTTTCTTGAAATAGATAGATGAGAACATATGTAACTCGATTGAATATGGGTGGACTCCTCCCACTTAAGGTGGTTCTCCTAAAGCGTATGCCTCTTATACAACGACTAAAAATAATGCCTTGAATTTTAATTCCAGGGGTACGAATGTGTTTTTTTCGTTGTGACCACAAAAGAGTTTGGACGTATTATGTTTTGCGAGAGTACTAAGGATGCTTGAGATATTTTGCGATCCACACACAAGGGAACAAACACTGTTAAGGTTTCCAAATTATGAAATCTGAGGACTAAGTTTGGATATTAAGATATTAGAGAATGAGTTTTTTGATAAGTTTTATCCCCGGTAGTCAGATATTATCAATTCCTCATTTAACTTAGGTGAGTCGATCCCGAGTCTAGAGCTATGCAAAAAATCTTATGGTCGTTGCCTAAAAGATTTAACTCCAAAGTCACGGTTCTAGTTTCCCTAGGTGTTGTCGACACTATGGGATTCCAAAAACTTGTAGGTGACCTCCAAACCTATGAGATGAATATGTGTCCTCTAAATATAAATGAAAAGAAGGGAATTGTTTTGAAATCCCCAAAAGAGGATGTATCGGATTCTGATAGTGATGGTGAGCTTGATGCTGAAGAGATATCAAGGTTTGCTTATAAGTTCAAGCAGTTTCTTAAGATTAAAGATGAGAAAATATATAAGAACAATTCTGAAAAGAAACCTAAGAACTTTGTTGATCATGATAGGAAGAATAGGGATGGTTCTAAGAAGGTGGATGGTTGGGACAAGTGTTTTGAATGCCAAGGTATTGGGCATTATTGTTATGAGTGCCCCACTAGACTGAGGATGGAGGGTAAAAAACCTAATGTATACAATACCACCCTTAGTGATAGTGAGTTAAAAGAGGAAGTTAATTTCCCACTGATCGTAACTACACCGGGTTCATGGCTAGTTATGTGGGCTCAAATGAAGTGTCTTCTCCCGTCGAAGATAATCATGTGCATGACGGTTCCAAGATTCGGTCTTTAGGTTCCTAAGAGAGTGAGGATAAGAGAGATGAAGAAGAAAATGAGTAGGATAGTGAGCTTCGAGTGGTCTTTCGGGAGTTATACGCAGATAAGTTAAAGCTGTAAAAAGATCAACTTGCATTTAGAAGCTATGGTGAAGGAATGTGCCATAAAAGATGATAATTCTAAATTGATTGAGGATGCAAGGGCACGTGAGAGGACTATTAAAGAGAAGCTAAAATACGTTGAGGGAGAGAGATATCCTTTTTTATTTGATGGAGGATTTGAAGAAGGAGATTCTTTAGTTTGAAGATTATAGGAGTTTTCTCGAGTTTAGGATTGTGGAGTTAGTGGAGAAGTTTATGCGACACCCCGCCTACTTCAATCACCAGTGATTAGTTCTTTATCAAAATAAATAGGAATCACATATGGTTCATTCTTAGCATCGCCATCAAAAACTATTTAATTTACTAACCACCTATGTTTAAATAAGCCTATGTCAAATTTTATCTTGTTATTAACTTAACAACATGTGGAAATAAACCTAAAATATATTAACCAAACTATCCATATACAATAATAGTCTGAACAATCCACGACAGATAAATAAGTAAATAAGACCGAACTAACCATCGGTTCTCAAAATAATTAACCCAACTACAATCGAAAATAAATAAAATAAAATCTCAACACAATATGATAAATAAAATGAAGTAATGAAGAGTCTGACGCGGTAACAAGCCCAAAGGAAATACTAAAATAAAACACCTAACTAGGAATGAGTAAGATGAAGCATCTAAATCAAATCCTGCAAGCCTCTACAATGTTGCAGCTATGCATCCCTGGAAAGATTCCTCAAGTTGGGCGTCCCTGTTGCTGGACACCTAAAATTATTTTGAAAAATATTTTGACACGGGTCAGAGCCCAAGAAAACTGTTAGAAAATATTTAGCAAGTGATTAAAATGCAATAATTCAAATAGGCATGAACACTTTTCATATTTAGGCTGGTGTCGCCCTCTCCTGAGATATAGCTCACCCCTTAACTAATGTGCAGATCTATCACTTGCCTTCTAACCCCACTAATTATGCTACCCAACCTAACTAGCATTGGTACACCTTTTATATCTTTCTACTCTAACCTGAGTATTCCTTACTTTGATTTATAAATTATTCTACCCGTTAACTTATTTAATCGGTTAGAGTATAATTACTTATATAACCTTCACACTAGTAGTGTATGAAATACATTCACACATTATTTATAAATCCTGTATATAATTATTTACTCGTATTATATACGTATTAGCAGACTATAACATTCACACACATGTCGCATATAGTAACCATCCTTTCGAGTTATAACTCATCAGATGCTTGTCTCTAAAATTCTATCATCCCAGGTACACCCACTCTAACTCAGTTACCATAAATCGGTTACCCACATCGAAATAGGTAAATAAATAGCAAACATAGTGGAGGCGGTCATATTTTCCCAAGCGTGAGACGAATCGTACCCAAAACTTCCTATCTCGAAAATAAATCACACAATAAAAATACCGGACGATATGAACTGGGTATTATACTCTCTCTGCATTCACTAGCTAGGGAATTCACCCACATTGCGCAACCTCCTATGATAGCACTAAAGGAGTATGTATTCACAAAAATATTTAACATCGATATTTACAAAGCACAAAAGTATATATATAATTTAATAAAATCCGGCTAACTCGTGCCTGACTCCTATAGCACTAGCCCATAATTCCTGAGTTTATTTCCCGTACTCTGAATTAAATTAATTACACATCAAGTAATTTTATTAACGCAGTGTCACTCTACTACAATACCCGGATTCAGTCACTCGATCCTCATTTTAATACTTTATAATTTATGTCACAAAATTCCATCCTTAAGTTTCACACCCTTCCTTAAGCTTTAAATTCTTAATACCCATCTCTCAAGATCCTAGTTAATGATTTTTATTTAATTCTATACCAACTAATTCACCTTAAAAGTTTTGAAAATAATTAAGGCCATATAAATGAAAAGAGGTGAAACTATGAAAAATCCAGCACCATCGATCGATCGAGGCGTGACAACTCTTATTCCATGCGGCGTTTTCCACCATTTTTATCCATCTAAGTTTTCTCTCTTTAAACCAGAATTCAACCCAATTCTCCCGATCATATATTTATCTTAAAACAAGTTTTAATCATTATGAAATCTCTAAACATCATCAATTTATGAGACCCCCCAATATTTCCCAATTTGGGTTTATCACAGTTCATCAAAATCTCATCCTCAGTTCAATTTAATAATCATCAATTAACTGAACCTAACATCTGGATTTTGAATATAAATATGATTGAAACAAAGATTGATATTAATCCATCACGAATTTAGTATTAAATCTACACATAATACTCTAATTACCCAAAACCCATTTATGTTATAACCTTTTATCACACCCACTATGATATGAACACGAATTTCACGTATTTAAACTAAAAACAAGATAACCACTTGCATGTTTCGGTTCGTACGGTGTGAATACGTGATGTAGTAGATTGATTAATGATAAACACACCCAATTCCTCTTTAATTTGGCTCACAAAATATCCTCACTTTCTTCATCTTCTCTTCTCTCAAGTTCTAGGGTTTTCAATATGAGTTATGGATGCTATAATTCAATAACTTAGGTTTAAATATCTTAATCCCGAAACTAGGATGATGGGCTAAGCCCAAATGACCTGAACACCCCTGTGTGGGCCTAGTTATGTCTAAAAATGCCCCGGGACCCACTTACTATCCTTGAGTACACTATTTTGACTATCTTGACCTTCCAGAACCAACCGTGATCTAGAAATCGCCATCAAAGTTAGCCTACAATAATCTCCTATCTCGACCTCATATTTTCTACACTCGACTCCTGGTGAGATATAGTATCGTCACGTTATTATCACTCGCTATGACATAAAATTATTGTTTACTACTCATTTATTAATTATTTGCATAAATATTAATCATTATCTCTCCCGATTAATATTTTAATAAACACATAATAATTAATTCAAAATAAATTACATCACACGTTTAATTTAAATTAGCCAAATTAATTAAAGATTTATTACTCAGAGATACAGGTTGTTACATACTTCCCCCCTTAAAAAGTAATTTCACCCTTAAAATTAGGACAAACCCACGGTGAATAACTCTTGATACTGCTCACGTATGTCATCTTCCCACTTCTATGTTGGCTTATTAATATTGTGGTGCCTCCACATAACTCAAACTAAGGGTACTATCTTTGACCGCGGCTTATTCTCACTACGATCAAGTATCGCCACTCGTCTCTCCTGATATGAGATATCTAACTGGAAATCTATCTCCTCTAATGGAACATGCCAAAAATTCCTCTCACTCCTTCGGTACCTCTTTAGTGATGACACGTGGAACACGTCGTGAATCCGCTATAAGTGGTCTGGTAGTCGCAGCCTATATCCCACTGGTCCCACCCTCTCTATAATAGAAAACGGTCCCACATATCTCGGCGCTAGATTCCCCTTATTGCCGAACATCATGACCCCCTTCATGGGAGACACTCGCTTTGAAACCTGGTCACTAACCTCTAACTCTATATGCCTCCTATCTGTGTCAGCGTAGCTCTTCTCCTTGCCCTGACCTATTCGAATGCTCCCTCGGATAAACTCAATATTGGCAGTGGTGTCCTGAATAATCTCTAGCCCCAATAACTTGTTGTCCCACACCTCGAACCACTAAGCGGGAGAACGACAACGCCATCTATACAGTGCCTTAAATGGTTCCATGCCTATGGTGAACCAGTAGGAGTTTTTATACGCAAACTCCATTAATGGTAGATATTTCTCCCATCCTCCCCCGAAGTCAAGTATGCACATCGTCAGCATATCCTTTAGCATATGATAAACTCTCTCTATTTTCCCATTTGTCTATGAGTGATACGGTGTACTCAACCGTAAATCTATGCTCATGGCCTTCTGAAAACTCTGCCAGAAATGGGACACAAAAATCTTATCCCGATCTGATATAATATTAATTGAAACCCCATGTAGTCGTGCCATCTCAGTAATGAATAATTGTGCACACTGTGTGTGTGTGTGTGTGTGTTACTTTTTAAGTTGAAGTGGATAGATCTCTCTCAAAGAGAGACGTACGACACGAGATAAAGATAAATTATACACAAAAAAAAGATATTCAGGAATGGGATTCAAAACATTTGAAGAAATTCCAAAAGATCTTTAAAAGATGTAAATACTTAGAGAGATTGAGATTTTAATTGAGCTTTAAGCACTTGTAAACATTGATTGTCATTATAAGTGAAATAAAACACTACCTTTTATGAACGTAGCCTAAATGGTTGAACCACGTTATTTATTGTGTTCCTTATAGCTGATTTGCGTCCCTAAGAATATTTTACCTTCATTACTGAAGTTTTTTTTATCATCATTCCTGCAAATCATATTTTCACATCACCATTTATAAAGGTTACACCTATTTATTACGACCAACACCCAGGTGACAAGATAAATTACTATTTCTCTTACATTTGGTGACTCCAGTAACGAGGTATTTTTTTAAAAATGGTGAATGAAAATATAAACCGTACTCTTGAATTCAATGATGCTCAGCATGATGAAGAGCAGGATGTTGTGACACCTACTATTGATATTCCTCAAGTAACCACTTCTACAAGGAATGTCATTAGGACATAAGCTCACACAAGCTCTGTTTTGGTTCCCCAGTTAAATAACCAACCTCATGGCGAAGTTTATGGAGTTCCTTGAAAGACAATAAGGAATGATGATGATTGATTCCATGATAAATTCTAGTTCCTTTATTACACCAGCCATGCAACCAACAAATCTTCTAATGGGAATTCTCGTAAAGCTTGCTCCTGCTATAAGACCAACCATTGAAGCTCAATCTATCATAACTCCTCACTTTAGGTCACTCCACGATAAGCTAAAATGATGGAAACCACTATCCCACCTTTTTTAAGCATTGAAGAGGTTAAGAGGGAGATGATGAATAAGTTGGCATTATCCTCACAAACATTTAGTGAGTCATCCTCTATTTATGATGATTTTTTTACACCTTATCTAGAGGAGTAGAACAATGAACCTTATCTTGAGGGTTACATTCCTCCCATCTTAAAGAAGTTTAATAGGAAGGGAGGAAACTTAAAGTAACAATTAAAGATATTCGTAGAGCAGTGAGGTTCTCATTGTAACAAAAAAAATCTACATTTAAGGGATTTTTTAGATTCCCTCATTGATAAAGCATACACATGGTACTCACACTTGGACCCAAGGAATGTGGCTACGTGGGAGGATATGCATGCACAATTTCTCCACAAGTTCTTCTTGGCAGATGATGAGTTTACTCTGGCCCATCTTACTCACTAAAATCAAAGGCTAGGTAAGGAGTTTATGGATTACATCAAGAGGTTTAGATAAAGATCTCTACACGTACGAGAAGCTGCAACGGAGGTGAAGCTCCTTCAAAATTGTGTAGAAGTTTTGTTACCAGAGTTTATTTGTGTAAAAGTGGTGATCGCTTAAATAAGCTCTGATACCAATTTGTAAAATTGGTGATCGCTTAAATAAGCTCTGATACCAATTTGTAAAAATGTATGATTGTGTGATAATTGATTAAATTCGTAAATTTCTACTTTGGTACACTTATGTAATTAGAGTGTATTTTTAAACCAAATTAATTCAGCCCCTAAACATGCAACTACGAATCAAACCAGATAAGATATAGCAGGCGACACAAAGTTTCAAAAAAATCCCCAAAGGGCAAAACCTTTTATTTCTAGAACTCTGACAAATTTACAAGACCATTGACTTACATACCATCTTACTTTCGCCCACAAGAGTAACGCACGGTGTCTTCATCAAACCTTCAAAGTAACGGATAGAAATAAATAATGGTTCACACTTAGTTATACCACCAGGACACGCATTCCAGACACGCAGTCTTCACCAAAGAATCAACACGCAGAAGATCCTCAATGACACGCAGTCATAAACTTTGTAGAAACTCCCTCCACAATAGCATGTATCTTTTCGATTGTAGAGATCTCCCCACAAAGATGAACAAAAGTAAAGTGTGTTCTTGAACACCAAAAAAATTCACCAAAGCATATGGGATTTTTGTGAATTGAAAACAAAAGTGATGAAAACCCTAAAAGAAGACATAAAAAATAATTCTGCAGATTCGCAGTTTTCTATCTTTCAAAACACTGGGACTTCTTAATGAAAACGAAACTATTTAATGAGTATTTATAGAAAATCGTGCCCCCTTGATCATTAGAACGAAAAGTTGATCTCGCTTGAACGAAGGTCGTGTCATTTTAACGACATCGCGTGACATCTCAATGTCGCTTGAACGAGAAGGGATCTCGCTTGAACGATCTGAGCATCAAAATCGAGGAACGCTGCAGGACTTAGAAAATTTACTCATTCTCAAATTTTGACAAAAAAAGTCCGCTCCAACACTTAGACTATATTTTGAAAAAATATCCCAAAGCTCTCAGTGCAAAGTTAAGGTATTTAAAACATAACCTTACCAAAGTAAACTTTGCAGAGGCTTTTTGATGAAGAACCTTGATATATTCGGATCTGTCTTGATGTAGATGGCTCTTGAACTTTTGTGACAGTTGTAACGGTATACGACATAATTAATTGTGAAGAACATTTATAAAATCATGTTCTTACAAATCTCCCCCTATGTCTATGCCGGTACATACATAAAAATATAAGAATTGTCAAATACCAAAATGCTTATACAAATCTACCCTCCCAAAAATCTACAAACTAAAAGGGTACAAATTTGCAAGATCTCAAACTTTTCTTCAAATCTCAAAGCTTCTGTCGTCAAGGTGTGCAATATAATGATCTTCAATCTCTGTACCTACACATGAGATAAAGCAAAAACCTTCATGATGTATCGAGTTTGAAATGATATAAGAATAAATCATTAATAAATAAAATCTCCCACATACTCCAAAAACTCCCCCATAACTTGAGAATTCTTTCTCCCCCATTTTATGATGTCCCCAAATAGGCATATAAGAAGAAACAAACTAAAACATGGAGTGTCACGATAAAATGCACAGCAAACATGAATCAAACTACGCGCATGCAAAGGTAAATCTCAAAAACTT
The DNA here is from genome assembly GCA_949130495.1 of Sambucus nigra. Lineage (NCBI taxonomy): Eukaryota > Viridiplantae > Streptophyta > Magnoliopsida > Dipsacales > Adoxaceae > Sambucus > Sambucus nigra. Next base: position 412,613,295 of record OX422217.1, on the reverse strand, counting down.
TCACAAACTATTTTTGATTTTTCATATTTTTTTCGTACAAAAATAAGATACCAAAAATCACGCTGTGGCCATCCCCGATCCTTGCCGTGCGGGCGGGCATGTGGAGGAAAGGATCCTTCGAGTCCCGCGCATCCCTCCCGGGAGCGCTTCGGCATGCATTGTTTGAGATGTGGTGTAAAAATGTAGAGACATTCAGAGTCGCAAGTCTATTTTACTCAAAACAGACAAAAGTAAAAAAAGGAAGCCACCTTGAAGGATGGCATACAATGACAAACTGGTGCGTGCGAAACCAAGACGATTCGAGAAGGGTTCGGAGGCTTAGTTATGAAATGGGAAGGTGTTAGGCACCCATTACGCCCTTTCGGTCTCTCATGAATATTTACTATTTTCCTTTTGTTCCCCTTGGTGATATGTGTGCATGTGTATATATATATATAATGGAGGTAGGAATCCTCGACTTGTATCATGGAAAAGATAGAGCGAGTCGTCCGTAGGAAGATATAAGAATAATATTAGAAAAATAAGATTTACGCAATTACCCCTACGTTGATCGTTATAATGGAACGATAACACATATGGAGTAATGCGTCACTAAAGGTAAGTATATAGAATATAAGGAAAATGGATTTAGAGAAGATAGAAAATGAGAGAAAAAGTGAGAAAAAGGACTCAAGTCTCGGGGTTTTACCCCGAGACGCCTACGTAGTCTATAAAGGCATCAAAGTCCACGTAGTTCGCATACAAAACGAGGGGTGGGGTTTATCCCATAAATCCAAATGGGGAATCTCTTATTTGTAAGTGTGTGTGTATGTGTAGAAAAAGTGTTTCAGTTGTGAGAAAAGTTTGGAAAAAGTGTGAGAATCCCTACTTGGAATTTATGAGCAAACCCTCTTTTTCTTGTTTTTTGGGTTTTATGAAAAAAAAAAGATGTACAATAATACTAAATAAAAAGTATTTTAGGATGTGTGAGATGAGATAATAAAAGTGATAAATAAGAAAACAAGTTATTGAGAATTTAAGAGAGAGTTTGAGAAATTTGGATCTTCTTGAATATCTTGAGCTTGATCTTGAATGTTGGAGAGCAGCCCTTTGCACTTAGATGATGATGGAGAGTGGATAATTCACCAAGTTTGATGAAAAGGATGATGAAAAGTGGAAGTAAAAAGGGGATTTGGATGATGAAATCACACTGCTTTCGAGAGAGGTTTCTAGGATTCGTTGAGAGAGGTTTTTATCAGATTTGGGCTCCCCTTGCAAATGAGGTGAAGGCCTCTTTTTATAGGCCCAGGTAAGTGCCGATCGGCATATACCCGTTCCTGCCTATCGGCCGATAGGCAGGGTCTGGAACCTGCCATTTGGCAGTGCGCTTCATGCTTTTTCAGAAAATCGGTCATCGAGGGAAAACTGTTGGTCAAAATCGTACACGGGGCATACCGTTAGAAAGGTAATTCAGAGACCTTTGAAAGTCCTTTGGACCACTCCCGGGTTTGGGAGTTGACTTCAGGTTAAATATGGCTCTGAAGCATTTGTTGGTCCATTGGACGGGGAATCGTTCGGACGCAAATGGATCGTTTGTCCGCATGGTAAGTTTGAATCATGCATAGGGTGGACCATTGGAAAGGTTAGGAGATGTACTTCGAAATTCCAAAGAGTTTGACCCGGTTTGGGGAGTTAACTTTTGTCAACCAGGTCCGGGAACCATTTGGTGTCCTCTCAGAGTCGAACGGATCGTTCGTTTGCATGGTAAGTCGGAATCGTGCACGGGGTGAATCGTTGGAAAAGGTATTCAATGCCCTTTTAAGATTCATTCAGCCTCAGTTGAGCTGAAGAGTTAACATAGGTCAAAAAGAGCACGAGAGCGCCGGTGGCCTCTAGGTCAAGTTTTGGATGCAAACGGATCGTTCATCTGCATGGTAAGTCAAAATCGTGCACGGGGCGGTCCATTGGAAAGGGTATTTAGTGACCTTCAAAGATTCATTCAGTCTCAGTTGAGACGAAGAGTTTGACTCTTGGGTGAAACTGAGCCGGGGAGCGCCCGGTGGCCTCTGGGTCAAGTTTCAGACGCAAATGGATCGTTCATCCGCATGGTAAGCCGGAATCGCGCATGGGGTGATCCGTTGGAAAGGGTATTTAGTTCCCTTTGAAGATTCATTCAGTCTCGATCGAGATGAAGAGTTTGACTTTTGGGTCAAACTGAGCCGGGGAGTGCCCGATGGCCTCCAGGTCAATACTCGGGACATGACCTGGATTTATAATGGTGAAGGGAGGTACTAGGGACCTAAGGAGAGTTAGGGGGTAACAGAATGGGGTGTCTACAGAGCCCCTCGATGGGTGAGTTTGGAACAAATAATGACCGTCGAATAGACACCACATGATGCTTTTGAGGAAGTATGACCGATTTAGAGGGTCGAGGCCAATTCTGAGGACCTAAGGAGTGTGCTGGGGATGATCAATTCTACGGGTCAAAGCCGAATATGCGGGCTTAGGGTAAAGGTGTAATAACCAAGGTCAATTCCGACCTAAAGAGTGGTGACAACCGAGGACTGAGGTCAATTCTAACCCAACTCAAGTGCCGATTCAAGATCGAGGTCAGTTCTGACCTAAAGAGTGGTGACGATCGAGGACCGAGGTCAATTCTGACCTAAATTAGGCGACGATCCAAGATTGGGGCCAATTTTGACCCAAGAATGGTGACGACCGAGAACCGAGGTCAATTCTGATCTAACTCAAGTGACGATCCAAGACGGAGGCCAATTCTGACCCAAGAGTGGTGACGACTGAGGACCGAGGTCAATTCTGACCTAACACAGGTGATGATCCAAGATCGGGGCCAATTATGACCCAAGAGTGGTGACGACCGAGGACTGAGGTCAATTCTGACCTAACTCAGGTGACGATCCTAGACCGGGGCCAATTCTGACCCAAGAATGGTGACGACCGAGGACCGAGGTCAATTTTGTCCTAACTCAGGTGACGATCCAAGACCGTGGCCAATTCTGACCCAAGAGTGGTGACGACCAAGGACCGAGGTCAATTCTGACCTAACTCAGGTGATGATCCAAGACCGGGACCAATTCTGACCCAAGAGTGGTAATGACCGAGGATCGAGGTCAATTTTGACCTAACTCAGGTGACGATCGAAGACCGAGACCAATTTTAACCCAAGAGTGGTGACGATCGAGGACCCATGTCAATTATGACCTAACTCAGATGACGATCCAAGACCGAGGCCAATTCTGACCCAAGAGTCATGACGATCGAGGACCGAGGTGAATTCTGACCTAACTCAGGTGACGATCCAAGACCGGGGCTAATTCTGACCCAAGAGTGGTGAAGACCGAGGATTGAGGTCAATTCTGACCTAACTCAGGTGACGATCCAAGACTGGGGCCAATTCTGACCCAAGAGTGGTGACGATCGAGGACCGAGGTGAATTCTGACCTAACTCAGGCGACGATCCAAGATCGGGGCCAATTCTGACCCAAGAGTGGATAAAGGATGGATTTTGATTCTGCTGGAAAAAAAGCTTTATGATTTTTATTTAAGCTAGGGAGCTGATAGCCGGGGAAGCTTTTAGGAGACCTTGCAGGGGGGATAACCTATTTTGGGCGCTATAAGAGAATTCCACTGGGGAAGTGATCAGGTGATCCGGAGCTTTGCCGGGAGGAGTTTTCACTTGGTTTTTTGAGGATTCCGCTAGGGAAGAGAGGTTTTTCTCGAGGGAACGCAAAGTTTTCTTGGTGAAAAGGCTTTAAATCCCTCCTAGGATTTTTGGGAATTTTTTGGGGATTTTTCGAGGTTTTATGGTATTTTTTGGGAATTTCTGTACGAAATTTAGGGAGGTGCCGGTCGGCATAGTATGAAGGGTGCCATTTGGCAGTGGCATGGACTTTTGGGCTACCTCGGGAAGGCAAGGGTCAGTACCGATCGGTATGGTAGGGGGAGATGCCGATCGACATGGCGCTTGGCATCCTATATAAAGGGGACGAATCCCCTCATTTTTGCACAGCTACTTTGGCTTTCTCTCTCTTTGCGATTCTTCTACAACTCGTTCTATCATTCCGATCTTCAATAAATGGCTTCCTTTGTGAGCACTGCAGTCCACCAGGAGTGGTTGACCGTTGATGATTGGGAGAATGTGGAGTGGAGGGCTAGGGCACCTCTTGCTTTGGGGAGTGATAACTCCTTTGATGCGTTTGATCCTGTTGCGGATGAGCGGACCTTACTGCGGGAGCCATCACATCATTACTCTTCGAGAGTGATCCCCGGCGGTTATGTAAGTAATCCGACCTTTGGCATTCTTCTCTTTTTGGTGGTTTTTCTTTCTTGACCTTTGATGAGACTTTTCGTTTTTCTAGTCTGATATTTCTTTAAAGAACATGCGTGCCCGTGGGACAACGGGGCTCAAGGATGTCTGGGAGCATCTCCCACCTGTGGTGTGTTGGAAGGTATCATCAGCAGGTTTGGGGTGGTTGGCATCTGCGCTGGATGAGACGCCTCGTTCAACAATGGTCCTATGCACTTTGGGAGAGAGGTGGTGGGACACTACCCACACCTTTCATTTTGGATTCGGGGAGATGAAGGTGACTCCCATAGACGTGCAACAGCTGTTAGGGCTGGATTGTGATGGAGAGCAGATAGAGGTGGATCTCTCTTTACGGGTGAGATCGGAGGCAGTGCGTGCGGCACTTGGTGATGTAGGTAGGCTAGTTTCTGGGGATTCAATCCGGTTATCCCTACTGAGGGATGTTCTGCTGAGCAGGGTGATTGATGTGGAGGATGGGCTTCAAGTGAGGCAGATGGCCCGGTTATTCATTTTTCTGGTATTGGGAGGTTTCATGGTGGCGTCGAGCGGCGACGTCCTCCATTTGTGGTTTCTGCCATAGTTGAGGATGTTTTCAAACATCCTTTTCTATGATTGGGGGAGTCTGACCTTAAAGACCCTTTACTTTTCTCTGGATGTATTCAGCCGATGATGTCGGTAGACTTTTACTGGGGCCACGTACCTTCTTGAGGTATTCTTCAGTTTGTGCATTTCTTTTCATGCATTCGCATTTTCCTTTCATGCACTCGCATTTTCCTTTCATGCATTCGCATTTTCCTTATGCGTCTCTTTTTTCTTATGAATTCAGACGTGGTTCTATAAGGTGATTGGGTGAAATACCCCGCTGATTGCTTTGAAGGACGACACTGTTGGGGACTTCTGTATATTGTATCGATGGCGTAAGGCCAATCGACAGTCAAAGGGATCTCTTTCCCTGGAGGCGGTGCGTCAGGTCTTGAATGACCAGACCAGTGGTAGGCTAATATTCTTTCCATTTTAATCTTAGTTTTTTCTCCTTCTGATCTTGTATTGATTTATCCTCGATCGAAGATTTTTAGGTGACCTTTTTCCTGTGGGGGACAGCCATTCATGATGCGGGGGCGACCGGGGTGAACGCGCGGATGAGGCATTTGCTGGCGCATGAGTTCAGCCATTCCTGGTACCTCAGGGAGAGGTGGTTTGTCAGATTGCTGAGGAGGTGGTGGTGGTGCCACCCGCACAGTCTCCTATGTCTATGAGGCGGGAGAGACTGCTTTCGGAGGATGATAGCATCGCGACGATGATTGGCGGGTCCTACTTGCTATACAACGATACGGCTGCGCCGTATGACTATATGGATTTTATGACGAGCTGGTTGATGGTGCCCATCATATATGATGTGCTACCCTTCCCTCCGGCGGGTTCGAGTCGGGCGGTGGGATCTTCCCACAGTGGTGGTGGTTCGTCGGCATTTGCGGTGGCGGTGACCTCGAAGGTCCCTTTTGTATGGCTGCATACCCCATCATACAACATTCGGCGGGCTGATGGAGGGATGGTGCCTATGTTGCACCGCCCTCATGCGATGGATCCGGAGGAGTTGCATTTGACAGAGGAGGTCCTTCGACCTACGGTATACCTTTCTGTTCTTATCTTTCTTTCTTTTTTGTTTTGGTCATTTCTGCTCAGATACTGATTTCACCTTTTCTTTCAGTAAATTCGGGTGTCGACCACTTGGCTCAGGGACATTAGAGACTGGATGTCTTCGGTGACTGCCCATATTCGGGGTGTGGTTCCCATTCCTTCTTGCTTGGTGTCGTCTGCCTCGTCTAGAGAGGAATCTGGCTCGGGTAGTGGTGGTGCGTCATCTCACCATAGGGGGAAGAGAGCACGCCGGAGGGGTGGAAGCTCTTGAGAGAGAGAGGGAGAGAAAGAATGTGGGTTCGGGCTGAGTTCCATTGTTTTTTCTTTTTCTTTTTATTTCCTGCAAAGATGACGTAACACAGAAAACAAATATATGCAATGTAATGGAGTTTTTTGTTATCTTTTATTAATGATGAATGAATGCATGCACATGCGCTTTTTACTTTTCTGTTGAGACCGTAAAAAGGAATATTTTTGAAATTTTTTGAAGGAAAGTTTTTAATTAAAAAGGGGATTTTTAAATGGATTTAAAAATTCTATTGAGAATATCAATTTATTTTTATTGAGTTTTCTAATTTGACAAAAGAGGAAAAAAGGAAAATTTCTAAAAATGGGGGGTTGTTAATCGACAAGCACCCTGACCTGCCTATCGGCAGTTCAGTCCAGTCCCATCAATTCAAAGCTTTGATTGGTATCCTCTTCAGCCTTTGGTACCTCGTGGGGTAGGATTCCCTCAGATTTCTGCAGGGATTATGTCCCTTGTGAGGATTTTCATGTATAAAAAGGGGTAAGGGTGGAGTGTTTTCATCACACCTTTGCATTCTTACCTACTTGCCCACTATCTCTTAGTCTTGCAAGATGGCACTTCTTGGTAGCATTGAGTTTGTCAGCTACCTCAAAACCTTGGAAGCAATGTGCTCCTATAATGTCGACTATGATACTTTAAACATGCGTCGAGTCTCCTTGTGGGCCAATCGGCCTATTAAGTGGAATATGCTGGTGGCGGCGGTACAATTCTAATACCTCGAAGACCATGAATTCCGCTTCAGGTTGGAAGAAGTTTGTCCTACCTATGAGGAATTTTCTTCCATACTGGGTGTAAATCCCAGTGTTGCTGCGGCTTTGCCCAAATTTTCTCGCTCTCCTAGGGATTTATTGGCCGGGATTCTTCATATTTCGCCTTCGACGGCTAGATCATTGGTTGCTGGAGGAATGATCTCTCTCTCGACGGTGCTGCGGTCCGTGCATTTGTGAAAAGTAGGCGATGTTGGCTATGATGGATCCGTGGTTCTGGGCGTGGTTTCAAAATTACTGTTGGTGATTGGGGAGGTTCAAGTAGATCCACAACTTGCAGCCATTACCTCATGGATGTCATATCGTCATAATCCTGAGGCAGTGATACTGGCGGAGACCCTGAATGGCCTGGATGCCTAGAGAGAAGGCCGGTCTGACTTTTCGAGGGGTAGCCCTGTGATGATGTTCATGTGGTTGTCTGAAAGATTTCGCTTGTCGACTCCTCCAGAATATACCTTGTCATCCATACCCAACTTCTTTTCACGCTACTTCATCCGCGTTGGCCTGTATGTTGAGAACTGGGAGAATTGGCTTGTGGAGCATAGGGCTTGTGGTCTGTATTGGTCAGTGCCTTGGTGGGGACAGTTGCAGCTGGTTCTAGAGCTAGGAGAGTATTCATATGTGCGGCTGGTTGGTCTCAGATAGACCTCTTTTTATTTCCCTTGGTAGCTTTTGCGCCAATTCAGCTGGGCGCAGGTCGTGCCCCCTCGGACCTCAAATTTCTTTCCGGTAAAAGATTTGACTGAGCGCCTGCGTCTGTTGCTTGGATCTCTGTGGGAAAATTGGCGTCCGTCGACCCGCCCCTCCCAGTCTATCGGGAAAGTTTGGCATGTCCCCAAAGACTGTATGAAGTGGTTGTGGAAGAAAGTAGTCAGCAAGATGTTGGCAGTAGAGACTGGACAAAGATGGTTTATTTTATCTAACATTATGGAAGGGGGTGTTGTGGTCTTTTCGAAGATGGTTACTGCTCATCGATTCATGGAATGTTTACGGCACTCTATTCAGGCAGAGGAAACTTGGGGACCTCAGGATGTAGATGATGAGGGTGTAGGCTCCTCTGGTAGCTGTGGGTAGGACTCCTGGGGAGTTTATTTGCGTAACAGATGTGGGGATTTTATTTGGCTGTTTATGGTAGTGGGGAAGGGAGTTATCCTTTCCTTTTTCTTATGTAATCCGTACTGTAATTTCTTATTAATGAAATAAACAAGTTTCTGATCATCCACCTGTGCCTTTCAATGAGTTTTTGTATTTTGAATAATATATATTGATCGTTAAGGCATACATAATCCTTTTGTTCAAATATTTTTAGAATGAACCGCCGTTCTCGGAGGTAAGAAAAGAATAGTATTTTGTGAAAAAGAAAGGGCCGCACTCATGTGAGGTGTATGAGCTGCCTTTGTACCTTTGGGGTTTTTTGAAAAGTTTTAAAATAGTTTTTGTAGAGGATCAGGCCCACGTAGTTCTGGGTAGATGGAAATGAATATTTTTTTTTTAGAATAGAAGGGGGATGAGAAGAGTCATAGCGCGCCGAGATTTCGGACTAGGGGTGGAATTTTTTGAGACGGTCCAGATTGACTGGACGAGCCATCTCTTCCCCATCTAGGTCAGTGAGCATGGCAGCACCGCCGAATAAGATTTTCTTCACAATGTAGGGGCCGCTCCAATTGGGCTTGAATTTCCCTCTGGGGTCCCAGATGGGTTCTATTATCTCCTTGAGGGCCAAATCCCCGTCCTGGACACCGCGATCCTTGACTTTTTTATTGAATGATCACGCTATTCGATGATGGTACCCCTGTATGTGGTAAAGAGATTTTAATCTTCTTTCATCTAGGAGGGCTAGCTCATCAAGACGGCTTTGGCACCAGTCTTCTTCACTAACTTTGCTTTTGAGCATGACACATAGCGAGGGTATTTCCATCTCCACAGGTAGGACTGCTTCCATGCCGTAGACCAGGGAGTAAGGGGTAGCCCCAGTAGAAGTTCAGATTGAGGTTCGATATCCCCAGAGGGCGTATGGGATCCGGTCGGCCCAATCCCTATAACTTTCGATCATCTTGCTGATAATGGCTTTGAGGTTTTTGTTGGTGGCTTCAACTGCACCATTGGTCTAAGGTCGGTAGGGAGAAGATTTGTGTCTCTGAATTCCGTACTCGTTGACTACTTCTCTGACTTCTGCTTCGAAATGCAACCCGTTATCTAATACCAGCTCGTGCGGGACCCCATATCGACAGATGATATTTTTCTTGAGGAATTTGGCCACTTTCTTGGCATTCAATACTGCGTATGACTCAACCTCGACCCATTTGGTGAAGTAATCGATGGAAATCAGGATGAACTCATGTCCATTTGAAGCCTTTGGTGTAACCTTCCCTATGATGTCGACACCCCAGGTGGAGAACGGCCACGGAGAGGTCATGTTGTATAATTCTCGCGGAGGCAAGTGTTGAAGGTTGGAGAATTATTGCCATTTGAGGCACCTCCGAACATAGGCGGTGCAATCCTGGATCATTGTGGTCCAGTAGTAGCCCTATCGGATGATCTTATTGGCGAGCATGTGACCATTCATGCGGGGTCCACATTCCCCGCTGTGGATTTTCTGCATTATTTTCTCAATCTCAGCCCCTGCGATGCAGTGTAGATGAGTTCTATTAAAATTCCTCTTGAGTAGAGCTTTATGACAGATGATGTATTGGGCAGCCAGTCTTAAGAGGGTTATTCGATCTTTCTTGTTGGAACCCTCGGGATACCTACCATGTTTGAGGACGCACCAGATATCATCGTTCTAGCAATCTCCTAGTTCGGGATCTTCAGTGGAGCAAGCTCAATAAAGTAGCAATGGGTCGATTTGTCTTGCTTTTGAACTAGGAAGGGGGTCATTGTTATTCCTTCGGGCATGTCGACCATGGAGGCCAAGGTGGCGAGAGCATCGTCTAGGTTATTCTTTGCTCGGGGTAGGTAATGGAAGGTGATATCTCAGAATCGGGAGGCTAACTCTTCTAACTGGGCATGAAAGGGTTGAAGTTTTTCGTCCTTGACTTTCCACTTTCTGAGCACTTGACCGATGATAAGGGAAGAATCCCCGTAGCCATCAAGGTATTGAATACCTTTCTTGAGAGCAACCTTGAGGCCCACCGTGCATGGCTCGTATTCCGTCATGTTGCTGGTGCAAGGGAAATCCAATTTAATGGCGATGGGAGTGTGGGAGTCATCTGGGGCGATTAGGAGTATCCCAATGCCATATCCCTTTTTGTTGGCAGCGCCGTCAAAGAACATTTTCCATCGAGGGTGGTCTTCAGTGGCGCAGAGGATATTTTCATCTGGGAAATCGGAGATCTGGACATCTACTTCGTCTATGGGATAATCGGCGAGGTAGTCAGAGATGGATATTACTTTAATAGGTTTCTGTGTGATGTACACGATATCGAACTCGATTAGGAGCATCAACCATCGGTCCATTCGACTGGATAAGGCGAGTTTCTCAAGCAGGTATTTAATATGATCCATTTGGGATACAAGTTTTATGGGTAAGGTGAGCATGTAGTGTCGTAACTTTTGGGTGACCCAGACAAGTGCAACACATGCCTTTTCTAAAGCAGTGTAGTTGACCTCGTACCCAACCAATTTGCGACAGGCATAATAGATGGATCTTTCTTTACGAGAGTCCTCAAGGTATTGGGCTAGCAAAGCCCCGACTGTAGTGTCGGTTATGGTTAGGTATAGGAGTAAAGGGAGACCAGACTGTGGTGGAATGAGCACTGGAGGTTGGATTAGGTATTGTTTGATTCGATCAAAAGCTTCTTGGCAGGCCTCATTCCAAACCTTGGTTGAATCCTTTCGGATGAGCTTGAAGATCGGTTAACAGATGGAGGTTAGTTGGCTGAAATATTATAAGTTCCCAAGAAAATCTCGGACTTCTTTCTCTATTCGGGGTGGTGGCATCTCAAGTATGGCCTTCAACTTTGCAGGATCTGCTTCTATCCCCTTTTCGCTGACCATGAATCCCAAGTGTTTTCCCTTTATAACGCTGAAGACACACTTCTGTGGATTAAGTCGCATGTGATACCGTCGCAGTCGTTCGAAGAACTTTCGGAGAGCAGGAACATGACCTTCTTTAGTTTTGGACTTGATAATCATATCATCCACAGAAACCTCGACCTCCTTGTGGATCAGATCGTGCAGGATGGTTGTGGAAGCCTTTTGATAGGTAGCCCCAGCATTCTTGAGACCAAATGGCATAACGGTGTAGCAAAAGGTTCCCCATGGGGTGATGAATGCGGTTTTTTCTTGGTGGTCTTGTATTCGGCAAACTCGTCGACAAATGACTTGAGAGCATGACTGGTTGTGTTGTCCACGATCATGTCGATATTGGGTAGAGGATAATCATCCTTTGGAGAAGCTTTGTTTAGATCTTGGTAATCTACACTCATTCGAACCTTCCCTCCTGATTTCAGCATAGGTACAATGTTGGCTAGCTATGTGGGATATTTGATCACCCGAATGAAACGCAAGTTTAACTGTTTGACCACCTCTTCTTTGACCTTGAGCGACCATTCGGTGCAGAGTTTTCTCAATTTTTGTTTAACCGGCTTGTAATCTAGGAGAGTGGGGATCTCATACTGAGCTATTTCAGGATCTATGCCGGGCATATCATCATAGGACCATACAAAGACATCTGCGTACTCCTTCAGCAATTCTTCGAGTTGTGAGCGCTCATGCTTTTCAAGGGTGGCCCCTATCCTAATCTCGCGTAGTTCGCTTTTAGAATCGAGATTAATAACAACAGTCTCTTCTTCATTAACTTGAACGTGATTATGTTGTTTATTATTAACCTTATTTAGATCAGTTAAGAATTATTCATTTACAAAATCACCATCATCAAAAGTTTGATTAGAAATCAAGCAGTTAATGTAAGGCACAACAAGACACTCAAAATCTTCATTTATTTCATTGATAGGAAGAACAGCATTGAGAACCTCATCAAAAGAGGTCTTGATTACATTTGAGAAAGGATAGACAACAGAAGCAGAAATAGGGTAAACATTGGGGTTAGGGGAGATTTCAAGGGGTAGAAGTGGCTCAGCGTGCCAGTTGAGGAGAGAAGTATTAGCAGCTTTAATCAGACGGGATGGGCCCATTGATGTAGGGCCTGAATGAACCATGTAGAGTGCTAACCCCAGTATCTGTAAGTTGAAGGAATCTTCAGAATCACTTTCCTCAGTCTCTTTGGCATCTTTGATGAGCGGTTGTACTTGGTGTGGGAAACTTTCGGCCCATGGGTAGCGGTCTTGGAAAAAGATCTCCATTCGAGGCTTCATCTTCTTGCCTGTGTGGTCATACCATGGTTCTGGAAAACCACAAAAGGGGAAGTCCTCGCCTTCTTTGATGAATCGTCCATTTAAGGAGTCTCCTGAGATAGTTCAGATACAGTCTAATCTTCTCTTTGGTTAAGATTGGCGAATCATTCTGAGCTCTTATTTTGATGGTTGATACCCCAAGACGCAAGGATGGAAATATCCTTTAAGTTTGATGGGATCGAGTATCCCTTGTTGCCTTTGTCCGAGCCCCAATCCGGGCATGAAGTGCATGTTTCTGAACACCTGAATCACATTGACATTGACATGAGTGTCATATTCTGGACAAACCCTTTCTTTGAAACCGTCCCCTACCGGGAGTAGGAGTGGCTCGACTCGAAATCCTGATAAGAGAATATCATTTGACCCGTGCTGTATCTCAAGAATTGGACTGTTGGTGCTTGCACCCCCGACATTTTCGTCGTCGCCCAAAATGGTGATGACTTGCCCGTCGGTGAAAAACTTCAATTTCTGATGAAATGAGGAATACACACCCTTGATATTATGGGGCCAGGGGCATCCGAGCAACAGGTTGAAACAAGCTGGGATGTTTATGACTTGGAATTCAACGACGGGGTTTATAGGTCCAACCCCTATTACAAGTTTTATGGACCCCATCACCTCATGACGGGTATTATCGTAGGCACGCGCAACGGCGGAGGCTGGAGCGAGGTCACTTTCTTTCAGGCCTAAACACTTGAAGGTTCTTAATGGGCAAACATTCAAGGCGGATCCGTTATCGACAAGATAGAGTGGAACGACCTTTCCCATAACTTCGACGGAGATATTGAGTGCATGATTGTGATTCGGCCCAATTCTGGGGATTTCTTCTTCAGAAAATGATAGCATTCGAGTAGAGGTCAAGGATCCAACCAGATTTACCGCTTCTTCTGGTGTGGTAGATGGAGGAACTATGGGTCCAGTGAGCAGCTTGATTAAAGCATTTATGTGTAGCTGGGAAGACATGAAAAGTTCCCACAGAGTGATGTTAGCTTGAGTTTCCTTCAGTTTATCGAGGATCTTGCTCTCCTTGATGGTTATCTCTGGCATAGGAAGGTTTTCAACGCCCTTCCCTTTGTCATTTGCTGGTAGCGAGCTGGGACCCTGGTAATGTCTCCCTGATCTGGTCATGTAATTTACTGAAGAAGGAAAGAACATGAATCCCGTTTCCTCGTCAATCTCAGGTTGTTTTGCTACCTTATTTATTTCTCCGAGGAGTTCTTCAAACGATATCATCCCACATATGTCGGTTACTGGGCCAGTTGATCCTGAAGCTTGTTCTTCACTCGAATCTTCAAATTCTTCCCCCCATCCGGTGGTAACAATTTTATCTTTCCATGTAAAGTCGATGCATTCCACAACTTTAACGGCTTCTTCATACAAGTTCTCCCATTCTGTGGGGTTATGTGTGATTAAAGGGACCAAGCGCCCTTGTAGCTTCAAAGTGTCAAGTAAGTCGGTGATACTGCAAATGTTGTTGGTTTACCTGAATAACTCTGCCATAGTTTGGACAACATTTTCTAGGCTCACTTCATCGGTTGTCACCACCCACTTGTCTGAATATCGGGCCCATTTATGTGCCTCCAAGAACAGTTTGCTGAACTTCTGGAAATCGATGACCATCTGTGAGGGAAATTTCAGGCCGAACTCTAGGAGTTGGTTTAACACCTCTGAAAATTCCATACCTCCATTTTTAGAACGGGTACGGACAGCGATGCATGCTCTGGTAAGGAGTGACAGTGCCTGATCAACGAGGCTAGTAGGGTGCAGGAGGAAATATGGGCAAATTTGAAGAGGTTTAGGAGAGTATATGGGTGTGATTTGAGTTGAGGGATCAAAATCTGCCTTTTCTTCTAAGAAGATGGCATTGGCATGATTCGAAAGTGGATTGTGAGTAGTGTTTGGCTTAGGATTGGCTGGTGGGGCAATGGTACCCCGGTTAATGAGATCTTGGATTACGTTCCGGAGGTGAAAGTATTGGCCGGTGGTATGGCCGGTGGTTTGGTGAAAGGCGTAATGAGCCTCTGTCTTGAAGTTTCTAGGGAGTGGGTTTGGCAATGGACGTGGATCCAAGGGTTTGATGAGGTTTCGGCTTAACAGGGCTTGGTATACTTTGGAGAGGGGGGCATGGAGCTCAGTGTATTCCCTTCGGGTGGGGAAGGGTGGCTTTCTGGTGCCCATGATGTGGTTTTTTAAGAGATGTCGTTGATGGTCGAGACGGTAGCACTGACAGGCTTGTCATACTTTCTAGGGGTGAACTGTCTGGACACCTTCTTCGGTTCAACCTCTGTTTTAACGAGGCTTTCCTCGATTTCCACTCCATCCTCTCTTAGAGCTCGGAAGTGGGGATAGTATTGTGCTCCCATCGTTGCTCGGACATGGGGCAAGAAGTTTTTCTTCACTATGTTGACCTGTTCTTATTTAGATGGCCGATTGGTCATGATAGTTGCTCGCTCCCTCCACCGGGTTATGAAGTTACTGACTGATTCTCCAGGATTCTATTTGAGCAGCTCTAAATCACGACGGGTGACCTCAAGCTCTTTGTTGTATTTGTACTGCGACATGAATTCTCGGGCTACATCTTCCCAACTACGGATTCTGGATTCCTCAAGAGATAAAAACCATCGGAGGGTACTATCCTTCAAAGTTTGCTGAAACAATTGGTCTGGAACCTGCCATTTGGCATTGCGCTTCAGGCTTTTTCAAAAAATCGGTCGCCCAGGGCAAACCGTTGGTCAGAATCGCGCACGGGGCATACCGTTGGAAAGGTAATTAAGATACCTTTGAAAGTCCTTTAGACCACTCCCGGGTTCAGGAGTTGACTTCGGGTCAAATATGGCTCAGAAGCATTTATCGGTCCATTGGACGGGGAATCATTCGGAAGCAAACGGATCATTCGTCCGCATGTTAAGTCCGAATCGTGCATGGGGTGGACCATTGGAAAGGTATGTACTTAGACATTTCAAAGAGTTTGACCCGGTTTGGGGAGTTGACTTTGGTCAACCGGGCCCGAGAACCATTCAGTGTCCTCTCGGAGTCGAACAGATCGTTCGTCCGCATGGTAAGTCGGAATCGCACACGGGATGGACCGTTGAAAAGGGTATTCAGTTCCCTTTGAAGATTCATTCAGCCTCGGTCGAGCTGAAGAGTTGACATAGGTCAAACAAAGCCCGAAAGCGCCCGGTGGCGTCTGGGTCATGTTTTGGACGCAAACGGATCGTTCATCCGCATGGTAAGTTGGAATTGCGCATGGGGTGGTCCGTTGGAAAGGGTATTTAGTTTCCTTAGAAGATTCATTCAGTCTCGATCGAGACGAAGAGTTTGACTTTTGGGCCAAACTGAGCCGGGGAGCGCCCAGTGGCCTCTAGGTCAAGTTTTGGACGTAAACGGATTGTTCATCCGCATGGTAAGTCAGAATCGTGAACGGGGCGGTATGTTGGAAAGGGTAATTAGTGCCCTTCGAATATTGATTCAATCTCGATCGAGACGAAGAGTTTGACATATGGGTCAAACTAAGCCGGGGAGTGCCCGATGGCCTCCAGGTCAGTACTCGGGACATGACCTGGGTTTACAGTGGTGAAGGAAGGTACTAGGGACCTAAGGAGAGTTCGGGGTGTAACAGAATGGGGTGTCTACACACACCATGGATTTAAACTCAAACAACCAAGTCACGGAAATGGAATGTATGGGTGTGAGCACATTTGATAGATAAATAAACTCAATCAATCATATGTGCACGATGCATACATATACTCCTAACGAATGAACATCAAAAGTATCCTTAGGTGTAAAAATTGTTGAATTTAGATGACATTAACTTATACAAATCAACAAATCAAAGTCAAAGTGATTTACACACCAATAACGTCCAAAACTATTTAACTGCTTTTCAAGACTTTCGAGGACGTGCAAACCCGTTTTAAATTCCATCCAAACACCCTCGTGCATATTTTCTTTTAGAGGTAATCTAAATTATCAAACATTGGAGAATTGGTGCAAAAACCTAATGGCCCCTTTTTGGCATGAATTTCTTTTTATTGCCTTTAAATTTTTTGAGCTCTTTTAAACATCTTTGGACCACAATTCCTCGATTTTTTAGGTCCGATATAACGGTGGCTTAGTATTCGCAAAGTCCAAATGAACCTTTCACAGCCCTTCCCCGTTTTCAAATAAAGCACATAAACTCACAAATGGCTTTTACATGCACAACTTTCTTATCAAGTTTTTTCGTGCTTGGTTCGTTTTTAAAGACAGGATTAAAGTGAAAACACCCAAACAACATGTGATAAGACAAGCAAAATAATCAAACAAATTTGTGCATGTGTGCAATAATGGAAATCATGAGTCAAACATGTAGGAAGTAACACTTAATTACATCCCAATGACTCCAAACATTATAAAGAACAAAGATGACATGATATATTATCTCAAAACATTATCAAATAGTCACATGAAAAATGGAATGATGTTGTGACTCGGTCATCCTAAGTGTCCATCCATAAACGGTGTAAACAATATACAAAACTGTTTTTGAATTTTTCAAAAATTTTATCAAAATAAAATCTTTTTGTACTTTTCAAAAAATTTCAAAAAAATGGAAAACATACAAAAATGATACATACTAGCAAAAGTAAAATAATATCATCATGGAAAACATCCTATGCTAGTAAACAAGTCAAACCTCAATTGTTAGGTGCGGAGGGTTTTTCCAAAGGTGGTGCTAACTTATGAAAAACTTCCATCAAATTTTGTGAAGTTTTGACCAAAAACTTAACTTGCTCACCTAAATGTGAAAACTCTCTCATGTAGTCTCCAGGAGCATGTAAAGTATCATGTGTGGGTGCATGTATGGCAGAAACACGTGAAGAAGCAAAATGTGACACATAACCCAACTTAAAATAAAATTCCTTAAGGTGTCCTCTCCTCTTGCACTGGGAACAAACATAAATAGGCCTAGGAACACCTCTCTCAAAAACTCTAGGACGTGCTCTCCTAACGAGAAATGGATGCCTAGGTGGGTTAATTTTCGAGCCATGTGAATATGTCACTAAAGTGGAAATTGGCTCGGGTGCGACAAAAGAAGTGGAAGCACCATCATGACCTTTTTCTAGCCCGTCAACTCTACCCTTATCGGGATTAAGAACCACCTTTTCAACCTTCTTAGGTGCGTTCTCAAAATTGACTTTAACCTCCCTGGCACATTTGAGATCACTCTCGAGTTGGGACACACATGTCGTCAGACTAGACACTGTGTCGGTCAAATCACATTTTTCCTTTCTTAAAAACTCCTTCTCTCTCTCCAAATCTCACACTCGACGACCTAAATCCCTATTATACTTCTTTGTTTTAAAGGCTCGACGTACAAATCTCTAAATGATTTTTGGAGCTCACTTTCATCTCCACTATCACTTTCTCCCTCACTTGAAGCGCTCTAATCAGCACCATCGCATTCGTGTGCACTATTATGGGACAAAGTGCGTGTGCTCACACGACTTGTTAAAAAAGCAACAAACTTCTCACCACTAGTCACATCTCCCTCACCTTCACTACTATCACTAAGTGTGGCGGGCATGGCTACTTTCTTCCCTTTCTTTCTAAGCCATGTAGGACACTCAAATGACTTATGCCCCTTACCCCCACATTCAAAACAAGTCACGTTATCAAAATCCTCCTCACATTCCTCATCTAAGTCATTCTCTTTTTCCCTCTCAACGCTTTCTTTGGCCTTTCCTTTCATTTTATTTTTCTCAAAAAATCTCTTTTTATTGGAAGAATGTTCTTTAGAAATTTTTAGAAACTTTTTAAAAATTTTTGCAAATAAGGCCATGTCATTAAAATCAAAATCTCCTTCAAAATCGGACTCACACACTTTTTCTTTCTTTTTCTTAAAATGAGTCTTTAAAGCAACGCCTTTATCCTTAGCCTTAATGGTTTGCGAAAACATGTCAATCTCATAGGTTTGAAGATCTCCTATAAGTTATTCCATCTTATGTGATTTCAAATTTCCCAAAGAGTTCAAAACAATGACTTTAGGAATAAAGCGTTTGGGAAGAGATCTCAAAATATTTTTAACCACACGCGTGTTATCAATCGCCTCCCCCAAATTAAAACTAGTGTTGACAAAGTCCGACAAACGTGCATAAAATTCATCAAAAGTTTTGGACTCTAACATAGTAATGGTCTCAAATTGGGTGGTAAGATTTTATAATTTTGATTCTTTAACCGCCTTTGTACCCTCATGTGTCAATTGGAGTACATCACATGCCTCTTTAGATGTGGTTCACGTCATAATTCGATGGAACTCGTCGGGAGTAACGGCTCCAGAAATAACACTCAAACCACGTGAATTAAAATCATACATTTTAAAATCATCTTCAATCCAGGCCGACACGGGTTTTAAAGAGGTGATATTTTCAACGGTGACAGTGGGAGGAGTCCACCATCTTTCACACAACAACCAAACACGTTCATCAATAGCCTTTAATTGTGATTTCATACGAGCTTTCCAATAGGCATAATTAGACCCCTAAAAATAGGCATCATATTATGAGTGCTACATCGAAAAAATTGTGATTTTTCACAAAAGTGATTTTTTTAAAAAAATCAATCTCACACGATTTTGCGGAAAATAGGATCACACGATAAATTAGCGTAACACGCTCTGATACCAATTTGTAAAAGTGGTGATCGCTTAAATAAGCTCTGATACCAATTTGTAAAAATATATGACTGTGTGATAATTGATTGAATTTGCAAATTTCTACTTTGACACACTTATGTAATTAGAGTCTATTTTTAAACCAAATTAATTCATCCCCTAAACATGAAACTAAGTATCAAACCAAATAAATATAGCATGTGACACAAAGTTTCAGGAAAAATCCCCGAAGGGAAAAACCTTTTATTTCTATAAGTCTGACAAGTTTACAAGACCAATGACTTACATACCATCTTGCTTTCGTCCACAAGAGTAACGCACGATGTCTTCGTCAAACCTTCAAAGTAACGGCTAGAAATCAGCAATGGTTCACACGCAGCAATACCACCAGGACGTGCAGTCCAGACACGTAGTCTTCACTAAACAATCAACACGCAGAAGATCCTCAATGACACGCAATCATAAACTTTGTAGAAACTCCCTCCATAATAGCACACAGTTTTCCGATTATATAGATCTCCTCACAAAGATGAACAAAAGCAAAGTGTGTTCTTAAACACCAAAAAAATTCACCAAAGCATATGGGATTTTTGTGAATTGAAAACAAAAGGGATGAAAACCCTAAAAGAAGAAGTAAAAAAGAATTCAACAGATTCGCAGTTTTCTATCTTTCAAAATGCTGGGACTTCTTAATGAAAATGAAACTATTTAATGAGTATTTATAGAAAATTACGTTTCCTCGATCATTAGAACGAAAAGTGGATCTCGCTCGAACGAAGGACATGTATCATTTGAACGACATCGCACGACATCTTAATGTCGCTCAAAAGAGAAGGGATCTCGCTTGAATGACCTGAGCGTCAAAATTGAGGAACTCTACATGACTTAGAAAATTTACTTATTCTCAAATTTTGACGAAAAAAGTTCATTCCAACACTTAGAAAATATTTTGAAAGAATATCCCAAAGCTCTAAGTGAAAAGTTAAGGTATTTAAAATATAACCTTACCAAAGTAAGCTTTGCGGAGGCTTTTTGATGAAGTTCCTTGATATATTCAGATCCGTCTTGATGTACATGGATCTTGAACTTCTTCGATGGTTGTAACGGTACACGACATAATTAATTGTCACTAACATTTATAGAATCATGTTCTTACAATTATTAATTTGATAGATCAAACTAGAGAATCACATTCAAAGCCTTTATAAGAGCAACCCAAAATATTGCATTGGTCATTTGACCTCTGTCAATCATGACTAATAGGTCATGGAAGAAACCAACCAACCAAGAAGTTAGAGGGTCCCAGTATCCATGAGTTAACTATATTGATGGAGGTAGAGAACTAAGTAAGAATTACAAGAAGAAAAAAATAATAGGAAGTTTGATCATAAGGATCCACCTCCATTTCCATGTAGTGTTGAAGAAGCAATGAGTTGTTACTATACAATGGTGGGTAATGGATAAGTTTTTCCACCCAGAAATGCTATGCCTTTTTCTCCAGCAACATATGTTCAAGCTGACCCAAACTATTGCCAGATCCATTAGTGCATTGGTCATCCCACGGCTTAATGCTTTACCTTGAGAAATATCATCAATAAACACTTGATGGAAGGGACTTTATAGACCCCTTAATTAAATATTAATAATAACACATTTCAATCTTATGGGGCACACATTGTTATGGCATTTGACGAGGATGCAGAAGGTTAAACGATAGGACGGGAAATATTCCAAGATTTTTATACTAGCTTTTTTTAAGAATGGCTAAAGTGGTTCTTGCATACAATGAAGTAACTGGTAGAGATAGAAATCACACTTGTCAGTAGAAGAATATGATGTGGATCTAAGCCCGGAATATCAAATTGTATCGAAATCACCAAAAAAATTTGTGGTTCTTCGATCAGGTTGGGATGCCTCCAGAAACTAGATTGGAATTAACTCAAGCTATTTTAGACATAGTGAGCAAGAATGTTGTTCCATCATTCAGGTGGAAAGGACCTATTGTCAGCTTGAATACAAAGTTTATGTATGAGATCACTTTCTCAAATGTTGATCGATCAATAAGGTTCCTCGCAATAGACCTTTGTACGTAACAACAAGCATAAAGGGAAAAAGATTCTCTAGAGCTATAAAGGGCTATCGCTAGAACCAACACCTCATAGGCTAGGGGGTCCACCACGAGTGGCCCCTTCTGCCAAACAAAGTGAAAAAGGTTGTGACACCCCGACTAATTAAATACCGGGTAGCTACTCCTTTATTAAATTAATACAAAATGTCAAGTTGGTTCAGTTCGTAGCACCACTGTCGAAAACATTTTAATAATTACTAACCACCTAGTATTTGAAAAGTGAGTTGTAAATTTTAATTAAATCCGATTAACAAGCGAGTAGATAAGAAATGCTAACATAATCCACCACAATGAAACGACAAGTATAACCATGCAATAATAATGAAACTGGAGGAATACTCCTCACAACAATCCGGATACTGAAATAAACAAATGCTAAATCTGCATCACTAAGTTAATTACAACCCAAAATTTTGAAATAACTGAATATATAAAATGTTTCTAAAAGAAAAGGGCGGCATGCCCAACTGATAAGGAAATCTATAAATAGAGTCAAGATTGAAAATGGAGGCGTCTACTGACAAGATCCTGTAACTTCCACAGCAGCTACAGTACGTCACCTGAATGGAACTCATATGCTTGGTGTCCTTGTGGCTGGGCACCTAAAGGGGTTTTACAAGAAAATATATTTGAAAGCAAATGGGTCAAAGCCCGATTGTGGAAAACAGTTTAAAATATAGCAAGTGTTTTAATGACAATAAAACAATGAATGAAAAATACATGTTAGGACGTGCTCTCACATGAAGTACTCACCTCTCGACTATTTGTGCACTCCTAACGTACCCGTACCCACTCCAGTGATTCTCATATCTAACTAGTTCTAAATAAATTCTAACATTTCTATACGATTCACGCTTTAGTTCCAACATCATCAATTAAATAGAGAGCTTTACAATAATTCTCGGTTTCCCAATTATTAGCAATACTAATATACTAGAGATCATCCATTTTATCTTTACATAACGTTGCTATAATTATACTCACATTTTATCATGACAGTTCATTTCCATTAAAAGTATATCATTCTCATCATAATTATACATTACTAGCACCCCGAGACTAAGCTGCGGTGCACACATACTCTGCTATCCAATCACGGTACATCACGTACATAAGGACCACGTATTCCGAATCTCTCAGGAATCATTTTCAATAAAATAACAATCACAAACAATGGGGGCAAACATAGTTCACATCACATGGGTCATGCACATACCTACGCTCCCATTATCAGCAGACTTATTAACTTCTCAATAAGTCCTTCTCTGACCAACGTCCTCGAGGTACCAATCTAAACCCCCCCGTAGGCACACAAAGATTAGATGGCCCTGATCGAACGCAAACCTCCTATGATAGCAAGTATGGTAGGTATTTTATACACATAAAACCACATATACTAAGCATTCGCACATCTTATATATCTCGTACTATTAATATATGTATACTTCTTGTTCGTATACCGTAATTTAATGTTATACGATTATAAGTCCCCGATTTTGCATATTAACGTTATCAACCCTTCTCGCGTCGTAATTAGGTACTCGTTTCCTACTCCTCAATTGACATCCGATTTTATTATAAGGTTCTAAGTTCTACTCCTCAATGTACCCCAATTCTCACAATTATACCCACTAACCAATGAGGGAAGGTCAATACTCCAATTAAATAAGTCTACAGGACATTAGAAATGAAATCAGGCCAAAAAGGCCATTCTGTCAACTCGTTAGAAGTCTCGTTCGAACGAAAGTCTTCGAACGAACTACCAACTCGTTAGAAGGGACATTGTCATCTCGTTAGAAGCTCGTTCGAACGAGGTCGTTCGAACGACCTGGGAAGGTCTTCTAACAAGATGGCAGTTTGAGCCCATAAATTTCCCCAATTCGTTTTTCTTCAATTTCTCACCCTTAAATCCATACTAAGATCATCCCAAATGAGTTTTAACGTGAATAAACTATTCTAAGTTATCCTAGGTCACTATTTAACATATATTTGGTGTCGATTCTTCCTAAATTAACATGAAATCATCAAACTTCTCAAATCTTGTCTCAAATCCTATAAACATGAAGCCAGAATTTTAATGTCTACAATTACTTCCTCATAAATTCATTTTTAAACCATCATAAGATATATTTTGGATATGACATTCATCCAATAACATTCTATATGCAATCCCTATATCATATTATGAATTCTACCTCCAATTTCATGGCTTTTCATCAAACTTCCAATATAAGACAAATATTCAATTCTAAGCATGGAAGAAACATTCGCATGAAATTAATGTAATTAAACCACTTGCCTTAGATATTTTGATTTGATGTTGAAGAATTGAATGTTGATTCTCCTCCCTCTCTCTACAAATTTCTTCCAAAGATGGTGATGGTGGTTAGGGTTTCCTTTTTGGAACTTCTTCCAACTCCTCCCTATAACTCCCGTAGCCCTCTAACTTCCCAAATGCTGATAATGGCTTAGTGGGTTCTTTTCTAATATAAAAATAACCTCTAAAATTCGTGGGTTTTAATTCTCCTATTTTTAAAATTACTAAACTACCCCTTTGGGTTGCCGGTGTGGCCTAAAAATGCCCCGGGACCCAAACTAAACCCCCGGCTAGTGTTTTCTGACTATTTCGACCCTTCCGGACACGTTGGCGCACTCAAAATGACCATATGGTTGATAAAAATAAAATTTACTTTTTAATTCAATTAATTACGTTCCTGACGCGACTCACACGCGCGTCCCAATTAAATTTTCCAAATTGCCGTATATCTACCTCGTGACAATTTAGATATCATCAATACTCACGTATTACCATACATACTCGGAAATAATAAATTTTTAACATCATAATCAAATACCAACTCACATCTCGTTAGTATTTATATCCGAATTAATTTCCAATTAATTCTCATTTAATTCAATTAATCCCTTAAATAAATATCAATAAAATTACGGGATATTACAAAGGTAACTTGTGGCGAAGGGGTCCACTTTAAGTGGTCCCTGAGCAAAAACCAATGCAAATAACATTTTGGGTGGCGAAGGAGTCCACCATAGATATCCCCTCAGCCAAGGATGAGAACATCAATAATTTTATGGTGGGGGAGTCCACCACAATTAGCCCCTCGACCAAGAATAAAGCAAACAATAATAGCTAGTGGTGAGCAAACCCACCACGAGTGGCTCCTCAACAATAATCAGTGTTAAAGGAGATCTATGGCAAGGGAGTCCAAGACAAATGACCTCTCTGTAAAAGAACTGATATAGAGACGAGGGGGTTCACCTTCAGGAGACCCTCTCTCAATGTATACACCAACAATGAGGTAAAAGGTATCACGGTGAGGGGACTCACCTTGAGTGGTGTAATACCCGGGACTTTCGAATCAAATCTATCAACCGACCCTAATCACATATGTTTGTTGTTTAAAGCCTCGTAAATTATTCAAATTCAAAAGTATTCTAAAGAAAAACAAAACTATCCTAGATGCCCTACAATTTTACTAAATTGACCTAGACACCCTAAAGTTTCAATAATTATAAATTAACCCCTAAAAACATCAATCCAATATAATTTGACTTATATTTGACCCATAGACCCCAACTTTATTAAAAAATAATCCTCTAGACTTCAACTAGCACAAAATTACATTTTTAGCCTTTGAAACTTTTTGAATTTACAATATACCCCTATACTTCATCAAAAGTACATCTTTGAGGCTATAAATGCATATATTTGACCACTCAGGACCAAAGACAAAAGTTTAAATAATTACAAATTATCCCCTTTCCAAATAGGCCTACACATCAGCACTAGAAGACTAAAATAACATGTGGACACCATGCATACATGTAAGGTACACTTACGAAGTTATAAAACTTCACATATTCAGTTCAAATCCACCTCCAACCTCAACCAATGAACTCTCCTGATCAAACACTATAAATACCCCACGATTCCCTCAGTTCGAACTCACCCCTGCAGCAATTTCAAAAGCTTAAATTTTTCACTCCGAATAGGTACATTATGACTATGTACTATATAGAGTTCTTTTAGTTTCAATTGATTTCTGTGTTGTTATAACGCTAGAATATATCAAAGCAGTCGAAATCTTACTTAGAAAAAAAGCCCTAGGTGAAAAATATGAAGTTTCCACCATAAAACTTTATCTTTAATGGTGAACTTCCAAATAATATTCAAAATTCAGGTTTAAAGCTTTGGATGTCTTCACTAGAAGCTTACGAACTCGAGTGTAATGATCAAATCCCATGAATGTGCATAATAAGCTCTAATGGATTGAAAGTGTATTTTGAACCAGAAAACTGAAAATATTAAATTCTCCTTGTATAATCCATCTCAAACCTTGAAATCAAAACCAAACTACTCCTACACATAGCAGAAACCAAACTATGTTCTTCAGAACCCCTGCTATATCCTTGAAATCCAGGAACGTTAAGTAAAAATTTCATTAAAACACACAGTTATTGAACTTGAGATATATTGCATCTCAATAAAAAAAACTTATATATTTGGATTTCTTATGAAATTTTAGGTTATTTTATTAAGAAATTATCGAGAATGTTTTAGAATTGAAGGCAAAATTTCAGATAAAAAATCAGAAACCCTAAAGTCAACTATCGAGGGGAAGAAGATGAACTTTTTGACCAGGAACTTTGACTTTGTGCGTGAGGGCGCATAGTCAATTTTTTCCAATATTTTAATTTTATTTTTCATGTCAAAATGATATAAGGTAAGGCCATGTTTGGTTCAACCTAGCCTAAGTCATGGACAAATGAGTTTCTAACTTTGAAATATTTTCCTCAAATTGCAATTTCACCCCTCCTAACTTTTTCAACTAATGAATTTGAACCCCAAACTTTGTCTATGAATACTTTAAAATATTTTAAGACGAAAAGTCTTTAGCACCAAAGTTTAAATATCTAAGATTTTAAAGTCCGAAATTATTTATAATTAAACCCCTAGAATTGTAAAAGATATAGTTGTTTTGTATAAACTGACCAACCGAATCCCAATTCCAACAAATACTTATACACCCAAACATTGTATACAGAGAATCAAGTACTAGTTCCTCCCGATATCCTCTTTTAATCCATAAGACGTACAAAATACCGAGCACGTATGTTTCTTTTACCACTTCAATAATAAACGTTGTGTAATTGATAACTGCTATTGATATCACTATGTGATAAATCCTATTTACTCTTAGTATGTGCATATTATAATACTTCCATACGATATATTTTATTATATATCATTGATATTTGAATTTGAATATGGATCGATTTAACCCCTCTCACCTAATAACTGATATCATGTTCACTATTGATTCAGTTCACCCTTGCAGCATTATGCAAATATTTATATTATGAGCATCATTATTAACTACGGAGTAGACTGACGTGTTAACCCACAGAACCTTAAACTTGGCCTAATGGTTTCAGATGATTGAGAGACTTGATTATTGATACATACTTATAAGTTCCACTTCAATTGTGTGCCTAGCCAGTTAATTTTTTCCAAAGGTTTTGGGTTGATTTTATTTGGTTTTACTGATGGATTAATTATTTATGTACCCCTTAGTGAATTGGTAAGTATGGAATTATCATTTCAAAGATCCTTGACTTTCGTTATAAGATCCTTAATAAACTTATAAGTATGGGATTATTAGTTCAAAGATACTTATTTTCTTTATGTAAACCATAATAAACTGATAAGTATTGGATTATCAGCTTTAATTATTTGGCATTGCTATACACTAAATTTTATACACACTCCAACTCGCATCTATACATATACTTGCTATAGAACTGGTAAAACCTACTCAGCATATTTGTGCTAATTTCCTTTTCATCTAGATGAACTGGGAGAAGGAGAATAATATATCTTTTCATTTAGAGACAAATACAGGTCATCTATTTGCATATGTGACCGTGTGGGCAAAAAATAAGCCACATGAGTGCAAGGAGAGTCACTTTCAATTTTTTACTTTATAGGTCCTATTAAAAATATCTAGCTCTCCCCCACGGCGGCACTAACCTATGTATACGATTTTAATAATGAATAAAGTTCTGTTATTCTTCCTTAACGTTAATTCATTTCTTTATGTATACTCTCTTGTTCATTTACACCAAAAAGAAGGGTGTGACAAGTTGGTATTAGAGCATGTTTTAAATTTAGCTTATTGTCGGGTTAGCATTATATACGGGAAAAGAAATTTATAAGATATTAGTTATTTTATCTTTTCATAAATTTTTTTATTACTAATATTTGGTAACTCCATTTTACAGCATGGATACTTCGGATACATTTTTGTTCAATGTGGAGATTGAGCCGAATAACCATTGCTAAACTAGAGTTTGGTAAAAACAATTAGCAAGACTATGGGAAATGATTCGTTCCGTAAAATAAGATTGGGAAAGTGCCAATAGTGATGTCAAGCGATTAGTGCTGACTAGTAGAGTTTTAGGTGAAATGCAAGTTATGAGAAAAGTAAATGACTACGTAAACGACCCAGTGACATTTCAAGAAGCTATCATTATTGCACTAATAGATGCTCCAACGACCCCACCTACGTATCCATATGTGATGTCAAATGGTGAAATACTAGGTGATTACTCTTTTGACACCAGTGACGACTCGACTGATGATTCCCCAAACCATAAAGGTTATTTAGTAAGTCCAGAATTCATCTTTGATGACGAGGCTGTTGTTCCTACTTAAAATCCAAAGTGAAAGTTATCTCCTATCCTAATGTATATAGCATAATAAAATATTATACATAGGGTGTCATACTAAGCCTTAAAAGATTAACTAACTGCTATAGTTGAGCAATAATGTAGAGTTAGTTTGTGATACATAACTTTAATGTAACATACAACTTATCTTGTATAATAATAGGGTTTTGACGTATCTTCATTTTATGATTCTTATTATTAAAACTGTTCTATTCTATTTTAGGATGGTTAGTACTCGAATCCCCTCCCCTGGAACCCAAACGGAACAGACTCAAACTGAAGGAATCATGCGATGTTTTTAGGAACTCACTTCTTTTGCCTGACAACAACAAACTTCTCGTTCTACTACAGAGAACATTTATGAAGAAATCATAGGATGAATGACCTTAAATAATTTCTAAGATAATTACCCCCATCATTTCTTGGAAAGCCAGGTTTCAGTGAAGTTGACAAATGGATACATCAGATTGTGAAAATTCTGATGGAGTATGTATAACTGCCAATCTCACTTTAGCTGCCTATATGTTTAAAGGTGAATATTTCTAGTGGCAAGCGGTGTCACGTAACCATAATGTTGTTAATTTTACTTGGGAGCAATTTGAAGAGGTTTTTTCAAAATAGATTTTCACGAGGCTGAACGAGATCAACGAACCGTTGATTTCTTAAAATTGTAACAAGCTAATCTATATGTAGCCCAATACAAAGCCAAATTTATGGAGTTATCTCATTATGGCCTTGAATATATAAATACTGATATAAAGAAGTATAAGCAATTTGAAAGAGAACTACATCCAAGAATCAAGAATTCAATCGCTCGTTTATAAATCCATGAGTATTCTCAACTTATCGATGTTGCGGTAATTGTAGAACAAAATTCTTCTGTCATAATATGATCTTCTCCCCCCCCCCCCTATTATTAGAAATAATCATGTTATTAGAACCCCACCTCAATCTTGACCTCAACCCTATCAAACTTCGAGTGTACAAGATTATTCTTAGATCCATCATAACACCACACGTTCAATGATTGGCTATCACGAGTGTCATGAAGTAGGACATATCCGACCATAATGTCCTAAGTTAAGATCTGCTCCAATCCATCATCAATAAAATAGACTGTCATAAAATATAGAATCCCGTCCTATCAAAAATCATCCTAAGCCAATTGTGCTAGTCCCGAGTCGTCAAAAGAATTAGGCAATAACGCCTGCACGAAACTCCCATGATGTGATAGAAGGTATGCTATTTTTTCAACACCCTCCTGCACATGTTTTAGTTGATTCAAGTTCAACACATTCCTTTGTCAGTCTTAGACTAACTAAATTGTTCTTTTGTATTTCAAGGATCAGGTCCGTCTTAATCATAAAGTTTCCAAATTCAAATCTCTTCTCTAATTCCAAACCTTTTAGAACAATTCAAAGATGTTTTTCCCAGAGAATTACCAAGATTTTACCCTTCCCGAGAAATCGAGTTTAATATCAATATTTATCCTAAGAAATTTCCTATTTCTATACCTCCACGTCAAATGTCTCCTTCAGAACTTCAAGAACTCTGTATCCAATTAGATGAACTTCTTGAAAAAGTTTTTATTCGACTTAATTCATCTCCTTGGGGATCATTGGTATTATTTGTTAAGAAATACGATGGATCGTTAGATTATGCACAGACTATCGTAATTTTAATCCAGTAACTATGAAGAATAATTATCATTTCCCCGAATACGGGAACTATTTTATCAACTTTGAGGAGCAATCATGTTTTCTAAAATAGACTTACGATCAGGTCACGATCAATTACGAGCTAGAGAAGAAGATATTCCATAAACTTCATTTCAAACTTATTATGGACATTTCGAATATGTCGTAATGTCATTTGGGTTAACCAATACTCTCATAGCTTTTATGGATTTAGTGCATAGAATTTTTAGGCCTTTTCTTGACCACTTTATTATCGTAGTCATTGTCGATATTTTTGTTTATTCTCAAAATCCAGTAGAATATGTCCAACATTTAGAAGAAGTCTTAGATACTCTCAGAAACCATCAGTTATATGCTAAGAAGAGAAAATGTTCTTTTTCAATGAAGGAAATAAAATTTTTAGGACATGTGATTTTTGAAAATGGAATCCAAGTTGATACAACCAAAATTTTTTGCCATTTTAAAATGGAAAAATCGTACCAATATTACCGAGATAAAGTGTTTTCTAGGATTAACTACATATTGTTGTCATTTTATAGAAGGATTTTCTCTCATTGCTCTCCCCCTTTAAAGCTAACTAGGAAAGAACTTCCATTTGTATGGACTGATGAATGTAACCAATCATTCCATATTTTAGTGGACAAATTAACCACTGCACCTATCTTCATCATTCATTTTAGTGATGTAAGCTACGATGTATATACTGACACCTCATTGCAAGGGTTAGGATGTTTATTAATGCAGAATGAGGAAGTTAAAGAGTATGGATCATGACAATTCAAAACTCATGATCGTAATTACCCCGTCCATGATCTTGAATTAGCAGTTGTAGTCTTTGCAATGAAAATTTTACGTTATTACCTTTACGGTGGAAAATTTTTAAATCTTTTCTGATCACAAGAGTTTGAAATATATTTTTACTCAAAAGGACTTGTATTCAAGACAACGACGGTGGATGAAATTTTTGAAAGATTACCGATTTAAATTAAATTACCATTAAAGCAAAGGCAATGTAGTAGTCGATGATTTAATTCGGCTTCCAATACGAAGACTCCACACTTTAATTTCTTACGATATTGCTTTTACCATAGAGCAATATGACCTTCGATTGTTATCCCCTTTCATAAAATTTTCCAACATCATTGCATATGCCGAATTGAGAGAGAAAATCTTAGTTAAAAAAACTCAAGATTCTTTTGTACAAACCTTTCGAGATAAAATTCCAAACTTCTCATACGATAAGAAAAAAGATTTAAAATTTAGAAATAGATTGTATGTACATGATGATTCATCTCTTAGAGAAGTAATATTGCAAGAATCCCATCATTTGAGATTTATGATTCACCCCGGAAGTTCGAAAATGTACCATGCCCTAAAAAAGAAATATTGGTGGCCAAATATGAGAAATGATATTGATAATTTTGTAAGTAAATGTTTTACTTATCAACAAGTAAAGATAGAACACCAACACCCTGATGGACTCCTCCAACACTTACCAATTCTCGAGTGGAAATGGGATCTTATTAACATGGATTTTATCAGCAGACTACCTCATACGTCCCTAGGATATAATGTCATTTGGGCAATAGTACACCGACTCACTAAATCTGCTCATTTTCTACCAATGAAGACACTAACTCATTTCAAAAGCTCAGCACGCTCTAGATTCGAGAAATTGTCCAATTACATGGAATTAATTTATCCATCGTATTAGATAGAGATTCTCATTTTATAGGAACGTTTTGGAAAGCACTGCAAACCGCAATGGGAACTAAACTTCATTTAAGTACCGCATTACACCCACAAACAGATGTACAATTCAAACATTATAAGATATGGTATGAGCTTATACCTAGATATGCTCAACAATTGGAATGTACATTTACCCCTTATTGAATTTTCATATAACGATGGTTATCAGACCAATATTAAAGTTTTCCCGTTTGAAGCTTTATATGGACGGCCGTGTAAATCACCAGTATGTTGGACAGAATTTGAAAGTAGTAAAAAATTTGGTCTCGAGATAATCTAGGAAACCACAAAGAAAAAATGACAAATTCGATAAAGATTGAAGACAACCCAAGATTGTCAGAAAATTTATGCAGACCAGCGCCGAAAACCCTTAGAATTTCGAGATAATGACCAAGTATTTCTGAAAGTTTCTCCTCAAAAATGAATCTTACACTTGGCAAAGAAAGTAAAATTAGCCTCCTAGATATATTAGACCTTTGAATATTTCTAAGTGAGTTAGCTTTGTAGGCTATCAATTAGAATTACCTATGGAATTATCCAATATTCACAATGTATTTCATGTGTCTCAGTTACGTCAGTATATTACAGATCCCTCTCATAATATTACGTGGCAAGACATCTTTATCGAACTATACCTTGAATATGAAGTAAGCCCTATTCAAATTCTGGATTGTTAAGTGAAGCCTCTCAGAAATAAGGAAATCCCCTCAGTTAAAATACTTTAGAAAAATCAAAATCAGCAAGAAGCCACATAAGAACCAAAACAGGCTATGAAAGAACAATATCTTGACTTATTTCAAGGTAAATTCGAGGACGCATTTTTAAGATAGGTAGATTGTGATAACCGGGACTTATGAATCAAATATATTAACCAACCCTAATCACATATATTTATTGTTTCAGCCCTCATAAAGTATTCAAATTAAAAAGCCTTCTAAGAAGAATGAAACTATCCTTGATGCCCTAAAACTTTACTAAATTAACCTACACACCCTAAAGTTTTAGTAGTTATAAACTAACCCTTGAAAACTTCAATCTAATATAACTTGACTTATACTTAACCCCTAACCCCCAACTTTATTTAAAATTAATCCTCTAGACTTCAACTAATCTAAAATTATAATTTTAGCCCTTGAAACTTTCAAAATTTACAAAAATACACCTAAACTTCATTAAAAGTATACTTTTAAGGATATAAATACATATACTTGACCAACCAAGGACCAGACACAAAAGTTTGAATAATTTCACATTATCCCCTATCCAAATAAGCCTACACATCAGCATTAGAAGCCAAAAATCACATGTGTACACCATGCACACATGTGAGGTACACTTATCAAGCTAGAAAACTTCACATATTCAGTTTAAATTCACTTCCATTCTTAACCAATGAACTCTCTTGATCAAACACTATAAATACCATACGATTCTCTCAATTCAAACTCAACCCAACAACAATTTTAGAAACTCAAATTTTTCACTCCAAACAAGTACATTATGATTTTCTGTATTATATTAAGTTCTTTTTGTTTTAATTAATTTATGTGTCGTTATAATGCTAGAATATAACAAAACAATAGAAATCTTATGTAGAAAATAGGCCCTAAGTGAAAAATATGAAGTTTTACCATTATAGCTTGAGCTTTAATGGTGAACTTCCAAGTAATGCTCAAAACTCAGGTTTAAATCTTTGAATGTCTTCATTAGAACCATAAGAACTCGAATGTAATGATCAAATCCTATGAATGTTCATAATAAGCTCTAATCGATTCAGTGTATTTTGAACCAGAAAATTGAAAATCTTAAATTATCCTTGTATAATCCATCTCAAACCTTGAAATCAAAACCAAACTACTGGTACACATAGCATAAACCAAACTATATTCATAATAATCCCTACCATATCCTTGAAATCCACGAATGTTAAGTCAAAAATTCATAAAAACACACAGTTATAAAACTTGAGATGTATTCCATCTCAATCCACAAAACCTATATATTTGGATTCCTTATGAAATTTTAGGTTGAGTTTGTTAAGAAATCACCGAGAATGGTTTAGAAATGAAGGATAAATATGAGGTCAAAGATCAAAAACCCTAAAGCCAACTGTTAAGGGGGAGAAGATGAACTTTTTGACCAGGAACTTTCACCTCACGCGTGAGGGTGTGTGGCCAATCAGAAATTTGTGAATTTTTTTCCAATATTTTTATTTTATTTTTTTTTGTCAAAATGATATAAGGTATGGCCATGTTTGATTTACCCTAGCCTAAGTTATGGAAAAATGAGGTTTTAACTTTGAAATATTTTCCCCAAATTGTTATTTGACCCTCCTGAATTTTTCAGCTTATGAATTTGACCCAAACTTTGTCTACGAATACTTCAAAAAATTTTAAGACAAAGAGTCTCTAGCACCAAAGTTTAAATATGACCTTAAGTCCAAATTATTTACAATTAAACCCCCTAAACTTTAAAAGATACATTTTTTTTTATAAACTGACCAACCCAATCCCAATTCCAATAAATACTTATATACCCAAACATTGTATACATAGAATCAAGTACCAACTCCTCCCAATATCCTCTTTTGAGCCATAAGTCATATGAAATACCGAGCAAGTATGTTTATTTTACAACTTTAATAGTAAACTTTGTGTATTTTATAACTTCTATTGATATCACTATGTAATATCTCCTATTTTCTCTTAGTATGTGCATGTTATAATACTGCCCATTTGACGTTTCGGGGCAGGGGCCCGCCCGATTCGACCTACTTTTGGATAATAAGAAGGAGAGCTTATCTGCTTTGAAAAAAAAAGCCCAGTAAGCCACCAACTCGGTGCATAGGATCTTTAAAGCAAGTGAAGAAGTCTCATTTTGGAATGAATCGATTCCCAACAGGGAATCATCCGAACAACTCCAGATTCTATTGATTCGGACTAGCTAATCTGAAGACATATTTTATTAATTATCATTGATGTTTGAATTTGAATATGGATATATTGACCCCTTTCACCTAATAACTGAAATCATGTTCCCTATTGATTCAATTCACCCCCACACCTTTCTTCAAATATTTATATTATGAGCATCAGTATTAACTAGGGAGTATATTGACGTGTTATACCATGGGACTTTTTGCTAGGCCTAATGGTCTCAGATGATTGAGAGCCTTGATTATTGTTACATATGTATAAGTGTCACTTCAATTGTATGCCTACGGTTAATTTTTTCCAAAGGTTTTAGGTTGATTTTATTTAGTTTTATAGATGACTTAATTATTTCTAGACCCCTTAGTGAACTGGTAAGTATGGGATTATTAGTTTAAAAGATCCTTGAATTTCTTTATATGATCCTTAATGAACTTGTTGGTATGGGATTATTAGTTCAAAGGTCCTTGATTTTCTTTATGTAACCCATAGTAAACTGATAAGTATGGGATTATTAGCTTTAATTCTTTAGCATTGCTATACACTGAATTCTATACACACTCCAACTCTCATCTATACATATACTTGTTATAAAACTGGTAAAACCTGCTTAGCATATTTATTCTAATTCCTTTTTTCTCTAGATGAACCAGGAGAAAGATGATAATATCTCTTCCCTTTTAGAGACATATACCGGTCGTCTATTTGCATACGTGACCGTGTGAGCAGAGAATAAGCCAAATGGGAGCAAGGAGTGGCACGTTTCAATTTTCTACTTTATAGTCCGTGTTAAAAAAATGTAACTTACCCCTGTCGTGGTACTACCCCATGTATACTATTTTAATAATGAATAAAGTTATGTTATTCTTCCTTAACTTTGATTCATTGCTTTATGTACACTCTTTTGTGCATTCATACCAAAAAGTAGGGTGCAAAAAGTGGCCAATCTGCCCAAAACAATACTATAAAGAGATGAATGAGGACGAGGAGGTCAACCAAGAGTGGCCCGTTGTCCCAAGAATTATTTACCTTTTAGTAAATAAAGTACTAATATTTATGCTCTTACACTGGTAGCTTAGTTGAGCAACAAGGGTTCAAATAGACCAGTTGGGATCTCCTGGGTGTTTTGGCTTGGTGGTTGAGAGATAAGGTTTGTTTAGTAAGCTCAACCATTTAGCACTTTAAGATAGAGATAATACTGGTAGAGGGACTATAAGAGTCACTCAAGTCCTCACATAACCTACACTTAGATATAACTAGAGTAAGTAGCCAAGAGGCTGCACACAAGAAAAATCACTTTTACAAAATGATTTTGAAGAGGGGTGTCCCTCAAAGTCACTCCCAAGTTTTACAAAGTTTGTACAATAAGTTATCATTTGAAATTATATGTACCAAATCACATATTTTGTCACCAGTAGGAGAAACATTTGTTTTTTACTTTAGTTTGCACCCAAGTGTTGCCTATCAGAGGGGATATGCCTGCAGACATATAGCAACGAAAGGTATATTGCAGACCTTGTCCCTCAGATATGCTCTCATTTTTGGCACCCCAAAAGGCTCCAATTAGCCCTAGTTTTCAACTAAAAATAGGAACCTGTGGTAAGGTCAAGTCATATCATAAACTCAAGTTTAAGTCGTACTCTCTCAAAATCACACCGGACCTAGTATTCTCTCCCTGCTCTCTCTCTAAGTGCTAAGTTCTTGTTTCTTAACTCTTATCATTACAACCATCATTATCAGGACATCTCTCTCTCCAAGTTACCATTATTGTTTGTGAAGTTCATCTTCGTGAAATAATAGGTCATATCATTTACTCCATTTCTACTAGAATAGAAGGTTTTCTACTGTATCTACTCCTGAGACTTTGACG
This sequence comes from Sambucus nigra, assembly GCA_949130495.1. Taxonomy (NCBI): domain Eukaryota; kingdom Viridiplantae; phylum Streptophyta; class Magnoliopsida; order Dipsacales; family Adoxaceae; genus Sambucus; species Sambucus nigra. The sequence continues at coordinate 412,577,141 of OX422217.1, read as the reverse complement.
ACCTTGATAACAGAGTCCATTGGAGTGGGTCATGCCCCACCCATTCTATTTTTTCTTAGTCCACAGTCGCACTACCCTCCTATATTGGCGACTCCACTGGGGAGGTATCCTCATTACATGGACAAAGAAGGCCATAATATTTCTAAGAATTTGATTTTTAAAGATACTCCGATCGGTAATGGAGTTCAGAGAGACCAAACCTCACAAGAAGGGGTGATGGTGACAGAAGCTAGAGCACATACTCCTCAAGTAGGGTAGCATACCACGACAACAATAATGTCGCTAGCAAGTATGAGTTTGAGGAGCATATTTTTTTAGCTTCCCAAGCAAAACAATGTTAATCTGGCAAGCTTGAGCCAATCATGCATGACATCGACGGTAGCTACCGCCGGAGGAGTAGCCGCTGCAATGTTAACAATCAAAGAAGTGGCTTCACCGTAGAATGTGGTAGTAGAGTAAGTAGCAGCACTAGTAAGTTCACCAGCAACTAAGAAAGTTATCTTGGAGGAGTCTCCCTCAAAATCTGTTACTATAGAGGAAGTGAAGAAGTTATTTTCCTCTTTAAGGGAATTATCTCACTTGTATGAGGAGCTACAAAATCCTTACCCTGAAAGTATCAATGAGAATCCCTACCCTGAGGGGTATGTTCCATCGAAGTTCAATGGAAAATGAGAAAACCCTCGAGAGCATGTAAAGAGTTTTTTGGAATATTTGGGTGTGCATGGAAATGATCAGGAATTAAAGCTGAGGGAGTTATCTAAGACTCTCACTAGAAAAGAATATACATGGTATTACCATCTTGCACCCAATAGTATTCCCACATGGGAAGAGATGCACAGGCAGTTCCTCCAAAAGTTTTTCGTGGTTGAGGATGATTTTATATTGAGGAACCTCTCCCAATAAGTGCAAAAGCCAGGTGAAGAGCTAATGCGATACATTAAACATTTCCAAAAGAAAGGCATTGGATGTTCACGAAAACGTGTTGAAGTAAGGTTGCTATCGATTTGTGTCGAGGGACTCCTAGAGTAATATAAGCTCCATCTAGTAAATGAGACTAGAGATAGAACATTCACATAATTGAATAGAGCAACTAGTATTATTGCCAAGATTATAAAGCCCAGACAGTCTAATTGGAGGATGCAAGTGCCTTTTACCTGAGGTAAGTTCCAAATCTCTTGGAGTCAAGCTATTTACTATGTAGATGGGAACTTAAAAAATAAGAAAGGGAGTTCGAGGATCAAAGGAGGTAGCTTAGCAAGCAAGAGGAAGTTTATAGATGACATCCCACTACCTCTACCTTTTAGTGTGGAGGAGGCCATAGACTATTATTACACTTTGGCGCGAGAGAGGGTAACATGTCCACCTCACTCCAACAGACTAATACTAACAGTAGCAGACAAATTAAATGCCAAATATTGTGAGTTGCACCAGAGAGTGTTGCATGCCACCAAAGACTCTTTATACCTACGCAAAATCATTGTCGATCAAGTGGCCAATGGTACTTTGCAGATACCGTCTGTGGATGTTAATTAAAACCCACTCCTAGCATATCATTATGGCACCGCCAATATGGTGGCAGCATATGATGAAAATTAAGATCGAGACCTGAAGGAATGGGGTGACAGCGAGAAGATATGCAAACAGCTGCAAGGGCTAGTCCTTGATAGAGAATAAAAAGTTAAAAATGAGAGGATGTGTGAAGAATGGTTTTTTAGCCTTGATCAAGAAGTTGAATGTGAGGGGGTTGAGCAGGTGAACCCCCCAAAAGGTAAAGCAAATGTAATCCTTACTCTAGATGAAAACTCTAAATTCAAATATTTTTACAATTATCAAACTTACGAGGTAGACTTGGACTTTGAGTACGATGTAATAGTAAGGAGTACCAAGTATAAATGAGTTTTTGATTACATAGGGGTAAAGTATGACACCAAGGTGGTCACTAAAAGAATGATTCTTGAATCGGTGCAACAGCGAAGGGATCCCTCACTAAATTGGCAGGGACTCATTAGGAGACTGATGAAAACATACACTTCGGAGGTTGTCTTTTTTACGGAATATAGACAAGCACCATATTTTCACAACCTCCCACCCTATGTGACAACCGTATTTAATGGGATTTTTCCTAAGGGCAATGATGGATGGAGATGTATCCATGAACATCTAGCTAATCAGCACGCTATATGAGACAGCGATCTCTCAAGATAATGCCTATACCGTTGGCGATTTCGGGGTTTAATTGTGTAGGCATACAATCACTTGGGTACGTGAATGTGGGTATCAAAATTTGGAACTTCACTTCCCACATTACATTTCATGTCATCAATACCGACATAATTTACCAGCTGCTCATAGGGCAAGTGTGGGTTCACACTCATGTCATAATGCCCTCCACATATCATCAATGCGCCAAAGCCAATGTTCCAGGTAGATTATAATCAAAGAAACTCAGAAGCCATTTTCTGTTAAGGAAACCCATTTGGTCGATGAGGCATTCTATACTGAGCTTGATAAAGAGAGAAAAACCTCGGTGAGAAAATTAGAGGGGATACAAGTGGTTGGAGGAAGTACCCAACCAAGGACATGTGTCCATGATTGCTTGGGACAACGAGTGATCCCCCAAATGTCAAAAGGAAAAAGAAAGGTAGAGGATGTAGTCAATCCCCCTCTTACATGTAATAAAGTCATCCTTCTAGATAGAAAAGTTATATATCGCTTATAATGATCTGCGAGGGCGAAATTCTGGGATGAGAGCGTCGACCCGACACCAAAATGTTTTGTGGTAAATGAGTCACATATTATAGATCTTGTATAGGAACCTAAGGAGGCGCCTGAATGCATGTAAGACAGTCCAAGAGAGAAACTGTAGGATCTGGAAGAGATAGACATGGGCTTAGAAGTACAGGGAGATGCTCGGGATAGATCTGAAGGCGAGTTCCCACAAATTGAATGTTCTTCCTAATGATCTACCTGTGAGGCAATCCACCCGCACGTATAAAGCAGATCTAGACCTCAAGATCAAGGTAGAGGTGGAAACATTACTAGCAGTAGGGTTCATCGAACCCATCCAGTATTCGATTTGTGTCTCTAGCATTATATCGGTGGAAAATAAAGACAAGAGTCAAATACGGATTTGCAAGGACTTTTATGATTTGAATATGGCTTACCCAAAGGATGAGTTCCTATTGCCCAATATTGATAATTTATTAGACACTGCTGCGGGTCATCAAATGTATAGTTTCATGGATGGGTATGTTGGCTACAATCATATTAGATTAGATCCATCCGATGTGGAAAGGCCTGCTTTTCATACACCATTAGGAAATTTTCACTACACGGTCATACCGTTCGGGCTGAAGAATATGGCTTCCACGTACTAGCGCACTATGATGGAAATATTCCATGATTTATTTCATGACATATTGGAGTTCTACATGGATGATCTGGTGGTTAAATCAAAGAAAGAAAGCATATCCAAGACCTTAGGCAGGTGTTTGAAAGGTGCTGCGGGTATAAGATGAGAATAATCAAAATGTGCTTTTGGACTAATAACAAGAAAGTTCTTGAGTTTTGTAGTGAATCGACAGGGGTTGCAAGTAGACGAGGAGAAGAAGAAGTCCATCCTATTGATGCCAGCATCGAAGAGTTAGAGGAAGCTTAAAAGATTCCTAGGGTAGGTTTCTTACCTAAGAAGGTTTATACCAGCACTAGCAGAGGTAACCCATCCATTCGCTCCGCTGATGAAGGAAAAAGCTAAATGGTCTTGGAGGGATGCATAGAAGAAGGCCCTTGATAAAATTAAAGAGATATTAGCATCACCCTTAACTATGGTACCTCTAGAGGTGGGTGCACCGTTGCTTCTCTACCTAACTTTGATGGAGAGGCCCATACGGGCCTTGCTTTCCCAAAAAAGAGCAAGGGTAGAGAGATCCATTTACTACTTATCGCGTGTGATCTCAAGTAGTGAATCGAGATACACCAATGTATATAGTCATTATCTGGCCTTGATGTTTGTTGCCCAGAAGTTAAGGCATTACTTGCTGGAATTTATAGTCCATATAGTCACCAAGTGTGATCCTATCAAGTACCTTCTAGCACAAACGATCTTGGTAGGAAGATCAACAAAATGGTTATTGATCTTATCAGAGTGCGATTTGAAGTTCTTAGTACCAAAGGCTATTAAGAGCCAGGAAATAGAAGATTTACTAGGCCACTTCCCAAGCCAAAATTTTGAGCTTGCTAATGAGGGGCTTCCAGGAGAAAAATTACAAGCCTGCCTCGCAGAGGAAATTGAAGAATGGAAGATGGAATTTGATGGCTCTTGCGCCCAAGGGACATGTGGAGCAGGTATTATTCTCTCTAATGGGAAGGATAAGATCACCCTATCCTTCAAACCTGATTTTAAATGTTCAAACGACGAGGATGAGTATGAAGCTCTCATTCTCAGATTACTAGAAGCACCGAGAAGAGGCATTAGAGTGTTGTATAAATGATGGGACTTTAACCTAGTAGTAAAATAGGTTAATAAGGAATTCACCCTCAGGCATGCCAATTTAGCACCATAAAGGTCTAGTATCCATAGATTATTGAGTGAGTTCTTGAAGATCACCATTGAGTGGAACGCCCGCACGATGAATAGGCACCCAGATGCACAACCACTATAGCCCAAGTGTTAGATATGGATGAGTTATAAGTGACCATAATGGTATGATGAAGAGCAGTGCCTACCACAGTTAAAATTTTTATTTTCGAGTGAAAAACCAGATGATTAAAGGTGCCCAGTAGTGAAGCAGTTGTAAACCAGGAAAGGAATTATGAAAATGTCAGAGTTGGCTAACTAACACTACTCTAAGGGACTCTTTATGTCAAGAGCCCAGGGATTTTCATCCAGATATATGAGAGAAGAAGTGGATAATGAGAGGCTAACAGTATTGCATGAAAAACATTGCAGGGATACAAATATCCCCCTTACCACCGGTTACAATAGGGGGTGCATGGAGGTTACTCGTCTACAGTGGGGCTGTTTAATTCTCAAACCCAATTTGATCAAACAACTGAGGATAATTTTGTAAAAGAATTTAAACATTGGAGAACGCATTGCATAGCATATCTGAGGGATAGAGAGTTTCCAATAGAAAGAAAAGATGAGATATACCTCAAGAAAAGAGCGGATCGCTTCTACTTGCTAAAGAGGGAACTCTAAAGGAAAGGTTATAATGAGAAGGTACTAAAGTGTGTGGCTAAGGAAGACATAGAAAGGTTACTAAAAGAGTCACATGATCCCTCTCACATGGGAGGTGCCAAGTTATATGACCAACTGATGACGCTGGGGTACTACTGGCCCACGATGGAGGCTGTCTCTATCAGTTATGTGAAGAAATCCAAGGCATGCCAAGTGCATGGAAACATGGTGCATGGCCCCTCAAAAAATCTATAAAGCCTAGAAACTCCTTATCCCTTCCACACTTCGACATTCGATCTTTTGGGAAAGATTAACCCAGCCTCTCATGGCAAGATCTTCATTATTGTTTCCACATAACTATACACCAAGTGGGCAGAGAAAGTCCTTATAAGGATAATGACTCACCAAGTGGTGTCACAATTCATAAGGGAATATATTATATATAGGTTTGGTATCCACAAAGTGATCCTAACAGATAACGGGAAGCAATGTGTGTGTAAGGAGATGGGGCTCTTGATGGATAAGTATAAAATTGTGCACAATAGCTCAACCATCTTATAACTGAAAGGGAATGGCCAGGCGGAGGCTACAAACAAGACATTGATTAATATTTTGAATAATATGCTTGATAACATGCAAGGAGCTTGGGATGAAAAGCTACCGATTGTGCTTTGGGCCAATAGAACTTCAAAGAGGAAGCCGACGAAGTTTAATCCATTTTTGTTGGTCTACAGGACCGAAGTTATCCTACCAGTGGAGCTCGAAGTACCCTAAGCTAGGATTACTCTTAGTGATGGCCTTATACCAGAACCTCGGCACGTGCCATTAGAGGCATTGGACGAGCATGGAGACAAAGCCAAAGAAAATTTCAAAGTTTACATCCCGCTGTTGTCCAGGGCTTACAAGAACTTGGTCAAGCCTAGGGAATTTTAAGTAGGGGACTAGGTCCTACTTGTATCCACTCACCATTTTCGAAGCATGTCAGCATCTAAGTTCAAGCCTAACTGGGAAGTCACCTTCGTGGTTAGAGGGGTGGGCCAGTCTAAGAGTGTGCTTGCAATCAACGAATAAACTTATTTAATTAAATTCCAATTTTATGCCCAGATTTTAATTAAGACCCTAAAACAAGCATCCAATTGTGATTTAAAATTAATTAGTCGACCTTACAATTACATTGCAGAAATATAGCATTTTTGTGACAACAAAATACCCTCAGTTGTCAGTTCGAAGTCTTCATTAAGAGATCCCGCAAGAACTCCAATTGGTCAGCAATGGAGAGACAACCTTATTCTCCACAAGGGTTACTCTAGATGTGTAAGATGAATAATCAAGGCACTAATGATTCACATAAATGATTTAGGATTTTTGTAGTGATCAAAAATGGTTTAAAGCCTAAAAAATTAAGTCTTTAGTTGCACCAAATATGTAGAAACGGAGTTTTGGAAGACTTAAAAAACCTAACATCGAAGCAGTTATTTATAGGCTGAATAAAAAGTTGAGGCGACGTTGGTCGTTTGAAGTCGTTTGAATGACATTTGAATGTCGTTTGAACGACATCTAATGTCATTTCTAACGACCATACTAACGACACAAAAATTGTAAAATAATACCGGTTCATTTGATATAGGCTTCAAATGACCCGTCAAACGACATATGCTATCGTTAGAAACAGTCGTTCGAACGACTTACCAATGTCATTTGAACGACATTGCTATGTCGTTTGAATGACACAAGAGAAAAATATTTCCTTAAAAAGTCTCGCCTACAGGTCTTAAAAAATAATTTTTGACTTAGAAAAACGCCTCAATTTTGATAAAAACATTTTATAAAAATATCCCAAATAATTACGTAAACATTAATAACTTCAATTAATCATTTTACCTTTTAGCGTAATGGAGTTAGTGGGATAGAGCTGGTTAAAGATGCATGATGCACATAGACAATGATGGTTACGTGTTGATTATGCGTGTAGATCAAGATTCGGATGATGGACGTCAAGGTAGAACATGCGAAGAGGTGATGAGATGTAACGGTATACGACATACTAACTAAGATGTAGAACAAAACAGAAATTCCTAGATTCTATACGGACATTTATAAAACATGTCGTTACGAATCTCCCCTATGTCTATGCCATTACAATCATAAAAAATCCGAATTATGCTACCCAAAAAACATATGAGACATACAATATAATATCCCCAAAAATCCATAAATGGAAATATCAAATACTCATGCCTTCAAAAAATCTTCAACATCTTCAAAGCTTCAAATCTGCAATGTCTCTTTGTCATCATTAGGGTGTGCAAACAATGATCCTCAATTTAGTACCTACACGCATGTGACAAGAAAAAAATACCCTTGACGTCGAAAAGTTTGAACTATAATGATAAGCTGAAAATCAATTTCAATTAAGCTCAAGCAAATCATTATCAAGTGAAACAAGCAAGCAAAATATCTCCCCCATAATTCGTTCTCCCCCTTTTTTTTATGTCCCCAAATAGACAAATAAGAAGAACACAAAACAATGCATATGGAGAATGTCAAAAAGTAATAAACTTCTCTTTTTAAATTGTTTGAAATTTTTCTTGCAAAAAAAATATACAACATAGAATCACACCATGGAAGAACACGAAAATAATCAAGTCGACGATAGCGTAAATGAAAGTGTGTGAACAAATTCGATAGGAAAAGCAATGCAAACAGTCATAACATATGTGCACGATGAATATTGGATACTCCTAACGAATGAAAGCAACATCTTCCTTTAGTGTAAAAAATTGTGGAATTATAAGAAATTGACTCAATCTAATCAACAAATCAAAGTCCAATGTGATTTCCACACCAATAACGCGCAAAACTATTTAATGCTTTTTCGAGATTTTCAAGATAGTGAAAACCCGTTGATATACAAATCCAACCAAACTCCCTCAAATGTAATAATGATCATATAATGATATTTATTTTCTTGTGAATGATCAAATTAACCTAAACTAGTTTGGCCTTGGCTACTTTTGTCAACGCCACACTATTTTTTGACTCTTTTCAATTCTTTTGGTCTTGGCTACTATTTTCAATGCCACACTTTTTTACCCAAATAAAACGGTGGCTTAATTACAAAGGATATTATGAGTACCTTTCGTAGACCTTCCCCATTTTTCACATAACATGTATATATTAGAACAAATTTCTCAGGCAATGGTTATTACATGCGCTAATATTATTATTCTCATTTTATCGCATTGGTTCGTTGTATAGGTAGAATTGAGATAGAAACACTCAAACCAACATGTGGCAGACAAGCCCAAAATTTAAATAAAATCGTGCATGTGTGCATTAAAGGAGATAAGGAAACAAACATGTAGAAAAATATCACTAGTCACATCTCAATGACTCCATACATTATAAAGCACATGGATGAAATGATGTAATATCTCAAATCACTATCAAACAATCACGTGGAATATGGAAATGAAGTTATGACTTTGGTTATCTTAAATGTTCATCCATAAAAGGTATAAACAAAATACAACTCTTTTTGTATTTTTCAAAAAAAAATTATAAGAAGAAATCTTTCTTTTTCAAAAATTTATAAAAAAAACAAGAACTTTTTGGATTTTTCACGTTTTCAAAATAGAAAATCTTTTTGTATTTTTTTAAAAATATTTAAAAAGTGAGAATATACGGCAAAAATGATACAAATGATACAATCCAGAAATAGGAATCATATGATATGAACATGAAAAATGCATTATATTCTAGATAATATAACCACCCCTCAGTCAACTGTACAAATTCCTAAAGATTTTTAAAGACTCTCAAATCTAAGGACATCTAAATGCTTTATGAATATATCGGCTAACTGGAGGTCGGTAGACACAAAACTCCAGGACATGACTTTTTCTTTGACTAACTTATGGATAAAGTGCTCGCGTATCCTAATGTGTTTTGTGCGCAAATGTTGGACTCGATTGTGGGATATGTGTATCGTGATCGTGTTATCACAGGAAATAGTCATGGTGTCCTGTGATATACCATAATCCTCTATCATCCGTTTCATCCGCAGAAGTTGCATGCAACAACTCCCGGTGGCTCTGTACTCAGCCTCCACAGTGGACAAAGAGATGGAGTTTTGCTTCTTGCTCAACCAAGAGACAAGAGAAGAACCAAATAAGAAATACCCACCAGAAGTGATCCTACATCCATCTGCATCCTCGGCCCAATCCGCATCTGAATAGGCAGATAGATGGTCATCGGTATCAACGGAATACCAAATGTCGTATGAGAGAGTCCCACTCACGTATTTGATAATGCGTTTAAGAGCGAGTAAGTGTGACTCTTTAGGGGACGCTTGATATCGCGCACAGACTCCAACACTAAAGGCAAAGTTGGGACTACTGGCAGTAAAGTAGAGAAGACCACCTATCATACTTCGGTACAAGGTTTTCCCTACATCCTTGCCTGAAGTGTCCTTGATAAGCTTAATTGAGGTATTCATCGGGGTATGTGCGTGCTTAGCGGAGTCTAAACCAAATTTCTTCACAAGGTCTCTTTCATACTTGGATTGGGAGATGAACATGTCATCCTCTAGCTGGCGAACCTGGAGACGAACGAAGAAAGTAAGTTCACCAACCATTCTCATCACAAGCTCACTCTTCATCTCCTCCTCAAAGTCGTAAGCATGTCAGGAGCACGTGGATCTAAAGACTATTTCATCCACATAGACTTGGGCAACCAAAATAGCACCATCTCCTCTCCTAATAAACAACGTCTTATTAACTCCCCCTCTCTTTAAGCCATGGGCTAAGAGATAGGAAGTAAGCCTCACGTACCAAGCACAGGATGCTTGCTCAAAACCATACAGGGATTTTCTCAAAAACTAGACGTGTTCAGGGTGCTTAGGGTCTTCAAACCCTTTTGAGTGTTCCACATAAACCTCCTCCTGTAGAATGACATTCAAAAAGTCATTATTGACATCCATCTGATATCACTTGAAGTATAGATGACATGTGATGTCAAGTAGTAAACGGACGGACTCAAGCCTCGTAACAGGAGAAAATTTCTCCTCAAAGTCTATACCCTTTATCTATGTCCAACCTAGCCTTTTTTCGGATAATGGTACCATTATCATCCATCTTATTCTTATAGATCCACTTGGTACCAATCACATTCTGCTCACTAGGTTTGGAGACTAATTCCCAGACATCATTCTTTTTAAACTGAAAGAACTCATCTTGCATAGCGCATATCCAGTATTTGTCTTTGAGTGCTTCTTTGACGTTTTTGGGCTGGACTTTTGATGTGTAATACATAAAGCTAACCACGTTCTCTAGTTGAGCACGAGTCTTGACCCCTAAAGTGGGATCTCCTAGAATGGCGAAAGAGTCATGACTCTTGCGGACCTAAGATGGTTGTCCCCTAAATCAGGAGTAGGGTCCACCCTGGGTCTGTGAGGGATAATGGGATCATCAGCTGGAAGTACGTCATCCTCACACAAAAGGCTAGAATCAACAAAAAATTATGGTTTGTCGTCTTTTAAGGTGAAGTTTATTGACTTCATAACCATAGAGCTACTTAGGTTAAAAACTCGGTATGCTCTACTCGTCAATGGATAACCTAACAATATTCTCTCGTCGCTCCGGGAGTCAAACTTTCCTAATTTCTCTATATCGCGTAGGATGTAACATTTTCTCCCAAAGACACAAAAATATGAAAGTTTGGACTTCTTTCCAGTCCATAATTCATAATGCATCTGAAGTGTGTGTGAACGAAGGTAAACCCTATTCACCGTGTGGCACATAGTAGACACCTCCTCTGCCCAAAATTTCCTAGAAACTCTATGACCTAGAAGCATAGATTTAGCCATCTCTTGAATCGCCTTATTCTTCCTCTCAACAATTCCATTTTACTAAGGATTCTTCATAGCCGAAAATTCATGTTTGATCCCGAGGCTATCATAGTAAAGATCCACCTTTGCTTCCTTAAATTCAGTGCCATTGTCTCTACACATTCTATTGATAGTGACACCGTGTTGATTTTGTAGGACACGACACTTGGTCGTAAGAAACTCTACAACATCAAATTTCTCTCTCAGAAAACCTAATATGGAGTAACGAGAGAAATCGTCTACCATCACGGGGATATACCTCTTACCACCTAAATTCTCGGTACGAGTAGGACCTATAAGACCCATGTGAATTAACTCAAGCACTCGTGAAGTGGTGATGGAATTCAATTTACTGTGGGGTCTACGGACTTTCTTTCCCAACTAACAGGGTCCACAAACTGCAGAAGTTGTCTTCCCAAATGATGACAAGCCTCATACTAGGTCCTTTTTAGCTAAGCGCTCAAAATTTCTAAAATTCACGTGATTTAGATGTTGATGCCACATATCCATATGAGTGATCGTGGCGGTATTGCAGACAAATGAGGAATTGGGCACAATCCCATAACAATTATCTTCGGTCCTCACCCCTTACAATAGAAGTTACTGGCTTGATCATAGACATTACACTCCTTCCGGTCAAACTTTACTGCAAAGTCAGCGTTGCACAACTGGCTAATGCTGAGAAGGTTTGCTTTCAAACCTTTGATGTACAAAACATTCTCTAACTTAGGAAACCTAGTATCTCTATTGTCCCTCTTCCTACTATGCTAAACTTGCCCCTATCTCCAAAAGTGACTTTACCTTCCTTATGATCCTCTAGGTAGGTAAAGAATGAGACGTCACTTGTCATGTGCTTAGAGCATCCACTATCAAAATACCACTGTGAGGTATTATGTGCTTTAAGAGAAACATGAACAACAAGGGCTTTTATGTCGTGCTTAGGTGCCCAAGAAGTGGTAACCTTATGTTTGCCCTTGTCATTGTTGGTTCTAACAGGGATTTTGGAAGTATCTGCTAACCGCAAGGACATCCTTTAAAACTCTTTCATTAAACTCCGAGATGTGGCGACTAGAAACTCAACTTGCTCTTTAAGACTAGTAAGATAACTAGTGGTACGTGATGGAGAAAATGTACGTCGTGTCTGACCCAAACTATAACAAAACTCCCTAATGTGGCCTTTTCTCTTGCAATAGGTACAAAAAGTCATAGTCTTAGGCCGACCTTGGTTTGTTTTTCTTGGCCGGACTCTTCTTTGGGGTTTCGGTTGATGGCCATATAGGTTCATTTTAAACTCAAGAATTGGTTTCGATAAAATATGAGACGTGGAAGCACCGTCAAAACCAATTCCTTGCCTTTCACCAAACCCTAAAGTAGGGGTGAGGAGCATCTTTCCCATCTTTCCACATCTATCATCTATCTTTACCTTAACCTCCTGGGCTCTCTTAAGGTCATGAGTGAGTTGGGGAACAAGGGCATCAAGTTTCTTCTGAGTCTCCACGAAGGAATGGAGCTCACTCGTAAGACTAGCCATTTGCTTGGTTAAGTTCCCTTTCTCTCTCTCTATCTCTCTCTCTCTCCAAACAGCCTCTCTCTCTCCAAACTAACTTTCTCTTTCTACACAAGCTCTCTCTCTCTTTCTCAAGGCAGTGTTAATGGAAGACTCTCTTTCTCTCGTCTCTCCTAAATCTTTTTCTAAGGCGATGATCCTAAGAGCTAACGCTTCTTTCTTATGCTTTTTAGTTTTAAACGAGCCAGCATATAAATAGGCGTAGGTGCATGTCACTCTCGCTCTCACTTCCAGCATCCTCCCCCTCACTCACATCGCTTTCACTGTCTAGGTGTCCCTATGAAGTAGCTTCGTCATCATCGTGAGGTCCACTATATGTACTCACATGACTAGCCATGAATGCGGTGAGTTTACATTCATGTGGTGACTCGTCTCCAAAATCCACCGACTCGACCTCACTGTTATCACAAAGTAGCTTTGCCTTTGCCTTGATGCTTCTACCTAGTTGGACATTCAAAAGCCTTATGACCTCTACAACCACTCATAACATCTCTCTTCGTCTCTTTTAGGCGTGTCCTTTTTATCTTTATCATTTTTCTTTTTAGATTTATTTTTCTCAAAATTCTTTTTATCTTTGAAATTGCCATTATTTTTCAATTTGAGAAATTTCTTGAATTTTTTTGCAAACAAAGTCAAATCGTCTAAATTAAAATCAATCTCTGAATCTAACGTCTCTTCTTCTTTTCTCTTAGATGACTCACCCATCTTTCTAGTTGACCCTTAACTTTTTCTAACCCGAGCTTTAAGTGTTATCCCTTTATCTTTTGATTTAATCGTATTAGGAAACATGTAAATTTCCTATCTGGAGGTCTCTTACAATTTTTTCTAATTTAAGACTGCTCAAATTTCCTATTGAATTTAACACGGTGACGTTAGGGATAAAACGCTTAGGCAATGATCTTAAAATCTTTTTTAAGTACTCTAGCATCAAGAATATGTTCACCAAGATTGAAAATAGTGTTAATAATATCATATAAACGAGCATATAATTCATCAAAACACTCAGATTCAAGCATGGTAATTATTTCAAATTGAGTAGATAAATTTTGCAAATTAGATTCTTTATACCACAACAAAACAGATAATTAGTGGCAAAAAAATTTGTCACCAAGTGAATAAAATTCGTCACAAAAAATATTGTGATGAAAAAAATTTCGTCAATCATCCGTCACGAGAGCCCCGTCGCTAAAGGTTTTAGTGAGGAAATACAAATTTCGTCACCAAATAGTACATCTTTTGGTAACAAAATATTCGTTGTTACGTAATAAAAGACTTTTAGTGACAAAATTATTTGTAGTCAAAGATATTATTTTTTGTCACAAAGATGCTAATTTTGTCACCTAATGTATATGATAATATGCAAAAGGAAACCCATTTGGTGGCAAAAGTAATATACTTCGCAGAAAAAATATTTTTGTCACGAAATGAATTTTGTTGTCAAAAAGTTATAATTTTAGAACTCATAATTTTTTCATTTTAATTTCATTTCTTATATAAATATTTAGTCAAATAAATATTAATTATAGAATCGACTAAAGGTCATCGACATTATATAAGTAATCAACTACTATCATATACATACTCAAAATTAAGGTTCAAAAGATTATATAATTGATATGTAAGCATTCTTACAAATATTTCAAAACCATTGATCAATTACTAAGTAGCCGACGTCGTTTGTTACAACACATCAACTACAAGGTAGCCTCCAAAAAATAATTCCTAAGGCATTAGTTTCTAAGTTTATATTTCCTAAGGCATTAGTTTCTAATCAATTACAAAGTAGCCTCCAAAAAATTATTTCCAACAAGTTTGTTAAGTTCTCCTTCCATCTTTATATCATCATCCCGAAAATAATTTCCAAAAAAGGTCCTCACAATGTCCCAATCTGCAATTCAAAAAGTACTAAGGGATTAGTTTCTAACTTTATAGGTCTATTAACAATTGATAAATATAAAGTAAGAAATTAAACACATTGAGCTAAACACAAAAAATATGAAATTCAATTTTATTTTTAATATTTTAAAAAAATTCGGCAAAGTTTCCTTTGTTTATAGGCTAAAACCACCCTGTTAAATTAAAAAATAAAAAAGTCAAGAAACTCAATGACAATCAACCAAAATTCCCCTTCCAACGATTCAAAAGATAAGGTAATAGCATCGCCAATATTTTAAAAAAATTCGGTAGATTTCCTTTGTTTATAGACTAAAACTACCCTGTTAAATTAAAAAATTAAAAAGTCAAGACAAACAACGACAACCCGCCAAAATATCCCTTCCAACGATTCAACAAATAAGGTAATAGTGACATCAATATAGGTATTAAATAACTCAAAGAATGAGAATCCAACAAAGTAACTTCAATAAATTTAATTAAAATTATTAAAACTTACCATATAGTAAATGTGAGAGGAAGAGAACCTGATGCTTTTAAAGCATCGCACATCTTGTCAAATCTAGATTGACGAGCCTCTAAACGTTCCAAACACTCATCACGAGCCTTCAGCTGTTCCTTTAACTCTTGATTCTCTCTCTGAGCTTCCTTAAGGGCCTCCTCTAACTGTGTGTCTCGTCGTGATGTTTTTTATTTGGTAGCTTTCGGTCCATGCCCAAGACCTATAATATATCCCGATTTAGTACCAAGTACTCGATCAGCTATCTCATCGGGAGTAAGGTTCACTACCCTCGGGAGTAGGCTCAACTTGCAACCGTTTCATGTCAATTTGCAAACCAAATTAGTATATATCATTTCACAAAATTGAAGTGTTGGTATTTGTCTAATATAGTTGTATTCTTACATATAATTCCTCAACTTCGGAAGAAGACCATTTTTCATTAGTGCAATGGGTTGTAGAACTCAATTCGATCAAGCTCCTCATTCGCCACATCATTCTACATAATCATGAAAGACAATCATTATCATCAATACATGTGAAAGATAAAGATCAACTTAGAAAAAACAATTATATAAAAGTATATACCAAGTGATGACGAGATGCTACAAATGCCCTCGACCCTTGATTGTGTTTCATAGTTTGCATCACTAGTTTTATTGATGTCACATTAATGTGAACACTTTGACACTACAAAAACATGATGTGCACACCAAGAGGTGAGGCACATATGCTGCCAATATACAGAACAAGGGAGTACTATAGTAATATAGATGTCGAGATGGTGCATATATGTCGAGATAGAACTTCTGAATTGTCGATAATACAGGAATTCAGGTTATTGGACAAACACCCTTAAGCCATCTTTCCCTACCATAGACAAAGATCATTGCTCCTAGTCAGACGAATTCTCAAAAGCAGCAAACCCTCAGCTCACGGGTGTTGTTAGGGCAGAGTAGAAAAACAAATCAGGTAACAAAAACACCCTAGGAATCATAATGCCAGCCCACAAGTGTTTTTTATGAAAAAGCAGGGGCAGATGACTGTTACAGGTGCAGAAAACCTGGACACTGTTCCAACAATTGTTTTGAACGCGAGTCAGTAACATGGTGACTGAAGGTGAGTTTGATGAAGAGTCATATAAGGTAGTCACATAAGACGACAAGTATGAAGGAGTTAATTTCTGAACAAGGTGGTATTGCATTTTCAGTAACAGGACTTGAAAATGGTGCTCTTATGTTGGACTTCATATATATCCATTTGTCATTGAAGATCTTCAACAAAGTCAGGCTTATGCTACCTGATATTGGTGCATCAAGTCGTATGGTTGTTGATCCATCTTTGCTTCAACAAACTCAAGCCTAAGAAGGCAACTATTCATTAATTGTTAGTGATGGATTAAAATTAAAACAACTCGCAAAGGTACAACTGAACTTCTAATCTCACATTCTTCTTTTATTTTCGACAATGCCTTGTGTGTCCCTAGCATAAAGAAAAACTTACCATCTGTCGTTAGATTCACTAATAAAAATGATTGGTCATTTGACGTTTTTCCGTAGGGTTGTATTCAAGGTTCTAAAAGGCGCGAGGCGTGGTCGATGCGTAGAGGTCAAGCCTCAAGCCTTAGGAGCCTAGGCGCGCCTAGGCGAAGCCTAGGCGTAAAAAGGCGTTTGTCCTTTTTTTATTATTTTAATTATTCCAAGGCTAGTAATATAATAAAATAGTACATACCTTGAATTTTGAAAATATATCCATATGTTTGGTAGCCATCTTTCTCACATTCATGCTCCGTAACCAAAATTTGTCAACTAATCCTTTGTTTTGTTTAAAAAAAGTGTGCCTTAAGCCTTTTACTAAGAATAAGGGGTCATAAGGCGTAATAAGGCGTAGGCGATGCGTTTCTCTCAAGCCTCAAGCCTAGGCGGGCCTAGGCGGAGCCTAGGCGGGCCTTTTAGAACAGAGGTTGTATTATAAAAGGAAATTGTAACATGTCGTCCTCTTCTTGAAGGCAAAGTTCATGGAAATCTTCTTTTATCGTTGCATCTCCTTCATATATTTGGGCATCATTGGATTGTACATTCAACACCATAAATTACTCAACATTTACACTTCAAACAATACATTAAAGTCACCACTAATTCGGCCTATAGCAGACTTTTTTAAAACAGCAGATTTGCAGACTTGTTCATTGTGAGATTTATTACAGTATTACAGTATATTTGTTGATGATTTATTATAGTATTAAAGTCACCAGTAATTCGGCCTTCTCCCTTTTCCTCTTTTTCTAGTTACAAATATTACAGTATATTTGTTGATGATTTTTTTCATTTTCATTGGATTTATCCTATGAAATTGAGAACTGATAGTGTTTCTTATTTCCAGCACTTTCAATCAATGAACGAGAACCTTTTTACTACCTCTATTACACATTGACAACAGTTGGACCACCTCACCCTGAAACTCAGACAACCCGCTATCTTCATCGCGTATGTTCTTCTTGAAGACGCCACATCTGGCAACACCACTGCAACCACTATATTCATATAATCAAGTACCACTACAACAGAATGTCTTATCAGTGGTTAGATTTTGGTATGCTTATCACTATATTCATAACAGAAAAAAACAAGTACGCATAACAAAGTATAAAAATCAAACGGGGCAGTCCTTTTATTCCAGGACTTCCTGCAAGTCGTAGCAGAAACATAATCAACAATAGAATGCTGAATGCAACACATTGAACTGGAAAATCAATCAATTAAACAGTAGTGCTAAAACGGAAATGAATTTCTTCATGAAGGCCTCATTTTGAATGGTCACATCAAATCATTTTGCAGGGGATAGATTTCAATATTGTTATTCACAACAAAAACTGATTGGAAAACTAAAAAAAATTATAATATTGATATCATATTTTTTACCTTTAATTTTTGTATATTGTTCAATCATATCAAAAGCAAAAATAACATTTGTTATTGGTATAAATTATAGCACCCTCTATATGTTTATATAATATAGCTGTCCTCAACAACGACAATGACATTAGGAACTAACAAATGAAAGCAACAACACACAAGGAGGACCCAAAAGGTCAAGTGCCATTTTAGCTGATGAAAAATCATGGATTTAGATAAACATAACTACAGATTAAAACTAAATGATACGATAATGAACAAATTGGAATGTGGACAAAATGAAATTACAGATCTGTGTATAAAAAGCCATAAAAGAAAGTCATCTTGGATGAGGAAGTCGCCAGAGTGGCAGAGTCCCCCATTATTTTCTTGCAATTGTACGAAGATGAGTTCAAAGAAATGATATTCTCGATAAAGTTTGCGGATTTCATCAAACCTAAATAGTGTTATTCCGAGCATGACTAGTCAGTAGAGTCGTAGGCTCAAGGCATCAGAAGCATATTTTTCTTCCCCGCTGATGTTATAAGATGAAGGTATATCCTTGGAAGGAGTTACACTGCTTAAAATGACTGATGCTAATTCTCTTATGGCTGTTGAGATAAGGGAGGGACACATGGTCAGTATTAAGTAAAGATTCTTTGTGGACCAGATATTGGTGTCATTTTCATATGGTCTCAATAATAATGTAACTCTCCATAATGTGAGTGAAATAGTTGATGTGCTCGAGACAATTATTGGCAATGGGTCGGTTGGTTTAACAGAGGAGGACCCTATTTTACTAACATCATAGGCCACTTTAAAAAGTCATGTACAATCAAGGAGAGCAACTATTGGGTAAATTAAGGCGGAAGGCCTCATGAACTTTAGTAGATCTCACAAAGGGAACATCAACACTAAGTTATGTAATGGGGTGCATTGCAAAGCTGAAATTACAGATGAAACACCAGTCAAAGTTGGGTAGGCCGTGGAAACTGAGATTTTGGGTAATTGGTAGGCATGGGCTTCTCTGGGATGGCTTGGACTACAAACCCTGAGAAAGATACGGAAGTTAGCATGAAGAAGCATTTCTTTAGGTTTATGTTGGAGTCCAAATTTTTTCAATGGTTGAAGAACTAACTTAACGTGTTCTTTATGCTCCTCGAAGGAGGAACTGTACATTCAGATGTCATCAAAGTAAGCATCGATAAACTTGGCCACAAATGTGCACAAAATCCTGGGTGAAGGTGGATGGAGCGTTTCATAGATCAAAGGGCACGACTAGCCATTTATAAACCCTTATTTTGTAATAAAACGGACTTTCCATCCATCCTTATGTCATCCACGAATCTGATCATAGCCACTTCAAAGGTTTACTTTAGCTCCGTTAGCTGGTCTAACTATCTTTTGAAGGTGGGAAATATGTACATTACAGTAATCTATTGAAGGATTGATTATCAATAGACACTTGCACCCTTCTTCAATGCAAGTAGGGTTGGAGTTTCAAGGGGAGAGACATTATCGGATAAACCCCCCTCTCACAAAGTTCTGAGACTTAGCTTTAAAATACCTCGTGTTCTGGTGGAGACATCCAATCTCATGACAAACATCGACAAAGTGGTTGTTCTGCAATGGGGATTGAAGCCACAAAAAAGGCATGAACTGGTGCATATGTGGCCTCAATGTTTTATTTTGACTAAAAGATATTGGGTGAAATAACGAACATCAGAGAGTATAGTAAGGACAGCGTATTCATCTTAAAGGGTGTCATAATTATTTCTCCTATGCTTATAGGAGTAGTTGTTGGTTCAGCCTCAGTGAACACTTTCAAAGTTGTATTGACACTTTCTTCCCAATAAGAGGTGACAAACGCCCATGTCACTTTAATAATATTCACTTACAGAGAAGTGTAATACATTTTGAGCTGTTTCTAAGACAATCAATACAACAATTATGTTTTGTAAATTCCACGGGCAGGCCTAATTTGGTCAACATTTCTCTAGAGACTAGGTTGTCAATGGTGTTGCCATTGGTTACAACGTTGCATAGTCTTCTCTTGCACGAGAATCGTGGTTCAACGACGACGAAGGGGTGGTGGAATTGGATCAAACAGGGCGGTGTTGGTTCAGAACCTCACCTGGAAATATGCGTATTGAATAAAATAAAATCCACCAATTCTCATTAGAAGAAGCACACCACCATATAAAATTAAAAAGACTACTGATGAGTCCTTACTTACACAATAGGTTGTTTTGAATTCTAAGGCCACTGATTTATGTATTATTATCAGTCCTAAATTACACAGTAATTGAAGAATCCTGTGTAATTTCAATTGAATAACAACAAGACATTGTCAATGATAATTGAATTACAACAGAAACTAGAATTCCTCTGTTGCCAATTATCAATTGAATTACAACAGAAACTAGAATTCCTCTGTTGGCAATAATATAAAGTAACTATAAGAACTAATAATATAAAGTAACTATAAGAATTTATTGTGAATGACAATAATACATTGACAATGATCAATAAAATTACAACAGAAACTAGGATTCCAAATCCCTAAATTAACAAACCTAATTATTCTATCTACAACCTCATTTAACTTGCGTACAAACAATTCAATCTCATTTTAAAATTCACTACACCAATACTCAATTGTATAATTAACAATACGGCTATGCAAACTGCCAGTGATCAGTACAGAAAATTGAAGGGGCAATTGTCCGCAAGTAGTAAGTTTCTCACAATTAAAAAGGTAAGTCGATCAAAAAACTTTTATGGATAGATAAAGTTCACTAGACCCTTTATGGTAAATTTAAGCATACATATATCGAAAATATTATCAACCCCAAAATAATTATATACAACAAACCAACAACTTTTATGGATAGATAAAATTACCATTTTCTTCACACCTATAGCATTTCACTTAATTCATCCTTGTAGTACGAATACAAATCATTTCTTTCTGAAATAACAGTGGATGTGCCATGTATTCATAAAAGGATAAAATGTAAGTGCAATTGCAATTGCAAATTGAATCCTAACCGATATATAAAAATAAAGGTTCTAGGAACAAAAGGAATAATAAGTTACCCAATCAGAGGGGTTGGCGGTGTGCATTCCGACAAAAGAGAGGATTTGGGGAGGTTGGTAACCTGGATACTCGACAATAAGGTTGCCTCTTTTGGGTTGGTAGGTGACATGGCCTTCGCCTTTTTCACGTGCTTCGACTCCCCGATCAGCTTTGAGAGGAGGCTCATGAACTTTTCCTTGTTCAGACCCCCAACTGTTACTTTTACTGAACTACAACCCATCCAAATAAGGAAACACTACGGGAACTTGGGGTGGAGATGGGGACTTGGCACCTTGTAAAACATTGCCAAAGATGGGAAGTCCAACAGGGGATAGTGGTGGTTGAGATGGCTGGGGGTGATGTTTGTTGAGGGCGACGGGGGATATGATTTTTAGCTGAGTGATTTTTGGGGAACGTTGGAGGGTTTAGAAGAATAAGGTATTTTGTTATTTTTTACGAATAAGTGAGGAATTTTTCTGTCACGAATTCATTTTTTTTTGTGTGTGATAAATGTATAAAAATCTTGTCACGAATAGATGAATGAAATATTTTATCATGTGAGAATGATGGCGTCAAAATTTTAATGATTATTTGGTGATAAATTTTATTAATTCGTCATCAATTTAACATCATCACACTCTACGTAACGAAATTAATTTTCGTCACGAAAATGTTACTTTTTGTGACAAAATTAGTTTTGTCCTAATTTTTTTGTCACTAATAAGATATTATGTTGTAGTATTAACCGCATTAGTGCCTTCATGGGTAAGTGGAAGAACATCTCATGCTTCTTTTGACGTGGTACACGTCATGATGCGTCGGAACTCGTCGAATGTGACGGCTCTAGAAATTGCACTTAGGCCACGAGAGTTATATGTGCTCCATTTAAATTCTTCCTCAGTCGAGTCTGACGCCGATTTAAGGTTTGTCACATTATCTATGATGACAAAGGGAGGATTCCACACTCTTTCACATACAACCAAGACACGTTCATCAATGGCCTTTAATTGGAATTTTATACGGGTTTTTCAATATGCATAATTAGTCTTGCAAAAAATTGGCATCTGATTATACAAGTCCTCTATTGAGTTTGCACTTTTTCAAAAATCAATTTTTAGACAAAAATTAATATCCAGAAAAAATTTGTCGAAAAAATTACACAGTATAGTTGTGTAATTGGCTTTGATACCAATTAGAGAGTACGCTTGCAATCAATGAATAAACTTGTTTAATTAAATTCTAATTTTATGCCTAGATTTTAATTATGACCCTGAAACATGCAACTAATTGTGATTGAAAATTAATTAGAATTATCTAGCATTCACAACCAAGCAATCACAATACAGTATTGAGGAAAAATCCCCAGCAGTGGCAAAATCTTTTATTTCTCTATAAAACTGTAAATATCCAACTTACAATTACATAGCAGAAATACAGTGTTTTTGTGACAATGAATGCCCTCAGGTGTCAGTTCGAGGTCTTCAACAAGAGATCCCGCAAGAGCTCCAATTGGTTAGTAATGGATAGACAACCTGAAGCACCTTATACTCTTGACTCACTTGAGTCTACATTGTATAAGTGCTCATCTAGTTTGGAAATAGTGACAAAATTAGTGTCTCATTCCCTAGAAATCAAAGAGAGTCGGAATCTTCCTCTTATAGCCATTACTGATTCATTTGGAGGTATAAAATCACATCCACACACTCTAGGGTTGCATACATTGTTCATATATTGCCTTAATTGATAGTGTGTGAGTCGTGTGTGGTTAATCCCATTTAAATTGGATTTTAATAATTTTTGGGATTTTTTAACAACATTTTTTTAATAATTCTTTCATAATAAAATTTGGTTTATTAAACTTTTGGGGTCTCTTTGTAATTTCTAGTTTTACCTTTTCATATCTAAAAGTTGGTTTGGGTAGGATCCGAAAGCGCTTGAGATTTGAGGGTGCTTGTGTAATTATTTTGGAACGCGCGTGTGAGAACAGATCTGAGCCCTACACCTGTTGTCCTTATACCGGTCTGATTTATGCTTCTTTGTAGACACATAACTCGTGTTTGATCTCAACCCTTGGATTCATGTTATCAACGCTCTGCATGCGTTTGATCCCAATCCCCATGTAACCTCTCTTGTCCAATCCAAGGCCGTTTAATCCACCGCTTCTATTATACCGTTGGATCAAAGTCAAAAGGGAAAGACTGAATCTCATCCCTTAGATTTGCATTGACCTTCTCGATCCTTCCTTACCCCCTATATAAGGAGGCTTACCCTTAACCTTTTGAAGAATTTTGCTATTTCATCCAAATAGAGAGAAGTGAGAAAATAGAGAGAAGTGAGAGGAGAGAGAAGAGAGAAGCCAGAGAGAGTGAAACCTTAATCGTTCAAACCCTGTTTCAAACCTTATTTCAAACCCTGACTCATTTTTCATGAACAGTTTTACCAAACACTATACCTGTGTGTTTGAGAGTGTTGTTGGTAGGGGTTTGAAAGGTGTTTCAAGAGTATTATCCTCTGAGTTTAAGATCTTGTTTCCAATTTAGAATTTGTGTGTTAGATCTATATTTCTCTGTAATAGAAACTATAGATCTGGCCATTGCATGTCATATTACACATAGATCTGCAAATTTTAGTTTCTCATCTTGAGAAATTACTTATGTTGATTACTGTTCTATAAATGTTTTTCAAAAACATAAAATTAACAAATCTTCTTTCTGTTTTTAGTTCTTATGAAACAAGACTGTTGACCTAGTTGGAATCGCAATTGGTGGTTTCCAATTTCAAAATCATTTTCAAAACCCTCTGAAATTGGATATGACCTTGGCAGTCTTACGAGCAAGGTAACCTTGGATTCCGGGATTATATTAAAGATCCAATATAGTTTTTTTTGTTTCTAAAGAAGAGAGAGAACCGAAAACAATTCATATTAGATTTGATTTGTAATTCATTAGGACTATTTGTATAAAATAAGTGTGTGTGTGTGTGCATGCATGTGTTAGAATCACCTTCACAAACACTTGTCAAACTACAACACAAAAGTGTTGGGTATACGATCTTGAATCTAAAGAGTCGACGTAAAGACTGGAACAAAACTGGAGAAGTTAGCAAACTGAGAAAGCCACATCAACATCAGACCAGTGGGTACATTTCTAAACTTATATATGACCGTTTTATGTGCATGTGTGTTATATAGTTTGTAACTTGATAATTTTATTTTAGCGGATTTTTGGTTTTTGACTTAGACGTCATAGTGGATGTTTCCTCAGTTGGGCGAGGTTTTACCACGTTAAAAATCTTATGTACTTAATCTTTGGATATCTCCTCATCTCATTCTTGCTGGTGTGCTGAGTTTAATTGCTTTAAACTGTTTTCCAAAACTAGTTAACTAATCTTGAACAAATCTCGTGCATGTTTCATTCAACACATCTTGTGATTACTTTGTTTTGATTAAAAGAAAAGAGTTTCTTCAAAAAATAGTTCAGAGTTACTTCAATAGTTTAATCTTGTATTAAACGGCCTTAGTACTGCTTTTTCACAACCTTCTTCTCTATAAGGGTTACTCCAGATGAGTAAGACGAATAATCATGTCAGTAGTTCACACAAATAATTTAGCATTTTTGTAGTGAATAAAAAAGGGTTTAAAGCAAAAAATTGACGTCTTTTGTTGCACCAGATATACAGATATGGAGTTTTGGACGATTTAAAAAACCTAGCATCAAAGTAGGTATTTATATGCTGAGTAAAAAGTTGAGGCGGCGCTAGTCTTTTGAAGTCGTTCGAATGACATCTAATGTCTTTATAACAAACCAAAAATTGTAAAACGGTACGCGTTCATTTGATGTAGGTGTCAAACGACTCTTCAAACGACATGTGCTGTCCTCAGAAGCAGTCATTCGAATGAATTACCAATGTCTTTTGAACGACATTGCTATGTCATTTGAATGACACAAGCGAAAAATATTTCCTTAAAAAGTCTCGCTTATAGGTCTTAAAAAATAATTTTGACTTAAAAACACCTTAATTTTGATAAAGACATTTTATAAAAATATCCCAGATAATTACGTGAACATTAATAACTCCAATTAATCATTTTACCTTTTAGCCACTACACCAAATCCAGCTGGTCGCGGACTTGGGCCGTGACCATCTTAATTTTTGGCGTGACCATACTCATTACCACACTGAGTCATGGATGCTCTGTAAGTGGTCACGACCCAAATCCTTTATTACTGTGGGTCATGGACATGGTCCGTGACCAGGTCGTGACCATCTTGGTGCAAAACTCGCACCTAAATTTCCTCCAAGCTTGATCACGGATGGGTCACGGACTTGGGTCGTGACCATAGGCATGACGAAGTACAAAAAGCACACACTGAGGGTCACGGCTAGAGGCCGTGACCATTTCTCGGCGTGGGTCACGACTCTAAGCTGTGACGATTCGTCAATCAGCATGTAACACCCCATGATTTTTGAGACCGAGAAATTAAATTTTTGGGAAAATAAAAATTTAAATAATTGGAGAATTCTAAAATTTGGGAATTGAGGTCCAAAAATAGGGGACGTTTTAAAGTATTCCGGATGATGATTTTGAGGGTACCATCGATCCCGAAAGGGTCGAGATAGTCAAAATGACTGACATTGGGTTTTATTTCGGCTTCGAAATATTTTTAAGTTAGTTTGACTCGAATTGGAGTAAACGAGTCATTTAAAGTGTGTATTAACATTTAAAACTGGGACTTATGTTTTATAGGCTTAAGAGGCTTACGGATCAAGCCTTCTCATTTTGAGAAAGAGAGAAAGAGAAATGAAGAAAGAAAGGTGAAGAAAGGAAGAGAGAGAGGAAGAAAACTTGGAGATTTCCGGCCCAACCGCGACATCGAGGACGATCCAACCTCAACAAATCTGAGGCAAGTGTTTAATCTTGCTAAATAAGTCATTTGTGTATTTGATTTCATAATTTGTGGGATAAAGAACTGGTTTTTGGGTATTAATATCAAAACCTAGATTTTTGGGTTTAAATCTTGAAATCAATGTTTAAATATGGGTTTAATGGTGTAGAAATGGTTGGGATCAACTTTGGGTTGATTTATTGGTTTAAAATCATTATTTGATGAAGGTTTGGGGGCTGAAATAGAAATTTTAGGGTTTAAAATTCGTGGGTTCATTGGAGAAGAAGAACCCTTCAAAATCTGCAGACCCGAATCGATTTGCCCCCTAAGCGAATCGATTCGGTTTGGGCAAATTGGCAGGTCTGCATTGACCGAATTGATTCAGACCCAAGCCGAATCGATTCGTCTTGAGATAGGAGCCCAGGTCTTTGGACCCGAATCGATTCGCCTTAGAGGCCGAATCGATTCGGAAACAGGGCATTTTGAGGAATTTTCTTTATGGTGATTTCAAACCCTTTTTGGTTAGGTTTATTGATTTGGGGTCTTCTCTTATGATGTAAGATATATGTTTTGGAGACACTAGGGGGTTTCTCACACATTGTGATCATGGGGACTTCTTGGGAAAATTTGGAAAAAATATATCCAAATATGTATTTGGAGATGTGTATAGAGATTGTGGGGAAACCTCATTGGGATTAAGAATTATACTTATAGACAAATTGTAAGTATAAATGTGATGGGAGGCTAAGAACTCTTAGAGAGAGTTGCGAGTGTATGTTGTGAAATTTCTGGGCTGACATTTATATCGAATCCATATAAGGATAGGATATGATTTAGACACAATTTGGGGCCCAATGAAAGAGAGTGGTCACATACCCTTAGTAATGACAAACTTTAAGATATAAATCTGAGAGGTCTTGGACTAGGGGATTCACAAAAGTGACTGAACCATAGTCGAAATCGAGAGCGATGGGATCATATTACCAACTAGAGTAGAGTGTGTAAATCTAGTTGGGGTAGATGTTGTTTATTGGTGTGTGATTTACAACGGGTATTTTCCCTAAGAAATGGGATTATTCGATGAAAATAAGATTGAGCTTGAGGCTTATAGGTTATTAGTTAGGTGTATACCAGTAGTCGAAATTATTACTAGATTCTTTAATGTGCTCTCGGATATAAATGGTATCTGTAGTGATGGTTTCCTACACTAAACTTTGGGTGATTACCCTAATGTTGGAAATATATATATATATATATATATATATATATATATATATATATATATATATATATATATATCGTTTGGGAGACTATTCATCATAGGAAAATGATTGAATATGTTTCAAGTGAGGGATTGTATTCACATATCGAGGTAAATTAATTGAGTTTGTGGTGACGGCTTGTATATTGAGGATTATGTATACTTATGGTCGAGTTTAGATATCTTATACATATGAACGAGAATTAGTTTGTATATATATAGATATAAAGATATGTGAATATATGTATATATATATCTATATAGATATGAATATATGGATATATTTATGTTGTGGATATACATGTTTTGAATATCTAAACCTTATGTGATGGTTTATTTATATGGTTGGATCATATGGATGTACATATACTGTGCATGTGAATGATATATATACTTATGTGGTTAAGCATACCCCGCTCATGTTATCATTGGGAAGTTTCCGCGCAGAGGGTGAGCATCCTGGCTAGAAAAGCAGGGTGTGGATATTCCTCAGGTCATAGTCATCCCGTGTGTTATTATATGATTTATATTTTTGGGATGAGACATAGTGGGTATGTTTCGTCTCATTGCCGGTTAGGAGCTATAACCGCTTCCCGGGACGTCGTGTGCGTGAGTTTACCACGAGATGGGTGTCGTTTAGTCCCACCATGGTGGCCCCAGTTTTGCTACGTGAGCCGAGCACTGGGAAGATGATAGCATGGTGCAGTTTTATCGGCGATATATATAGCCGGGTATATTATGTGGAAGGCCATTGTACATCATATGTAGTATGTACACTTGGCTATGGGAATGGATGATTGTGTATATATATGGTTAGAATAAAATGCCTATATATATATTTATATATCCTATAGATGTAAGGATATGGAATCTTTGTGGAGTACATCTTGGATGCTTATGGTGTACTGGATTGATGGGGGTTGATGTATCGCATTTAAGGAATATTTCGGTTACATCATCCCAAGGACATTATTGGATATTTTTAGTTGTTCTCATAATTATAGTCTAAAATTTTGTTATAATAGTAGTATAATATGGTATGTATGGCATTATGGATCTCTAGGATCTACGTTGTCAAGGAGTAGTGTAACGGGGTGGTTCCTTGTTTGGATTTCGCTTTGCGAGACACCCCATGCACGAAACATAGTACAATGTTGAAATTGGAGAGAAGTTTTGTCAATAAAAGTTTGTATTCATGTTCTTTATTAATTAAATCTTATGATTGAACCCAAATATAAATGGGTAACGTATTAAGAAGTATAATTAAATAAATTATAAACCAGAATCCATTAAGCCTATTATGGCATATTTGTTTGTCAAAATAATTCAGTGTGTTTAGAAGGGGTGGATTCTTGGGTTAAGATAGGAAGGTAAATCTTGTGGGAATAGGCGGGGCCTAGGTTAAGTTAGGTTGTCCTTATAATTGGGGTAATTTAAATAAAATTTGAGGACGCGAATAGGTGCGCGCCGTTAGATGAGAGGTGAGTTTGGAATCCACGAGAGTGCGATTCCACTTTAATTATGAAATAAGTGCACCGACATTTATTATGCACGACTAACACACTTGCTAAATATTTTTCACACTCGGGCTCTGACCCGTTTACTTTTCTCTCCTGCCTGTATATATATATTATTACAGGTGTCCTACCGCATGGATGCCGGATGACCTTCTATCCAGAGTCTTGAGAGCCGTGACATGTGCGGACTGTTGCAGGACATATCTTGTAGTTGCTTCCTACTTTTTTAAAAATCTAGGTAGGATTCATGTTGTGTATCGGGTTTATACCCAAGGTATATTTATAGATGTGTATATTTATTTCATTTCAATTATTGTATTGGCTGTGACCCGACAGCTTATTCGGGTTTACTTCCTTATGGTATATTCAGTTGTAGTCATTTATTTCATTTATTCTAGCATTTCATTTCTAATAGTTCTTTCATGCATCTTTCTTTCCTTTATTAGTAGTGTTATAGTGTTGGTTTGTCGTATGTTGCATATTTTATTTAATTTTAACATCTCGTTTATATGATATCGGGTAGTTAGTCCTATATTATATGGTATCGACTGTTGATGTTGAGACTAGACCATCTGAAACTCCTGATTTAATGTAGTATAGGGCTGGCCACCCGTTATTATTTTAAGCGGGGTGTTACACATCAGCAGATGGAAAATTAATGGGTTACGATGGTGGGTAACGGCTCTAAGCTGTGACCCGATTTATCCATTAAAAAATGCGCTTATCTCAGTCCCATTTCCTATTTGGGCATTTGTGATTTCGTCAAAGGGGGTTTGGGGAGATTTTTACAAATTAATTTCAGCCTAGGGTTTTTGCGATTTCAGCTCTAAGATTTTTGAAAGGTATGCGTGTATATGTGTGTGTGCATTTCGATTTGATGATTTGTGGCAGCTGTGTTCATTTCGATTTGATGATTTTTGAAAGGTATGTGTATATTTGTGTATATATAGATTTCTATTTGTGTGTATATGTGTGGGTATAAGTGCGTGTGTATATGTGTGTATCTCTGTGTGTATCTGTGTGAGTATATGTATAGATTTATGTTTGTATGTGGGTGTATGCATAGATTTATGTGTATATGTGTTTATATGGGTAACTATGAACAAATTGTATTTTATGTCAATAAACCCTAGAAATTGTATTGGGGTTATTTTATTTTTAACAAAATATTATTCAAAACCCTATACATTATATTTTTTTGACAAAATATAATTAAATGAATTTTTAATAAGTAAAAAAAATTACATCCACCTTGTTGTGGGTTATATGTGTGTCATCATATTATATTGGGGGTTATATGAGTGTCGTGATTTTTTTTTACCAAATATAATTAAATGGATTTTTTTTACATTGTATTGGGGTTTATATGCATTTCGTTATTTTTTATAGTGAGATATTGTTAGTTTTGCTAATTTATTGATATTAAAGATCCTAATATGCTTTCTTTTCTGCTATAAACTTCTACTTCACAATCCTTTACATTTTGAAAAAAAACAGACATAGCGTTACGTGTGTATTTGTGTATGTTTTTGACATAATTTTTTGAATTCTTCCGACATCCAGCGCTGGTATATTCCCATATCAATCCCGTGCAACAAGGTATTATTTCCTCTTTGATTTACATTCTTAAATCTTATTTGGTTCTACATCTTTTGATAATAATCAGTTTATTCTTTTTCTCTTATTTCTTTTTTGTTTCTCCTTTCACTTTTCAAATGGTGTGTGCTTCAGCAAATGAGAGGAGCTAAAAAAATAGCGAGGATATTGTAAATTACATTGTATGATCTGGGTTCCTTATAAGAGCTAACTTTGATTTATTGTTAATTTCTTTATTTTCTGTATTTTTTATTTGTAAAGTTAATTGTGGAATGGATTTAAATGAAATAACATCAAATGCTTGATGATTTACATTTACAGCCTGGTTATCTCGGACACTTACAACTATAGCAACTTGGGACGGTTGAAGGTATATATTATTTAGAATACCTTTTTTTAGAGTGGAATTTATGTTGATACAAGAGTTGGGACACTTACTACCTTTTGATATTTGACGATTTAATTTATCTTTTGATAACATGATGTTTGTCATTACAAATTTTTAATCTTACACAAATATTTAAAGTTTGAGTTAGCTAAAGTGATGAAGAATCTCAAGACTTCCACTTATAATTAAATATTTGGTTTGTATATATATTGATCATTGTTTAACCATTGATGTACCTCACTCTTTATAGCTCTGAATAGTTGATGTACCTCATTCTTTCTGAACAGTTTCTAACAGTTTTTATAGACCTTAACAACTTTAAACAATGACCTTAACATTTTCTTTCTTATTTTTTGTTTCTATATTTAACATTTAAAGGAAACTCTGCCAGTTATTTTTCATTTTATTTTCTTTTAGTGCATATTTGATTGCACCACTTTATAGGAGAAAATTGAGGCATACATCTACTTTCATTCTAAGCAGAGATTCATAGAGGCTTTCAATGCGGTATACATTGTGGCCTTCATTCTAATACATAGGGTCTTTAAATGAGGTATACACTGAATCTGAATGGTTCACGAGTGTTTATACACTTTGTATGCTCTTTCCAATAACACATTGTATGCTCTTTCCGATTACAAAGTCTATTCTCTGATAACACGGTCAAACTTTGACTTACACATTGTATGGATCATGCTTTTATTTTACGAACCATGATCTATTGTGTATAACACTACTCCAATTTTGTAAAATATCATGATTTTATTTCCGTTTTGATTGAGATTTACAAGGTTTATCCATGTTCTCTAACCTTTTGGTGTTCAATATATTTTCATTTTTTTCAGCGTTGTGACTCCATGTGTGGTATTGAAGATGTTCAAAACTTTGATGTGATCAGTCCTTTGTTTCATAGGCTACTTGATGCTCTCTTTGGTTAAAGGTATGTCATGGTATGTCATCAGACACTAGAAACATTGGAAGTCTAACTAACAAATTGGAACATTACTAATTGGACTTTACCTCTCAAGTTATTCTGTAGGACCAAACTAACAAGTATGAATAGGAAAGCTTGAGATATAAATTTAGGGATAAATAATGAACTATAATTAACAGTATTGGTTACTAATTTTGGAATGACCTTTTTTTGGAACAATGTACTATAATATTACCCTATTTTAGTTCCTTTTAATTGATTTTTATTCCATTGTAGGTTTCAAGCACGTTGAGCTTTATTGCATTATAGAATACATCATTTACTATAGTCATTGATAAATATAATTTTGATACTAATGTAACTCGTAGGAACTGATCGCGTGATCACAGGACCCCCGGTTTGAAAATACAACGATAACTTGAAAATATCTAGACTTAGGATTAAAAACACGGCGTTAGAGGGGAAAACCCGAAATAGCCCCGAAATAGCCCCGTGAGAGGCACCAACACCTCGCACGGGACCAACATAACTCGTAGAAACTAATCGCACGATCACGGGACTCCTAATTTGAGAATACGATGATAATTTGAAAATTTCTAGACTTCGACTTAAAAATATGGCGTTAGAAGGCAAAAACTCGACATATTCCTCGAACGGCCCCGTGAGTGGCACTAACACCTCGCACAGGACCAATGTAACTCGTAGGAATTGACCGCGCGATCAAGGGTCTCCCGGTTTGAGAATACGACGATAATTTGAAAAAATATATAATTAGGCTTAAAAACATGGTGTTAGAAGGAAAAAACCCGACACAGCCCCCGAACGGCCCCGTGAGAGGCACCAACACCTCGCACGGGATGAAAGTAACTTGTAGGAACTGATTATGCGATCACGAGACTCCCGATTTGAGAATACGATGATAGTTTGAAAATATCTAAGATTAGACTTAAAAACATGGCATTAGAGGGCAAAAACCTGAGACAACCCCCGAACGTCCCCCTGAGAGGCACCAACACCTCACACGAGAGAAATCTAACTCGTAGGAACTAATCGCATGATCAAGAGACTCCCAATTTGAGAATATAATGATAATTTAAAAAAATTCTAGACTTAGGCTTAAAAACATGGCGTTAGAGGGTGACACCCCGAAATAGCCTCCGAACGTCTCGTGAGAGGCACCAACACCTCGCATAGGACCAATGTAACTCGTAGGAACTGACCACATGATCAAAGGACTCCCGATTTGAGAATATGACGATAATTTGAAAATATCTTTGACTTGTTTATGCAACAGAGTGCGAAAATCAACATATAACTTGTTTATGCATGTTTATTTCATTTACTTAAGTAGTGAGTGGTGAGAAATATTAAGTTGACATATTACACTTGGCTTTGGTTAGTTTTAGGGTGGGGAGTTGTCCATTTCTCCACATTTCATTGTAAGATACGTAAAATCAACATATGGATTGGTCTATTATTGTATTAGGATGTTTTCCAACAAACTTTAACAAGGCACGCCTAAGCCGTGCCTTGAGCCTAAGAGGTGCACACCTTATTGAAGGGGCCTTGCCTGGGGTGAGGCGAAGTGTGTTGCCATGAGGATTTCTCATAAGAGACTAATAAATTCATAAACTTTTGAAAAGATTTTTTTCAGCCATTTATGAAAATAAGAGTATCATCAGCATAACACAAATGTGTGATAATTGGGGCTTTGGAAAGATAATGTAAGGAGAAGAAGTTTTTCTGATAATCAACCAATTCAAACCTTTAAGATTTTAGAATCCAAAATGAATAAACTAGGGAATAAGGGATTCCTTTGCCTCGATTTACTGGAAGATTTGAACAAAACCCTTCATTCAGCATTGATAAGTATGAAAAATAAGAAATTAGAAATGGCCCTCCAAATCATACTTATCTAAACCTTACTAAATCCAATTTTCCTCAATACCTTGAGAATAAAGATTCACGAGATTCTATCGTAGGCTTTTAAAATTAATAATTTAAGAATTTGATTATTCCCCAAAAGTTTCTTGTTAATAATTTGGCAAAGCACATGGCTCTGGGGAGACTAGCTTAGAGAAGATTTTACCTAATCTCAAAGTCAATAACTTAGAAAAAAATTACAATAATTGATTGGTTTGAATTCATAAAAGGTACATAAAACCTTGACTTTGGGAATTAATGCCACTAGAGTTGAGGTGCATGCTTGATTCAGCTCATTCCCATTGGAAAAAACTTGCACAGCAAAGAGGATGTCAGTTTGGATGATATCCTTATGAAAGAATTACCCAGAAAACTCCTCTATACTTTTACTAAACACAGCTTTGATTCAGCCTCCTAGGGTGTATCTATAAGCTTATCATTATCATCACTATTCACCAAGGTTGGGATAAGATTTATAAGCTCGCTCATCCTTCACCTCTGTGTAATCAGCTTGTAATTGAGACTGAAAAAAAAAACTCCCTCCATAACCATATCCTGCCCATAGACCTAATCACCATTCGAGATTTTGATTTTATGAAGAAAAAATTTGTGATGTTTATGTCTCACTGAAGCATGGAAGAAGGATGTGTTAACAGCACCCTCTCTGATCCATTTATCCTTGCATTTATGTCTCCAAAAACACTTTTCACAGCTGAGATTATATTGCAACTTAGAGTGGGGAGAGGCATTCATTTCAAAGGCCATGTGAAGGAGCCTAAGCCCACATTAATAGCCTTTGTTAGATGGATAGACATTCATTTCTAAGGCCACCTCTCTAATCATCACAAAATTTGTCTCTGACAGCAGCTATATATAGCAATAGATAGAAGCAACAACAACTATATATAGCTATTGCTATATATAGCAGCAGCTATATATAGCTTCTACTATACATAGCACCAACAACTATATCTAGTTTATAAAGTCAATAGATAAATATTTTGGGTTATTTATGTTTATAAAGTGAATAGAGAAACCTTTTAGGTTGTTTATGTGTATTAATTAATTTGAACTAGTTCTAAAGTAACTGAGTTATAGGGCGAAAACAGGTACACTTAGAAATAAAACAATAAATCTACTTCAATTGAAAATAACAAATCCAGGTTTTCTAGACTTAGGCTTAAAAAATGCGTTAATGGGTGACACCTCGTATGGGACAAAAGTAACACGTAGGAACTGACTGCGTTATCACGGGGCTCCCGATTTGAGAATATGCTGATAATTTGAAAATATCTTGACTTACACTTAAAATCTTGGCTTTAGAGTGCGAAAACCGAAAACAGCTCCTAAACGGCCCTGTGAGAGGCACCAACACCTCGCTCGGGACCAATATAACCCATAGGAATTGACCACACGATCACGGGACTCCCGGTTTGAGAATACAAGAATAATATGAAAATTTCCTGACAAAGCCTTTAAAAATGGCGTTAGAGGGCGAAAACCGAAAATAGCCCCCGAATGGCCCCATGAGTGGCACCAACAGCTCGCACGGGACCAATGTAACTCGTAGGAAGTGACCGCGTGATCATGGGAGTCCCGATTTGAGAATAAGATGATAATTTTAAAATATCAGGACTCAAGAAAAACATCGCTTTAGTGCGTGAAAACCCCAAACAGGTCCCGAACGGCCCCGTGACTGGCACCAACACCTCACACGGGACCAATGTAACTCGTAGGAACTGACCGCGTTACCACGAAACTCCCCGTTTGAGAATACGATGATAATTTGCAAATTTCTAGATTAGGGCTTAAAAACATGGCGTTAGAAGAATAAAACCCGACATAGCCTCCGAACGCCCCCCGAGAGGCACCAATACCTCGCACGGGACAAATATAACCCGTGGAAATTGACCGCGCGATCACGGAACTCCTGGTTTGAGAATATAAGGATAATTTAAAAAATTTTAGACATGGGCTTAAAAAAATGGAGTTAGCAGGCGAAAACTCGAAATAACCACCGAACGACGCCGTGAGTGGCACCAAAACCTCGCATGGGACCAATGTAACTTGTAGGAACTAACAATGAGATCACAAGACTCCAGGTTTGACAATACGATGATAATTTACATATTTCTAGACTTAGGCATAAAAATATGGCGTTAGTGGGTAGAAACTCGAAACAACCCCCGAAAGGCACCGTGAGTGGCACCAACACCACGAACAGAACAATGCAACTCGTAGGAACTGATCACGAAATCATGGGACTCCCGGTTTGAGAATACGACGATAATTCGCATATTTCTAGACTAGGCATAAAAAATGGCTTTAGTGGGTGAAAACCCGAAATAGCCCCCGAACTGCCCCGTGAGAGGCACCAACACCTCGCACGGGACCAATGTAACTCGTACACACTGACCGCGTGATCACTGGACCCCTGATTTGAGAATACGACGGTAATTTGCATATTTCTAAACTTAGGCATAAAAACATGGTGTTAGTGGGTGAAACCCAAAACAACCCCCGAACTGCCCTGTGAGTGGCACCAACACCTCGCACGGGACCAATGTAACTCGTAGAAACTGACCGCACGATCACGGGACCCCCGATTTGAGAATACGATGATAATTTGCATATTTCGAGACTTAGGCATAAAAACATGGCGTTAATGGGAGAAAACCCGAAACAACCCCCGAAAGTTCCGTAAGTGGCAACAACACCTCGCAAGGGACAAATGTAACTCGTACGAATTGACCGCGCGATCACGGGACCCCCGGTTTGAGAATACAACGATAATTTGCATATTTCTAAACTTAGGCTTAAAACATGGCTTTAGTGGGCGAAAACCCAAAATAACCCCCGAACGGCCCCGTGAATGGCACCAGCATCTCGCATGGGACCAATGTAACTCGTATGCACTGACCGTGCGATAACGGGACCCCCGATTTGAGAATACGATGATAATTTTAATATTTATAGACTTAGGCATAAAAACAAGGCGTTAGTGGGTGAAAACTCGAAAAATCCTCCGAACGGCCCCTTGAGTGGCACCAACTCCTCGTACGGGACCAATGTAACTCGTAGGAACTGACCACGCGATAATGGGACCCTGGTTTGAGATTACGATGATATTTTTCATATTTCTCGACATAGGCATAAAAATATGGCGTTAGTGGGGGAAATCCCGAAACATCCCCCAAAGACCCCGTGAGTGGCACCAACACCTTGCACGGGAGCAATGTAACTCGTACGCAGTGATAGCACGATCACGGGACCCCCGATTTGTGAATATGATGATAATTTGCATATTTCTATACTTAGGCATAAAAACATGGCATTAGTGGGTGAAAACCCGAAACAACCCCCGAACGGCCCCGTGAGTGGCACCAACACCTCGCTCGGGACCAATGTAACTCATAGGAACTTATCGCGTGATCACGAGACCACCGATTTGAGAATACGATGATAATTTGCATATCTCTACACTTAGGCATAAAAACATGGCGTTAGTGAGTGAAAACTCGAAACAGCCTGCGAACGGTCCCGTGAGAGGCACCAACACCTCACACGGGACCAATCTAACTCGTACGAACTGTCCACACGATCACGGGACCCTCGATTTGAGCATACGATGATAATTTGCATATTTCTAGGCTAAGGCATAAAACATGGCCTTAGTGGGGAAAAACCCGAAACAACCCTTGAATGGCCCCGTGAGTGGCACTAATACCTCGCCCGGGACCAATGTAACTCATAAGAACTGATCGCGTGATCACGGGACCACCGATTTGAGAATACGATGATAATTTGCATATCTCTACACTTGGGCATAAAAGCATGGCGTTAGTGAGCGAAAACCCGAAACAGCCTGCGAACGGCCTCGTGAGAGGCACCAACACCTCGCACGGGACCAATCTAACTCGTACGCACTGTCCACACGATCAAGGGACCCCCGATTTGAGAATACGATGATAATTTGCATATTTTTAGGCTAAGGCATATAAACATGGCGTTAG
The DNA here is from genome assembly GCA_949130495.1 of Sambucus nigra. Classification (NCBI taxonomy): domain Eukaryota; kingdom Viridiplantae; phylum Streptophyta; class Magnoliopsida; order Dipsacales; family Adoxaceae; genus Sambucus; species Sambucus nigra. The sequence continues at coordinate 412,539,625 of OX422217.1, read as the reverse complement.
TGGGGGAAAACCCGAAACAACCCTTGAATGGCCCCGTGAGTGGCACCAACACCTCGCACGGGACCAATGTAACTCGTAGGAACTGATCGCGCGATCACGGGACCCCCGATTTGAGAATACAAATATAATTTGCTTGTTTATAGACTTTGGCATAAAAACATGACGTTAGTCGGTGAAAACCCGAAATAACCCCAAAACGGCCCCGTGAGTGGGACCAACACCTCGCACGGGACCAATATAACTCGTACGCACTGACCTCACGATTACGGGACCCCCGGTTTGAGAATACGATGATAATTTTCTAATTTCTAGACTTAGGCATAAAAACATGGCGTTAATGGGTGAAAACCTGAAACAGCCCCCGAACGACCCCTTTAGTGGCACCAACACCTTGCACGGGAGCAATGTAACTCATAGGAACTGACAGCGCGATCACGGGACTCCCGATTTAAGAATACGATGATAATTTGCATATTTCTAAACTTAGGCATAAAAACATGGCGTTAGTGGGTGAAAACCCGAAGCAGCCGCCGAACGTCCCTGTGAGAGGCACCAACACCTCGCACGGGACCAATATAACTCGTACGCACCGATCGCACGATCATGGGACCCCCGAATTGAGAATACGATGATAATTTTCATTTTTCCAGACTTAGGCATAAAAACATGGCGTTAGTGGGGAAAAACCCGAAATATCCCTTGAACGGCCCCGTGAGTGGCACCCACACCTCGCACGGGACCAATGTAATTAGTTGGAACTGATCGCACGATCACGACACTCCTGGTTTGAGAATACGACAATAATTTTCATATTTTTGGACTAAGGCTTAAAAACATGGTTTTTGTGTGTTAAAATCCAAAATAGCCCCTAAAAAGCCTTGGGAGTGGCAATAATTCCTCGTACTGGACCAATGTAAGTGTTAGGAACTGACTGCGCAATCACGGAACTCCCAGTTTTGGAATACGACCATAATTTTCATCTTTCTGGACTTAAGATTAAAAACATGACGTTAGTGGGCGAAAATCCGAAACAGCCCCCGAACGACCCCGTGAGTGGCACCAATACCTCGCACTGGACCAATGTAACTCGTAGGAACTGACTGCACAGCCACGGGACTCCCGGTTTGAGAATACGATGATAATTTACATATTTCTAAACTTACGCTTAAAAACATGGTGTTAGTGGGTGAAAACCCGAAACTACCCCCGAATGTCCCCATAAGTGGCACTAACACCTCGTACGGGACCAATGTAACTCGTAGGAACTGATCGCATGAACACAGATCTCCTGATTTGAGAATACAATGATAATTTGCATATTTCTAGACTTAGGCAGAAAAGCATGGCGTTAGTCGGCAAAAACGCGAAACAGCACCCGAACGGCCCCGTGAGAGGCACCAACACCTCGCACAGGACCAATGTAACTCGTACGCACTGACCGCGTGATCACGGGAACCTCGGTTTGAGTATACGAAGATAATTTTCTTATTTCTAGACTTAGGCATAAATACAAGGCGTTAGTGGGGAAAAACTTGAAATAGCCCCCGAACGGCCCCGTGAGTGGCACCCACACGTCGCACAGGACCAATGTTACTTGTACGCAGTGACCGCGCGAGAACGGGACCCCTGGTTTGAGAATATGAAGATAATTTGCATACTAATTAACTTAGGCATAACAACATGGCTTTAGTGGGGAAAACCGAAAACAGCCCTCGAACGGCCCTATGAGTGGCACCAACACCTCGCACGGGACCAATGTAACTCAAAGGAATTGACCGCGCGATCACGGGACCCCCGGCTCGAGAATATGATGATATCTTGCATATTTCTAGACATAGCCATAAAACATGGCGTTAGTGGGGAAAACCTGAAACAACCCCCAAAGACCCCGTGAGTGGCGCCAACACCTCGCACGGGACCAATGTAACTCGTATGCAGTGACCGCACGATCACGGGAACCCCCATTTGAGAATATGACGATAATTTGCATATTTATAGACTTAGGCATAAAACCATTGCGATAGTGGGTGAAAACTCGAAATAGCCCCCGAACGGCCTCGTGAGTGGCACTAACACCTCGTACGACACCAATGTAACTCGTATGCAGTGATCGCGCGATCGCAGGACCCCCAGTTTGAGAATATGAAGATAATTTGCATATTTATAGACTTAGGCATAAAACCATGGCGATAGTGGGTGAAAACTCGAAATAACCCCTGAACGGCCTCGTGAGTGGGACCAACACCTCGCACAGGATCGATGTAACTCGTAGGAACTGACCGCACGATCACGGAACTCCCAATTTGAGAATATGATGATAATTTGAATATTTCTAGACTTAGGCTTAAAAACATGGCTTTAGTGGGCGAAAACTCGAAATAGCCCCCAAACGGCCCCGTGAGAGGCACCAACACCTCGCACGGGACCAATGTAACTCATAGGAACTGACCTCGCGATCACGGGACCCCCGGTTTGAGAATATGACAATATTTTGCATATTTCTAGACTTAGGCTTAAAAACATGGCGTTAGTGGGGGAAAACCTGAAAAAAAACCCCAAAGACCCCGTGAGTGGCACAACACCTCGCACGGGACCAATGTAACTCGTACGCACTGTCCGCGTGAAAACGGGACCCCCGGTTTGAGGATATGATGATAATTTGCATATTTCTAGACTTAGGCATAAAAACATGGCGTTAGTGGGTGAAAATCCAAAATAGCCCCAAACGAACCCGTGAGTGGCACCAACACCTCGTACGGGACTAATGTAACTCTTAGGAATAGACCGGGCGATCACGGGACCCCCGATTTGAGAATACGACGATAATTTGCATATTTCTAGACTTAGGCATAAAAACATGGCGTTAGTGAGCGAAAACCAGAAACAACCCTCGAAAGACCCCGTGAGTGGCAACATCACCTTGAACGGGACTAATGTAACTTGTAGGAACTAATCACGCGATCACGGGACTCTCGATTTGAGAATACGATGATAATTTGCATATTTCTAGACTTAAGCAAAAAAACATGGCTTTAGTGGGTGAAAACCCGAAACACCCCCGAACGGCCCCGTGAGAGGAACCAACACCTCGCATGGGACCCATGTAACTCGTACGAACTGATCGCACGATCACGAGACCCCCGATTTGAGAATATGATGATAATTTTCATATTTCTAGACCGAGGTATAAAAACATGGAGTTAGTGGGCGAAAACCTGAAACAGCTCCCGAACGGCCCCTTTAGTGGCACCAACACCTTGTACGGGACCAATGTAACTCATAGAAACTGAAAGCGCGATCACGGGACTCCTGGTTTGAGAATACGATGATAATTTGCGTATTTCTAGACTTAGGCATAAAAACATGGCGTTAGTGGGCGAAAACTCGAAACAGCAGCCGAATGGCCCTGTGAGAGGCACCAACACCTCGCACGGGACCAATATAACTCGTACGCAATGACCGCATGATCATGGGACCACCGAATTGAGAATACGATGATAATTTTCATATTTCTAGACTTCGGTATAAATACATGGCGTTAGTGGGGAAAAACTTGAAATAGCCCCCGAACGGTCCCGTGAGTGGCACCCACACGTCGCACGGGACCAATGTAACTTGTACGCAGTGACCGCGTGATCACGGGGCCCCTAGTTTGAGAATATGAAGATAATTTACATATTTATTAACTTAGGCATAAAAACGTGGCGTTAGTGGGGAAAACTCGAAACAACCCTCGAACGGCCCTGTAAGTGGCACCAACACCTCGCACGGGACCAATGTAACTCGTAGGAACTGATCGCGCGATCACGTGGTCACTGATTTGAGAATACGATGATAATTTGTATATTTATATACTTAGGCATAAAAACATGACGTTGGTGGGTGAAAACCCTAAATAACCCCCGAACGGCCCTATGAGGGCACCAACAACTCGCACGGGACAAATGTAACTCGTAGGAACTGACCTCGCGATCACGGAACTCCCAATTTGGGAATACGACGATAATTTGCATATTTCTAGACTTTGGCTTAAAAACATGGCGTTAGTGGGTGAAAATCCGAAACAGCCCCAGAAAAGGCCCCGTGAGTGGCACTATCACCTCGAACGGGACCAATGTATCTCATAGAAACTAACTGCGCAATCATCGGACTCCCAGTTTGAGAATTAGACGATAATTTTCATATTTCTAGAGTTAGACTTAAAAACATGGCTTTAGTGGGCGAAAACCTGAAATAGCCCCGACGGCCCCGTGAGAGGAACCAACTCCTCGCACGGGACCCATGTAACTCGTACGCACTGACTGCGTGATCATGGGATCCCCGGTTTGAGAATACGATGATAATTTGCATATTTCTAGACTTAGGCATATAAACATGGCAGTAGTGGGTGGAAACCCGAAAATGCACCCGAAAGGGACCGTGAGTGGAACTAACACCTCAAACGGGACCAATGTAATTCGTAGGAACTGATTGCGCGATCACGGGACTCCCGGCTTGAGAATATGATGATAATTTGCATATTTTCGGACTAAAGCTTAAAACATGGCTTTTGTGTGTGTGAAAACCCAAAACAGCCCCTGAACGTCCCCGGGAGTGGCACTAATTCCTCGTACGGGACCAATGTAAGTCGTTGGAACTGACCGCGCGATCACCGAACTCTCGATTTTGGAATACGACCATAATTTTCATCTTTCTGGACTTAAGATTAAAAACATGGCGTTAGTGGGCGGAAACCTGAAACAACCCCCAAACGGCCCCTTTAGTGGCACCAACACCTCGCACGGGACCAATGTAACTCATAGGAACTGACAACGCAATCACGGGACTCCCGATTTGAGAATACGATGATAATTTGCATATTTTAAGACTTAAGCATAAAAACATGGCGTTGGTGGGCAAAAACCCGAAAAAGCCGCTGTACGGCCCTGTGAGAGGCACCAACACCTCGTACGGAACCAATATAACTCGTTCGCAATGACCGCACGATCACGGGACCCCCGAATTGAGAATACGATCATAATTTTCTTATTTCTTGACTTAGGCATAAATACAAGGCGTTAGTGGGGAAAAACTTGAAATAGCCCCCGAACGGCCCCGTGAGTGGCACCCACACGTCGAACGGGGACCAATGTAACTTGTACGCAGTGACCGCGCGAGCACGGGACCCCTGGTTTGAGAATATGAAGATAATTTGCATATTAATTAACTTAGGCATAAAAACATGGCTTTATTGGGGAAAACCCAAAACAGCCCTCGAACGGCCCTATGAGTGGCACCAACACCTCGCACGGGACCAATGTAACTCAAAGGAATTGACCGCGCGATCACGGGACCCCCGGCTCGAGAATATGATGATATCTTGCATATTTCTAGACATAGCCATAAAATATGGCGTTAGTGGGGAAAACCTGAAACAACCCCCAAAGACCCCGTGAGTGGCGCCAACACCTCGCACGGGACCAATGTAACTCGTATGCAGTGACCGCGCGATCACGGGACCCCCCATTTGAGAATATGACGATAATTTGCATATTTATAGACTTAGGCATAAAACCATGGCGATAGTGGGTGAAAACTCGAAACAACCCCCGAATGGCCCCGTGAGTGGCACCAACACCTCGTACGACACCAATGTAACTCGTATGCAGTGATCGCGCGATCGCAGGACTCCTAGTTTGAGAATATGAAGATAATTTGCATATTTATAGACTTAGGCATAAAACCATGGCGATAGTGGGTGAAAACTCGAAACAACCCCTGAACGGCCCTGTGAGTGGCACCAACACCTCGCACAGGACCGATGTAACTCGTAGGAACTAACCGCATGATCACGGAACTCCCAATTTGAGAATATGATGATAATTTGAATATTTCTAGACTTAGGCTTAAAAACATGGCTTTAGTGGGAGAAAACCCGAAATAGCCCCCAAACGGCCCCGTGAGAGACACCAACACCTCGCATGGGACCAATGTAACTCGTAGGAACTGACCTCGCGATCACGGGACCCCCGGTTTGAGAATATGATAATATTTTGCATTTTTCTAGACTTAGGCTTAAAAACATGGCGTTAGTGGGGGAAAACCCAAAAAAACCCCCAAAGACCCCGTGAGTGGCACAACACCTCGCACGGGACCAATGTAACTCGTATGCACTGTCCGAGTGAAAACGGCCCCGGTTTGAGGATACGATGATAATTTGCATATTTCTAGACTTAGGCATAAAAACATGGCGTTAGTGGGTGAAATCCAAAATAGCCCCGAACGAACCCGTGAGTGGCACCAACACCTCGCACAGGACTAATGTAACTCTTAGGAACAGACCGCGCGATCACGGGACCCTCGATTTGAGAATACGACGATAATTTGCATATTTCTAGAGTTAGGCATACAAATATGGCGATAGTGAGTGAAAACCAGAAACAGCCCTCGAAAGACCCCATGAGTGGCAACATCACCTCGAACGGGACTAATGTAACTCATAGGAACTGACCGCACGATCAAGGGACTCCCGGTTTGGGAATACGATGATAATTTGCACATTTCTAGACTTAGGAACAAAAACATGGCTTTAGTGGGTGAAAACCCGAATCAGCCCCCGAACGGCCCCGTGAGAGGAACCAACACCTCGCACGAGACCCATATAACTCGTACGAATTGATTGCGCGATCACGAGACCCCCGATTTGAGAATACGATGATAAATTTCATATTTCTAGACTAAGGTATAAAAACATGGCGTTAATGGGTGAAAACCTGAAACAGCCCCCGAACGACCTCTTTAGTGGCACCAACACCTTGCACGGGAGCAATGTAACTCATAGGAACTGACAGCGCGATCACGGGACTCCCAATTTAAGAATACGACAATAATTTGCATATTTCTAGACTTAGGCATAAAAACATGGCGTTAGTGGGTGAAAACCCGAAGCAGCCGCCGAACGGCCCTGTGAGAGGCGCCAACACCTCGCACGGGACCAATATAACTCGTACGCACCAATCGTACGATCACGGGACCCCCGAATTGAGAATACGATGATAATTTTCATTTTTCCAGACTTAGGCATAAAAACATGGCGTTAGTGGGGAAAAACCCGAAATATCCCCCGAACGGCCCCGTGAGTGGCACCCACAACTCGTACGGGACCAATGTAATTAGTTGGAACTGGTCGCACGATCACGGCACTCCTGGTTTGAGAATACGACAATAATTTGCATATTTATTAACTTCGTCATAAAAACATGGATTTAGTGGGGGAAAACTCGAAACAGCCCTCGAACGGCCCTATAAGTGGCACCAACACGTCGTACGGGACCAATGTAACTCATATGAACTGATCGCGCGATCACGGGACCACCGATTTGAGAATACGATGATAATTTGCATATTAATATACTTAGGCATAAAAACACGATGTTGGTGGGTGAAAACCCGAAATAACCCCCGAATGGCCTCATGAGTGGCACCAACACCTCGCAGGGGACCAATGTAACTCGTAGGAACTGACCGTGTGATCACGGAACTCCCAATTTGAGAATACGACGATAATTTGCATATTTCTAGACTTAGACTTAAAAATATGGCGTTAGTGGGTGAAAATTCAAAACAGCCCCAGAAAAGGCCCCTGAGTGGCACCATCACCTCGAACGGGACCAATGTATCCCGTAGGAACTGACCGTGCGATCATGGGACTCCCAGTTTGAGAATACGACGATAATTTTCATATTTATAGACTTAGGCTTAAAAACATGGCTTTAGTGGGCGAAAACCTGAAATAGCCCCGACGGCCCCGTGAGAGGAACCAACTCCTCGCACGTGACCCATGTAACTCTTACGCACTGGCTGCCTGATCAAGGGATCCCCGATTTGAGAATACGATGATAATTTGCATATTTCTAGACTTAGGCATATAAACATGGCATTAGTGGGTGAAAACCCGAAAATGTACCTGAAAGGCCCCGTGAGTGGAACCAACACCTCAAACGGGACCAAAGTAATTCGTAGGAACTGATCGCGCGATCACGGGACTCCCTATTTGAGAATATGATGATAATTTGCATATTTTTCAACTAAGGCTTAAAAACATGGCTTTTGTCTGTGAAAACCCAAAACAGCCCCAGAACGTCTTCGGGAGTGGCACTAATTCCTCGTACGGGACCAATGTAAGTCATTGGAACTGACCGCGCGATCACCGAACTCCCGATTTTAGAATACAACCATAATTTTCAGCTTTCTGGACTTAAGATTAAAAACATGGTGTTAGTGGGCGAAAATACGAAACAGCCCCCGAACGGCCCCGTGAGTGGCACCAATACCTCGCACAGGACCAATGTAACTCGTAGGAACTGACTGCGCAGCCACGGGAATCCCGGTTTGAGAATACATTGATAATTTACATATTTTTAAACTTACGCTTAAAAACATGGCGTTAGTGGGTGAAAACTCGAAACTACCCCCGAATGGCCCCGTAAGTGACACTAACACCTCGTACGGGACCAATGTAACTCGTAGGAGCTGACCGTACGAACACGGATCTCCCGATTTGAGAATACGATGATAATTTGCCTATTTCTAGACTTAAGAATAAAAATAATGCGTTAGTGGGCGAAAACCCGAAACAGCACTCGAACGGCCCCAGGAGAGGCACCAACTCCTCGCACAGGACCAATGTAAGTCATACGCACTGACCGCGCGATCACAGGACCCCCGGTTAGAGAAGACGAAGATAATTTTCATATTTCTAGACTTAGGCATAAAAACATGACTTTAGTGGGCGAAAACCCGAAACAGCTCCCGAACGTCCCCGTGACTGGCACCAACACCTCACACGGGACCAATCTAACTCAAAGGAACTTAACTCACGATCACGGGACCCTCGGCTCGAGAATATGATGATATTTTTCATACTTCTAGACATAGGCGTAAAAACATGACGTTAGTGAGGAAAACCTCACACAGCCCCCAAAGACCCCGTGAGTGGCGCCAACACCTCGCACGGGGCCAATGTAACTCGTATGCAGTGACTGCACGATCACGGGACCATCAGTTTGAGAATATGACAATAATTTGAATATTTATAGACTTAGGAATAAAACCACGACGATAGTGGGTGAAAACCCGAAACAGCCTCCGAACGGCCCCGTGAGTGGCACCAACACCTCGCACGGCATCATTGTAACTCATAGGAACTGACGGCGTGATCACGGGCTTTCGATTTGAGAATACGATGATAATTTGCATATTTCTAGACTTAGGCATAAAAACATGGCATTAGTGGGTGAAAACCCTAAACAGCCCCCGAACGGCCCCGTCAATGGCACCAACACCTCGTACAGTACCAATGTAACTCGTAGGAACTGATCGAGCGATAACGGGACCCCCGATTGGAGAATACGATGATAATTTGCATATTTCTAGACTTAGACATAAAAACATGGCATTAGTGGGTGGAAACTCGAAACAACCCTTGAAAGTCCCCGTGAATGGCACCATCACCTCGAACGGGACCAATGTAACTCATAGGAACTGACTGCACGATCACGGGACTCTCAGTTTGAGAATACGATGATAATTTACATATTTCTAGACATAGGCTTAAAAACATGGCTTTAGTGGGCAAAAACCCGAAACAGCCTCCAAACGGCCCCGTGAGAGGCACCAACACCTCACACGGGACCAATGTAACTCGTACGCATTGACCATGCGATCACGGGACCCTCACTTTAAGAATATGATGATAATTTGCATATTTCTAGACTTAGGCATACAAATGTGGCGTTAATTGGTGGAAACCTGAAACAGCCCCCGAAAGGCCCCGTGAATGGCACCAACACCTCGCACGGGACCAATGTAACTCGTAGGAACTGACCGCGCGATCACAGGACCCTCAGTTTCAGAATATGAAGAAATTTTTCATATTTCTCGACTTAGGCATAAAAACATGGCGTTAGTGGTGGAAAACCCGAAACAACCCCCAAAGACCCCGTGAGTGGCACCAACACCTCACACGAGACAAATGTAACTTGTACGCAGCGGCCGTGCAATCACGGGACCACCGATTTGAGAATACGATGATAATTTGCATATTTCTAGACTTAGGCATAAAAACACGGTGTTAGTGGATGAAAACCCGAAACAACCCCTGAACGACCCCGTCAGTGGCACCAACACCTCGCACGGGACCAATGTAACTAGTTGGAAGTGACTGTGCGATCACGGGACCCCCAGTTTGAGAATACGACGATATTTTGTATATTTTTAGACTTATACATAAAAACATGGCATTAGTGGTGGAAAACCCGAATACACCCCCAATGGCCCCATGAGTGGTACCAACACCTCACACAGGACCAATGTAACTCGTACGCTCTGACTGTGCGATCATGAGACCCACGGTTTGAGAATACGACGATGATTTGCATATTTCTAGACTTAGGCATAAAAGCATGACGTTAGTGGGTGAAAACTAGAAACAACCCCCGAATGGCCCCGTGAGTGGCACCAACACCTCACACGGGACCAATGTAACTCGTAGGAACTGACCGCGTGACCACGAAACTCCTAATTTGAGAATACAATGATAATTTGCATATTTCTAGACTTAGGCTTAAAAACACGACTTTAGTGGTCGAAAACTCGAAACATCCACCAAACGACCCCGTGAGAGGCACCAACACCTCGCACGAGGCCAATGTAACTCGTAGGAACTGACCTCGCGATCATGGGACCCCCGGTTTGAGAATCCAACGATATTTTACATATTTCTAGACTTAGGCATAAAAACATGGCGTTAGTGGGTGAAAACCCGAAACAACCTCCGAACGGCCCCGTGAGTAACACCAACACCTCGCACGGGACCAATGTAACTAGTAGAAACTAATTGCGCAATCACGGGACTCCCGATTTGAGAATATGATGATAAATTGCATATTTCCACACTTGGGCATAAAAAGATGGCGTTAGTGAGCGAAAACCCAAAAGGCCCCGTGAGTGGCACCAACTCCCCGTACGGGACCAATGTAACTCGTAGGAACTGATCGCGCGATCACGGGACTCCCAGTTTGAGAATACGACTACAATTTTCATATTTTTAGACTTAGGCTTAAAAACATGGCTTTAGTGGGCAAACCTAGAAACAGCCCCTGAAGGGCCCTAAGGGAGGAACTAATACCTCGCCCGGGACCCATGTAACTCATACGCACTGACCGCGTGATCACAGGATCCCCGGTTTTATAATATGATGATAATTTGCATATTTCTGGACTTAGACACAAAAACATGGCGTTAGTGGGTGGAAACTCAAAACAGCTCCCGAAAGTCCCCGTAAGTGGAACTAACACCTCGCACGGGACCCATGTAACTCGTACGAACTGACCGCGCGATAACGGGACTCCTAGTTTGAGAATAGGATGATAATTTGCATATTTCTGGACTTAGGATTAAAAACATGGCGTTAGTGGGCAAAAATCTGAAACGGCCTCCAAATGGCCCCGTGAATGGCACCAATACCTCGCACGGAACCAATTTAACTCGTAGGAACTGATCGCGTGATCACGGGACTCCTAATTTGAGAATACAACGATAATTTGCATATTTCTAGACTTAGGCTTAAAAACACGACTTTAGTGGGCGAAAACTCAAAACATCCACCAAACGACCCCGTGAGAGGCACCAACACCTTGCACGAGGCCAATGTAACTCGTAGGAACTGACCCCGCGATCATGGGACCCCCAGTTTGAGAATATAATGATATTTGCATATTTCTAGACTTAGGCATAAAAACATGGCGTTAGTGGGTGAAAACCCCAAACAACCCCCGAACGGCCCCGTGAATAACACCAACACCTCGCACGGGACCAATGTAACTAGTAGGAACTAATTGCACGATCACGGGACTCTCAATTGGAGAATATGATGATAATTTGCGTATTTCCAGACTTGGGCATAAAAAGATGGCGTTATTGAGCGAAAACCCAAAAGGCCCCGTGAGTGGCACCAACTCCTCGTACGGGACCAATGTAGCTCGTAGGAACTGATCGCGCGATCACGGGACTCCCAGTTTGAGAATATGACTATAATTTTCATATTTCTAAACTTAGGCTTAAAAACATGACTTTAGTGGGCGAAACCCAAAACAGCCCCTGAAGGGCCCCAAGGGAGGAACTAATACCTCGCACATGACCCATGTAACTCATACGCACTGACCGCGTGATCACGGGACCCCGATTTTATAATATGATGATAATTTGCATATTTTTGGACTTAGATAAAAAAACATGGCGTTAGTGGGTGGAAACTCAAAACAGCCCCCGAAAGGCCCCGTAAGTGGAACCAACACCTCGAACGAGACCAATGTAATTCGTAGGAACTGACTGCACGATAATGGGACTCCCAGTTTGAGAATACGAGGATAATTTGCATATTTCTAGACTTAGGATTAAAAACATGGCGTTAGTGGGCAAAAATCCAAAACTGCCCCCAAACGACCCCGTGAGTGGCACCAATACCTCGCACGGGACCAATGTAACTCGTAGGAACTGACCGGGTGATCACGGGACTCCCGATTTAAGAATACGACGATAATGTGCATATTTCTAAGTATAGGCATAAAAATATGACGTTAGTGGGTGAAAACCCGAAACAACCCCCGAACGGCCCCGTGAGTGGCACCAACACCTCGTACGGGATCAATGTAACTCGTAGGAACTGACCGCACGAACACGAATCTCCCGATTTGAGAATACGATGATAATTTGCATATTTCTAGACTTAGGCAAAAAAAACATGGCGTTAGTGGGCGAAAACTCGAAATAGCCTCCGAACGGCCCCATGACAGACACCAACACCTCGTACGGGACCAATGCAACTCGTACGCACTGACCGCGCGATCACGGGTCATTCGGTTTGAGAATACGAAGATAATTTTCATATTTCTAGACTTTGGCATACAAACATGACTTTAGTGGGTGAAAACCTGAAAGAGTCCCCCATCAGCCCCGTGAGTGGCACCAACACCTCTCATGGGACCAATGTAACTCATAGGAACTGACCACGTGATCACGGGACCCCAGGTTTGAGAATATGACGATAATTTGCATATTTCTAGACTTAGGCTTAAAAACATGACTTTAATGATCGAAAACCCGAAATGGCCCCCGAATGGCTCCGTGAGTGGAACCAACACTTCGCACAGGACTAATAAAACTCATAGGATCTGACTGCGTGATCATAGGATCCCTTGTTTGAGAATACGATTATAATTTTCATATTTCTAGACTTAGGCATAAATACATGGCATTAGTGAGTGAAAAACCTAAACCGCCCCCGAACGACGCCGTGAGTGGCACCAACACCTCACACAGGACCAAAGTAACTCATAGGCACTGACCGCGCGATCACAGGACCCCCGGTTGTAGAATACAATGATAATTTGCATATTTTTAGACTTAGGCATAAAAACATGGCGTTAGTGGGCGGAAACCCAAAATAGCACCCGAAAGGCCCCGTGAGTGGCACCATCACCACGAACGGGACCAATGTAACTCGTAGGAACTGATCGCATGATCACGATACTATCAGTTTGAGAATACGATGATAATTTACATATTTCTAGACAGAGGCTTAAAAACATGGATTTAGTGTGCGAAAACTCGAAACAACCTCCGAACGGTCCCGTGAGAGGCACCAACACCTCGCATGGGACCAATGTAAGTCGTACGCACTGATCGCACCATCACGGGACCCTCGGTTTGAGAATACAACGATAATTTGCATATTTCTAGACTTAGGCATAAAAACATGGCATTAATGGGTGGAAACTCGAAACAGCCCCCGAAAGGCCCCGTGAGTGGCACCAACACCTCACACGTTACCAATGTAACTCGTAGGAACTGATCGCCTGATCACGGGACCCCCGGTTGGAGAATATGATGATAATTTACATATTTCTAGACTTAGGCGTAAAAACATAACGTTAGTTGGTGGAAACCTGAAATAGCCCATGAAAAGCCCCGTGAGTGGCACTATCACCACGAACGGAATAAATGTAACTCGTAGGAACTGACCGCACGATCACGGGACTCTCAGTTTGAGAATATGATGATAATTTACATATTTCTAGACATAGGCTTAAAAACATGGCTTTAGTGTGCGTAAACTCGAAACAACCTCCGAACGGCCCCGTGAGAGGCACCAACACCTCGCATGGGACCAATGTAACTCGTACGCACTGACTACGCGATCACGGGACCCTCGGTTTGAGAATACAATGATAATTTGCATATTTCTAGACTTAGGCATAAAAATATGGCATTAATGGGTGGAAACTAAAAACAGCCCCCGAAAGGCCCCGTGAGTGGCACCAACACCTTGCACGTGACCAATGTAACTCGTAGGAACTGATCGCGCGATCACGGGATCCCCAGTTTCAGAATATGAAGATATTTTGCATATTTCTCGACTTAAGCATAAAAACATGGTGTTAGTGGGGGAGAACACGAAACAGCCCCCAAAGACCCCATGAGTGGCACCAACACCTCACACGGGACCAATGTAACTTGTACGCATCGACCGCGCGATCATGGGACCCTCGGTTTGAGAATACGATGATAATTTGCATATTTCCAGGCTTAGGCTTAAAAACATGGCGTTAGTGGGTGAAAATCCGAAATAGCCCCCGAACGGCCCCGTGAGTGGCACCAACACCTTGCACGGGACCAATGTAACTCGTAGGAACTGACCGCGCGATCACGGAACCCCCGATTTGAGAATACGATGATATTTTGCATATTTCTAGACTTAGTCATAAAAACATGGCGTTAGTGGGGGAAAACTCGAAACAACCCTAAAAGGACCCACGAGTGGCACCAACACCTCGCACGGGACCAATGTAACTCGTACGCACTGACGACCCGATCACGGGACCCCCGATTTAAGAATATGATGATAATTTGCATATTTCTAGACTTTGACTTAAAAACATGGCTTTAGTGGGTGAAAACCTGAAACAACCCCTGAATGGGCCCATGAGTGGCACCAATTCCTTATACGGGACCAATGTAACTCGTAGGAACTGACCGCGCGATCACCGGACTCCCGATTTTAGAATACGATAATAATTTGCATATTACTAGACTTAGGATTAAATACATGGCCTTAGTGGGCAAAAATCCGAAATAACCCTCGAATGGCCCCGTGAGTGGCACCAACACCTCGCACGGGACCAATCTAACTCGTAGGAACTGATCGCGTGATCACGAAACTCCCAATTTGAGAATACGATGATAATTTGCATATTTCTACACTTAGGCTTAAAATCATGACTTTAGTGGGCAAAAACCCGAAACGGCCCCCGAACGGCCCCGTGAGAAGCACCAACACCTCGCACGGTACTAATATAAATTGTAGGAACTGACCTCTCGATCACGGTACCCCTGGTTTTAGAATACGATGACAATTTACTTATTTCTATACTTAGGCATAAAAACATGGCGTTAGTGGGGGGAAAACCCGAAACAGCCACAAAGACCCCGTGAGTGGCACGAACACCTCGCACGGGACCAATGTAACTCCTACGCACTTACCTCATTAGCACGGGACCCCCGATTAGAGGATACGACGATAATTTGCATATTTCAAGACTTGGGCATAAAAACACGGTGTTAGTGGGTCAAAATCCGAAATAGACCCCGAACGGTCCCATGAGTGGCACCAACACCTCGCACGGGACTAATGTAATTCTTAGGAACTTACCGCGCGATCACGGGACACCCGATTTGAGAATACGATGATAATTTGCATATATCTAGACTTAGGCATAAAAACTTGGCATTAGTGAGCGAAAACTCGAAAGGCCCCGTGACTGGCACCAATTCCTCGTACGGGACCAATGTAACTCGTAGGAACTGACCGCGTGATCAGGGGACTCCCAGTTTAATAATAAGATTATAATTTACATTATTCTAGACTTAGGCTTAAAAACATGGCTTTATTGGGTGAAAACCCGAAATAGCCCCCAAACCGCCCCGTGAGAGGAACCAACACCTTTCGCGGGACCCACGTAACTCGTACGCACTGACCACATGATCACGGGACCCCCGATTTGTTAATAAAATGATAATTTGCATATTTCTAGACTTAGGCATAAAACCATTGCTTTAGTGGGTGGAAACCCAAAACATCCCCCAAAAGGCCCCATGAGTGGAACCAACACCTCGAACGGGACCAATGTAATTCGTAGGAACTAACCGAGCGATCACGACACTCCCGGTTTGTGAATACGATGATAATTTGCATATTTCTAGACTTAGGCTTAAAAACATGGCTTTAGTGGGTGAAAACCCAAAACAGCCCTCGAACGGCCCCGTGAGTGGCACCAATTCCTCATACGGGACCGATGTAACTCGTAGGAACTGACCGCACGATCACTGGACTGTCGGTTTTAGAATACGATGATAATTTGCATATTTCTGGACTTAGGATTAAAAACATGGCATTAGTGGGCGAAAATACGAAACAACCCCCGAATGGCCCCGTGAGTGGCACCAACACCTCGCATGGGACCAATGTAACTCGTAGGAACTGATCGCGCGATCACGGGACTCCCAGTTTGAGAATATGATGATAATGTGCATATTTCTAGACTTAGGCATAAAAATATGATGATAGTGGGTGAAAATCTAAAATAACCCCGAACGGCCCCATGAGTGGCACCAACACCTCGTAGGGGACCAATGTAACTCGTAGGAACTGACCGCACGAACACGGATCTCCCAATTTGAGAATACGACAATAATTCACATATTTCTAGATTTAGGCAAAAAAACATGGCGTTATTGGGCAAAAACCCAAAAAAGCTCCCGAACGGCCCGGTAAGAGGCACCAACACCTTGCACGAGACCAATGTAACTTGTACGCACAGGCCGCGCGATCAGGGGACCCCCGATTTGAGAATATGATGATAATTTTCCTATTTATAGAGTTAGGCATAAAAACATGGCTTCAGTGGGTGAAAACCCGAAACAACCCCCAACAGCCTCGTGAGTGGCGCCTACACCTCGCACGAGAACAATGTAACTTGTAGGAACTGACCGCTCGATCACGGGACCCCCGGCATGAGAATACGATGATATTTTGCATATTTCTAGACATAGGCATAAAAACTTGGCGTTAGTGGGGGAAAACCCGAAATAGTCCCCAGAGACCCCGTGAGCTGCACCAACTCCTCGCACGGGACCAATATAACTCGTACGCAGTGACCGCGCAATCACGGGACCCTCGATTTTAGAATACGATGATAATTTGCATATTTCTAGACTTAGGGATAAAACCATGGCGTTAGAGGGTGAAAACCAAAAACCGCCCCCGAACGGCCCCGAGAGTGGCACCAACACCTCACACAACACTAATGTAACTCATAGGAACTGACCACGCGATCACGAAACTCCTTATTTGAGAATACGATGATAATTTTCATATTTCTAGACTAAGGCTTAAAAACACGGCTTCGATGGGAAAAACCCAAAACAACCCCCGAACGGCCCCATAAGAGGTACCAACACCTCGTACGGAACCCATGTAACTTGTAGAAACTGACCCCGCGATCAGGGGACCCCCATTTTGAGAATACGATGATATTTTGCATATTTATATACTTTGGCATAAAAATAGGGCGTTAGTGGGGGAAAAACCGAATAGACCCCAAAGACCCTGTGAGTGGCACCAAGACATCGCACGGGACCAATGTAACTCGTACGCATTGACCCCGCGGTCACGGGACCCCCGATTTGAGGATACGATGATATTTTGCATATTTTAAGACTTAGGCATAAAAACTTGGTGTTAGTGGGTGAAAATCCAAAATAGCCCCGAACGGTCCCGTGAGTGGCACCAACACGTCGCACGAGACTAATGAAACTCTTAGGAACTGACCGCGCGATCACAGGACCCCCGATTTGAGAATATGATGATAATTTGCATATTTTTAGACTTAGTCATAAAAAGATGACGTTAGTGAGTGAAAACTCGAAAGGCCCCGTGAGTGGCACCATCAGCTCGAACGGGACTAATGTAACTCGTAGGGACTGATCGCGCGATCAAGGGACTCCCAATTTTAGAATAGAACTATAATTTGTATATTTCTAGACTTAGGCTTAAGAACATGTCTTTAGTGCGCAAAAACCCAAAACATCTCCCGAACGACCCCGTGAGAGGAACCAACACCTTGCACAGGACCCATGTAACTCGTACGCACTGATCGCGTGATCACGGGACTCTCGGTTTGAGAATACAATGATAATGTGCATATTTCTAGACTTAGGTACAAAAATATGATGTTAGTGGGTGAAAATCGGAGGCAACCTCCGAACGGCCCCAAGAGTGGCACCAACACCTCGTACGGGACCAATGTAACTCGTAGGAACTGACCGCACCAATACGAATCTTCTAATTTGAGAATACGATGACAATTTACATATTTCTAAACTTAGGGAAAAAACATGGCGTTAGTGGGCGAAAACCCAAAAAAGCCCCCGAACGGCCCCGTGAGAGGCACCAACACCTCGCACGAGACATATATAACTCGTACGCACTGGCCGTGCGATCATGGGACCCCCAATTTTAGAATACGATGATAATTTTCATATTTCTAGACTTAGGCATAAAAACATAGCTTCAGTGGGTGAAAATCCAAAACAACCCCCAACAGCCCCGTGAGTAGCACCAACACCTCGCACGGGAACAATGTCACGCTTAGGAACTGACGGCGCGATCACAGGACCCTTATCTTGAGAATACGATGATATTTTACATATTTCTAGACATAGGCATAAAAACGTGGCATTAGTGGGGGAAAACCTGAAACAGTCCCCAAAGACCTCGGGAGTGGCACCAACACCTCACACAGGACCAATATAACTCGTACGCAGTGACCGCACGATCAAAGGACCCCGGGTTTGAGAATACGATGATAATTCACATATTTCTAGACTTAGGCATAAAACCAAGGCGTTAGAGGGTGAAAACCCGAAACAGCCCCCGAATGGCCCCGTGAGTGGCACCAACACCTCGCACAGCACTAATGTAACTCATAGGAACTGGCCGCGCGATCATGGGACCCCCGATTTGAGAATACAATGATAATTTGCATATTTGAAGACTTAGGCATAAAAACATGGCGTTGATGGGTGGAAACCCGAAACAGCACCCGAAAGGCCCCGTGAGTGGCACCAACACCTCGCACGGGACCAATGTGACCCGTAGGAACTAACCGCGCGATCACGGGACCCCCAATTTGAGGATACGATGATATTTTTCATATTTCTAGACTTAGGCATAAAAACATGGTATTAGTGGGTGAAAATTCGAAATAGCCCCTGAACGGTCCCATGAGTGGCACCAATACCTCGCACGGGACTAATGTAACTCTTAGGAACTGACTGCGCGATCACGGGACACCCGATTTGAGAATACGATGATAATTTAAATATTTCTAGACTTATGCATAAAAAGATGGCATTAGTGAACGAAAATCCAAAAGGCCCCGTGAGTGGCACCATCACCTCGAACGGGACCAATGTAACTCGTAGGAACTGATCGCGCGATCACGGGACTCCCAATTTGAGAATACAACTATAATTTGCATATTTCTAGACTTAGGCTTAAAAACATGGCTTTAATGGGCAAAAACCCGAAATAACCCCCCGAAAGGCCCCGTGAGAGGAACCAACACCTCGCACGAGACCCATGTAACTCGTACACACTGATCGCGTGATCACGTGAACCCCGATTTGAGAATACAAAGATAATTTTCATATTTCTAGACTTATGCATAAAACATGGCTTTAGTTGGCAAAAACCCTAAAACTCCCGAACGGCCCCGTGACTAGCACCAACACCTCACACGAGACCAATGTAACTCAAAGGAATTGACCGCGGGATCATGGGACCCCCGATTTGATAATATGATGATAATTTGCATATTTCTAGACTTAGCCATAAAAACATGGCGTTAGTGGGTGGAAACCCAAACAACCCCCGAAAGGCCCCGTGAGTGTAACCAACACCTCGAGTGGGACCAATGTAATTCGTAGGAACTGACAGCTCGATCACGGGACTCTTGAATTGAGAATACGACGATAATTTGCATATTTTTAGACTTAGACTTAAAAACATGGATTTAGTGGGAGAAAACTCGAAAAACCCCTAAAACGGTCCCGTGAGTAGCACTAATTCCTCGTATGGGACCGATGTAACTCGTAGGAACTGACCGCGCGATCACCAGACTCACGATTTTAGAATACGATGACAATTTGCATATTTCAAGACTTAGGATTAAAAACATGGCATTAGTGGGCGAAAATCCAAAATAGCCCCCGAACAGCCCTCTGAGTGGCACCAACACCTCGCACGGGACCAATGTAACTCGTAGGAACTGACCACGTGATCACGGGACTCCCAGTTTGCGAATATGACGATAATGTGCATTTATCTAGACTTAGGCATAAAAATATGACGTTAGTGGGTGAAAACTCAAAACAACCCCCGATCGGCCCCATGAGTGGCACCAACACCTCTTAGGGACCAATGTAACTCGTAGGAACTGAACGCGTGAACACGAATCTCTCGATTTGAGAATATGATGATAATTTACATATTTCTAGACTTAGACAAAAAAACATGGCGTTAATGGGCAAAACTCAAAACAACCCCCGAATGGCCCCGTGAGAGACATCAACACCTCGCATGGGACCAATGTAACTCGTACGCACTGATCGCGTGATCACGGGACCCTCGGTTTGAGAATACGATGATAATTTTCATATTTCTTGACTTAGGCATAAAATCATGGCTTTAGTGGGTGAAAACATGAAACAACCCCCTAAGACCTCCTACGGGACCAATGTAACTCGTAGGAACAAATTGCGCGATCACGGGACCCCTGGTTTGAGAATACGACGATAATTTGCATGTTTCTATACTTAGGCATAAAAACATGGTGTTAGTGGGTGGAAACTCGAAACAGCCCCCCGAAATGCCCCATGAGTGGCACCATCACCTCGAACGGGACCAAAGTAACTCGTAGGAACTGACCGCGCGATCACGAGACTCTTGGTTTGAGAATACGATGATAATTTGCATATTTCTATACATAGGCTTAAAAACATGGCTATAGTGGGAAAAAACCCGAAACATCATCTGAACGGCGCCGTGAGAGGCACCAACTCCTCACACGGGACGAATCTAACTCGTACCCACTGATCGTGTGATCAAGGGACCCTCGGTTTGAGAATACGATGATAATTTGTATATTTCTAGACTTAGGTATAAAAATATGGCATTAGTGGGTGGAAACTCGAAATAGCCCCCGAAAGGCCCCGTGAGTGGCACCAACACCTTGCACGGGACCAATGTAACTCGTAGGAACTGCTCGCGCGATCACGGGACCCCCAATTTCAGAATACGAAGATATTTTCACATATTTTTTGACTTCGGCATAAAAACATGGCATTAGTGGAGGAAAACCCGAAACAACACCCAAATACCCCATGAGTGGCACCAACACCTTGCACGAGACCAATATAACTTCTATGCAGTGACCGCGCGATCACGAGACCCTATATTTGAGAATACAATGATAATTTGCATATTTCTTGACTTAGGCAGAAAAACATGGTGTTAGTGGGTGAAAACCTAAAACAACCCTTGAACAGCCCCGTTAATGGCACCAACACCTCGCACGGGGCAGATGTAACTCATAGGAATTGATCGCGCGATCACGGAACCCCCGATTGAGAATACAATGATAAGTTGCATATTTCTAGACTTAGGTATAAAAACATGGCGTTAATGGGTTGAAACCTGAAACAACCCCCGAAAGGCCGCGTGATTGGCACCAATACCTCGAGTGGGACCAATGTAACTCGTAGGAACAAATCGCGCGATCACGGTACTCTCGGTTTGAGAATACGACAATAATTTACATATTCCTAGACTTAGGCTTAAAAACATGGCTTTAGTGGGCGAAAACCAGAAACCACCCCCGAATGGCCCCGAGAGAGGCACCAACACCTCGCACGGGACCAATGTAACTCATACGCACTGACCGCGCGATCACGGGTCCGCCAATTTTAGAATATGATGATAATTTGTATATTTTTAGACTTAGGCATAAAAACATGGCGTTAGTGTGTGAAAACCCAAAAAAGCCCCCGAACGGCCCCGTGAGAGGCACCAACACCTCGCACAGGACCAATGTAACTTGTACTCACTGATTGCGAGATCACAGGACAACCGGTTTGATAATACGGTGATAATTTGCATATTTCTGGACTTAGGCATAAAAACAAGGCGTTAGTGAGTGAAAACCTGAAACAGCCATAGAGCGGCCCCGTGAGTGGCATCAACACCTCGGACGGGACCAATATAACCCGTAGGAACTGATCGCGCGATCACGGGACCCTCGGTTTGAGAAAATGACGATATTTTGCATATTTATAGAGTTAGGCATAAAAACCTGGCGTTAGTGGCGAAAAACCTGAAACAACCCCGAAAGGCCCCATGAGCGGCTCCAACACCTCGCATGGGACGACTGTAACTCAAAGGAACTAATCGCTCGATCACGGGATCCCTTGTTTGAGAATACGATGATAATTTTCATATTTCTAGACTTAGGCATAAATACATGGCGTTAGTGGGTGAAAACCTGAAACCACCCCCAAACGGCCTTATGAGTGGCACCAACACCTCGCACGGGACCAATGTAATTCGTTGGAACTGACCGCGCGATCATGGGACTCCCGGTTTGAGAATATGATGATAATTTGCATATTTCTAGACTTAGGCTTAAAAACATGGCTTTAGTGGGTGAACACCTGAAACAACCCCCGAACGGCCCCGTGAGTGGCACTAATTCCTCGTACGGGACCGATGTAACTCGTAGGAACTAACCGCGCGATCACCAGACGCCCAATTTTAGAATACGATGATAATTTTCATATTTCTGGACTTAGGATTAAAAACATGGCATTAGTGGGCAAAAATCCATAACAGCCCCTGAACGGCCTTGTGAGTGGCACCAACACCTCGCACGGGCCAATGTAACTCATAGGAACTGACCACGTGATCACGGGACTCCCAGTTTGCGAATACGATGATAATGTGCATATATTTAGACTTAGGCATAAAAACATGATGTTAGTGGGTGAAAACTCGAAGCAACCCGCGAACGGCCCCGTGAGTGGCACCAACACCTCATATGGGACCAATGTAACTCGTAGGAACTGAACGTGTGAACACCAATCTCCCGATTTGAGAATACGACAATAATTTGCATATTTCTAGACTTAGACAAAAAAACATGGCGTCAGTGGGCAAAAACCTGAAACCGCCCCCGAACAGCCCCGTGAGAGGCACCAACACCTCGTACGGGACCAATGTAACTCATACGCACTGGCCGCGCGATCAGGGGACCCCGGTTTGAGAATACGATGATAATTTTCATATATCTAGACTTAGGCATAAAAACATGTCTTTAGTGGGTGAAAACATGAAATAACCCCCAACAACCCCGTGAGTGGCACCAACATCTCATACGGGATAAATGTAACTCGTAGGAACTGACCGCGTAATCACGGGACCCCTGGGTTGAAAATACGATGATAATTTGCATATTTCTAGACTTAGGCATAAAAATATGGCGTTAGTGGGTGGAAACCCAAAACAACCTTCAAAAGGCTCCGTGAGTGGCACCATCACCTCGAACGGGACCAATGTAACTCGTAGGAACTGACCGCGCGATTACGAGACTCTTGGTTTGAGAATACGATAATAATTTGCATATTTCTATACATAGGCTTAAAAACATGGCTATAGTGGGCAAAAACCCAAAATAGCGTCTGAACGTCCCCGTGAGAGGCACCAACACCTCACATGGGACCAATGTAACTCATACGCACTGACCGCGTGATCACGTGACCCCGGATTTGAGACTACGAAGATAATTTTCATATTTCTAAGCTTAGGTATAAAAACATGGCTTTAGTTGGAGAAAACCCGAAACAACCACCAAAGGCCCCATGAGTGGCTCCAACACCTCGCACGAGACCACTGTAACTCAAACGAACTGACCGCGCGATCACGGGATCCCCTGTTTGAGAATACAATGATAATTTTCATATTTATAGACTTAGGCATAAACACGTGGCATTAGTGTGTGAAAATAAGAAACCGCCCCCGAACGGCCCTGTGAGTGGCACCAACACCTCGCACGGGACCAATGTAATTCATTGGAACTGACCGCGCGATCACAGGACTCCCGGTTTGAGAATACGATGATAATTTGCATATTTATAGACTTAGGATTAAAAACATGGCTTTAGTGGGTGAAAACCCGAAACAACCCCCGAACGACCCCGTGAGTGGCACTAATTCCTCGTACGGGACCGATGTAACTCGTAGGAACTGACTGCGAGATCACAAGACACCCGATTTTAGAATACGACGAAAATTTGCATATTTCTGGACTTAGGATTAAAAATATGGCATTAGTGGGCGAAAATCCGAAACAGCCCCTAAACGGCCTTGTGAGTGGCACCAACACCTCGCACGGGACCAATGTAACTCTTAGGGACTAACCGCGTGATCACGGGACTCCCAGTTTGCAAATACGACGATAATGTGCATATATCTAGACTTAGGCATAAAAACATGATGTTAGTGGGTGAAAACTATAAGCAACCCCCGAACGTCCCTGTGAGTGGTACCAACACGTCGTATGAGACCAATGTAACTCGTAGAAATAGAACTCATGAACACCAATCTCCCGATTTGAGAATACGACAATAATTTTCATATTTCTAGACTTAGACAAAAAAACATGGCGTTAGTAGGCAAAAACCAGAAATCGCCCCCAATCGGCCCCGTGAGAGGCACCAACACCTCGGATGGGACCAATGTAACTCATACGCACTGGCCGTGTGATCACGGGACCCCCGGTTTGAGAATACGATTATAATTTTCATATTTCTAGACTTAGGCATAAAAACATAGCTTTAGTGGGTGAAAACATGAAACAACCCCCCAACAGCCCCGTGAGTGGCACTAACACCTTATACGGGACCAATGTAACTCGTAGGAACTTACCTCGCAATCACGGGACCCCTGGGTTGAGAATACGATGATAATTTGCATATTTCTAGACTTAGGCATAAAAATGTGGCGTTAGTGGGTGGAAACCCAAAACAACCCTCTAAAGGCCCCGTGAGTGGCTCCATCACCTCGAATGGGACCAATGTAACTCGTAGGAACTGACCGCGCGATTACGAGACTCTCGATTTGAGAATACGATAATAATTTGCATATTTCTGTACATAGGCTTAAACACATGGCTATAGCGGGCAAGAACCCAAAACAGCGTCTGAACGTCCCCGTGAGAGGCACCAACACCTCACACGGGACCAATGTAACTCGTAGGCACTGACCGTGTGATCACGTGACCCCCGATTTGAGAATACAAAGATAATTTTCATATTTCTAAGCTTAGGCATACAAACGTAGCTTTAGTGGGGGAAAACTTGAAACAACCCCCAAAGGCCCCATGAGTGTCTCCAACACCTCGCATGGGACCACTGTAACTCAAAGGAACTGACCACGCGATCACGGGATCTCCTGTTTGAGAATACGATGATAATTTTCGTATTTATAGACTTCGGCATAAACACATGGCTTTAGTGGGTAAAACCCCAAAACCGCCCCCGAACGGCCCTGTGAGTGGCACCAACACCTCGCACGGGACTAATGTAATTCGTTGGAACTGATCGCGCGATCACGGGACTCCCGGTTTGAGAATACGATGATAATTTGCATATTTCTAGACTTAGTCTTAAAAACATGGCTTTAGTGGGTGAACACCCGACACAACCCACGAACGGCACCGTGAGTGGCACTAATTCCTCGTACGGGACCGATGTAACTCGTTGGAACTGACCGCGCGATCACAAGACTCCCAATTTTAGAATACGATGACGATTTGCATATTTCTAAACTTAGGATTAAAAACATGGCATTAGTGGGCAAAAATCCGAAACAGTCCCCGAACGGCCTTGTGAGTGGCACAAACACCTCGCACGGAACCAATGTAACTCGTAGGAACTGGCCGCGTGATCACGGGACTCCCGGTTTGCGAAGACGATGATAATGTGAATATATCTAGACTTAGGCATAAAAACATTACTTTAGTGGGTGAAAACTCGAAACAACTCCCAAACGGTCCCGTGAGTGGCACCAATACCTCGTACGCGACCAATGTATCTCGTAGGAACTGAATACGTGAACACCAATATCCCGATTTGAGAATACGACAATAATTTGCATATTTGTAGACTTAGACAAAAAAATATAGCGTTAGTGTGCAAAAACCAGAAACCTCCCCGAATGGCCCCGTGAGAGGCACCAACACCTCGCATGGGACCAATGTAACTCATACGCACTGGCCACGTGATCATGGGACCCCCAGTTTGATAATACGATTATAATTTTCATATTTCTAAACTTAGGCATAAAAACATGGCTTTAGTGGGTGAAAACATGAAACAGCCCCCCAACAGCCACGTGAGTGGCACCAACACCTCGTACGGGATCAATGTATCTCGTAGGAACTGACCGCACAATCACGGGACCCCTGGGTTGAGAATAGGACGATAATTTGCATATTTCTAGACTTAGGCATAAAAATGTGAGGTTAGTGGTTGGAAACCCAAAAAAACCCTCGAAAGGCCCCGTGAGTGGCACCATCACTTCAACGGGACCAATGTAACTCGTAAGAACTGACCACGCGATTACGAGACTCTCGGTTTGAGAATACGATAATAATTTGCATATTTCTGTACATAGGCTTAAAAACATGGCTATAGTGGGAAAAAACCCAAAACAACGTCTGAACGTCCTCGTGAGAGGCACCAACACCTCACACGGGACCAATGTAACTCGTACGCACTGACCACGTGATCATGTGACCCCCGATTTGAGAATACGAAGATAATTTTCATATTTCTAAGCTTAGGCATAAAAACATGGCTTTAGTGGGGGAGAACCCGAAACAACCCCCAAAGGCCCCATGAGTGGCTCCAACACCTCGGACGGGACCACTGTAACTCAAAGGAATTGATCACGCGATCACGGGATCCCCTGTTTGAGAATACGATGATAATTTTCATATTTCTAGACTTAGGCATAAACACATGGCGTTAGTGGGTGAAAACCCAAAACTGCCCCCGAACGGCCCTGTGAGTGGCACAATCACGTCGCACGGGACCAATGTAATTCGTTGGAACTGACGACGCGATTATGGAACTCCAGTTTAAGAATACGATGATAATTTGCATATTTCTAGACTTAGGTTTAAAAACATTGCTTTAGTGGATGAAAACCCGAAACAACCCACGAACGGCCCCGTGAGTGGCACTAATTCCTCGTACGGGACCGATGTAACTCGTAGGAACTGACCGCGCGATCACCAGACTCCCGGTTTTAGAATACGATGAAAATTTGCATATTTCCGGACATAGGATTAAAAACATGGCATTAGTGGGCAAAAATCCGAAACAACCCCTGAATGGCCTTGTGAGTGGCACCAACACCTCGCACGGGACCAATGTAACTCATAGGAACTGATCGCGTGATCACGGGACTCCCAATTGGAGAATACGACGATAATGTGCATATGTCTAGAGTTAGGCATAAAAACATGATGTTAGTGGGTGAAAACTCGAAGCAACCCCCGAACGGCCCTGTGAGTGGCACCAACACCTCGTACGGGACCAATGTAACTCGTAGGAATTGAACGCGTCACCACCAATCTCCCAATTTGAGAATACGATAATAATTTGCATATTTCTAGACTTAGACAAAAAAAATGACATTAGTGGGAAAAATCTAGAAACCGCTCCCGAAAGGCCCCGTGAGAGGCACCAACACCTCACATGGGGTCAATGTAACTCATACGCACTGGCCACGTGATCACGGGACCCCTGGTTTGAGAATACAATGATAATTTTCATATTTCTAGACTTAGGCATAAAAACATGCCTTTAGTGGGTGAAAACATGAAATAACCCCCCAACAGCCCTGTGAGTGGCACCAACACCTCGTACGGGACCAATGTAACTCGTAAGAACTGACCGCGCAATTATGGGACCCCTGGGTTGATAATACGTTGATAATTTTCATATTTCTAGACTTAGGCATCAAAACATGGCGTTAGTGGGTGAAAACCCGAAACAGCCCCCGAACGGCCCCATGAAAGGCACCAACACCTCGCACAGGAAAAATTTAACTTGTACGCACTGATTGCGAGATCACGGGACAACCGATTTGAGAATACGGTGATAATTTGCATATTTCTAGACTTACGCATAAAAACAAGGCGTTAGTGGGTGAAAACACAAAACAGCCCCAGAGCGGCCCCGTGAGTGGCATCAACACCTCAGACGGGACAAATATAACTCGTAGGAACTCATCGCGTGATCACGGGACCCTCAGTTAGATAATATGACGATATTTTGCATATTTCTAGAGTTAGGCATAAAAACATGGCGTTAGTGGCGGAAAACCCGAAACAACCCCCAAAGGCCCCATGAGTGGCTCCAATACCTTGCACGGGACCACTGTAACTCAAAGGAACTGACCGCGCGATCAAGGGATCCCCTGTTTGATAATACGATGATAATTTTCATATTTCAAGACTTAGGCATAAATACATGGCGTTAGTGGGTGAAAACCAGAAACTACCCCCGAACGTCCCTGTGAGTGGCACCAACACCTCGCACGGGACCAATGTAATTCGTTGGAACTGACCGCGCGATCACGGGACTCCCGGTTTGACAATACGATGATAATTTACATATTTATAGACTTAGGCTTAAAAACATGGCTTTAGTGGGTGAACACCCGAAACAACCCCCGAACGTCCACGTGAGTGGCACTAATTCCTCGTACGGGACCGATGTAACTCGTAGGAACTGACCGCGAGATCACCAGACTCCCAATTTTAGAATTAGATGACAATTTGCATATTTCTAGACTTAGGATTAAAAACATGGCATTAGTGGGAGAAAATCCGAAACAACCATCGAACGGCCTTGTGAGTGGCACCAACACCTCGCACGGGACCAATGTAACTCGTAGGGACTGATCGCGTGACCACGGGACTCCCAGTTTGCGAATATGACGATAATGTGCATATATCTAGAATTAGGCATGAAAATATGATGTTAGTGGGTGAAAACTCGAAGCAACCCCCGAACGTCCCCGTGAGTGGCACCAACACCTCGTATGGGACCAATGTAACTCGTAGGAACTGAACTCATGAACACCAATCTCCTGATTTGAGAATACGACAATAATTTGCATATTTCTAGATTTAGACAAAAAAAACATGGCGTTAGTGGGCAAAAACCAGAAACCTCCCCGAATGGCCCCATGAGAGGCACCAACACCTCGCACGGGACCAATGTAACTCATACGCACTGTCCGCGTGATCACGGGACCCCCGATTTGAGAATACGATTATAATTTTCATATTTCTTGACTTAGGCATAAAAACATGGCTTTAGTGGGTGAAAACATGAAACAACCCCCCAACAGCCCCGTGAGTGGCACCAACACCTCGTATGGGACCAATGTAACACGTAGGAACTGACCACGGAATCACGGGACCCCTGGGTTGAGAATACAATGATAATTTGCATCTTTTTATACCTAGGCATAAAAATGTGGCGTTAGTGGGTGGAAACCCAAAATAACCCGCGAAAGGCCCCTTGAGTGGCACCATCACCTCGAATGGGACCAATGTAACTCGTAGGAACTGACCGCGCGATTACGAGACTCTCGATTTGAGAATACGATAATAATTTGCGTATTTCTATACATAGGCTTAAAAGCATGTCTATAGTGGGCAAAAACCCAAAACAGCGTGTGAACATCCCCGTGAGAGGCACCAACACCTCACCCGGGACCAATGTAACTCGTAGGCACTAACCGCGTGATCACGTGACCCCCGATTTGAGAATACGAAGATAATTTTTATATTTCTAAGCTTAGGCATAAAAACATGGCTTTAGTGGGGGAAAACCCGAAACAACCCCCAAAGGCCCCATGAGTGGCTCCAACACCTCGCACGGGACCACTGTAACTCAAAGGAACTGACCACACAATCACGGGATCCCCTGTTTGAGAATACGATGATAATTTTCATATTTCTAGACTTAGGCATAAATACATGGCGTTAGTGGGTGAAAACCCGAAATCGCCCTCGAACGGCCCTGTGAGTGGCACCAACACCTCGCATGGGAACATTGTAATTCGTTGGAACTGACCGCGCGATCACGGGACTCCCGGTTTGAGAATACGATGATAATTTGCATATTTCTAGACTTAGGCTTAAAAACATGGCTTTAGTGGGTGAAAACCCGAAACAACCCCCGAACGACCCCGTGAGTGGCACTAATTCCTCGTACGGGACCGATGTAACTCGTAGGAACTGACCACTCGATCCCCAGACTCTAGGTTTTATAATACGACGACAATTTGCATATTTCTCGACTTAGGATTAAAAATATGGCATTAGTGGGCGAAAATCCAAAATAGCCCCTGAACGGTCTTGTGAGTGGCACCAACACCTCGCACGGGACCAATGTAATTCGTAGGAACTAACCGCGTGATCACGGGACTCCCAGTTTGCGAATACGACGATAATGTGCATATATCTAGGCTTAGGCATAAAAACATGATGTTAGTGGGTAAAAACTCGAAGCAACTCACGAACATCCCCGTGAGTGGCACCGACACCCCGTACGGGACCAATGTAACTCATAGGAACTGAACGCGTGAACACCAATCTCTCGATTTGAGAATAAGACAATAATTTTCATATTTCTAGACTTAGACAAAAAAACATGGCGTTAGTGGGCAAAAACCAGAAAATACCCCCGAATGGCCCCGTGAGAGGCACCTACACCTCACATGGGATCAATGTAACTCATACGCACTGGCCGCATAATCACGGGACTCCCGGTTTTAGAATACGATGATAATTTTCATTTTTCTAGACTTATGCATAAAAACATAGCTTTAGTGGGTGAAAACATGAAACAGCCCCCAACAGCCCCGTGAGTGGCACTAACACCTTGTACGGGACCAATGTAACTTGTAGGAACTGACAACGTAATGACGAGACCCCTGGGTTGAGAATACGATGATAATTTGCATATTTCTAGACTTAGGCATAAAAATGTGGCGTTAGTGGGTGGAAACCCAAAACAACCCTAGAAAGGCCCCGTGACTGGCACCATCACCTCGAACGGGACCAATGTAACTCATAGGAACTGACCGCGTGATTACGAGACTCTCGGTTTGAGAATACGATAATAATTTGCATATTTCTATACATAGGCTTATAAACATGTCTATAGTGGGCAAATACCAAAAACAGCGCCTGAACGTCCCCGTGAGAGGCACCAACACCTCACATGGGACCAATGTAACTCGTAGGCACTGACCGTGTGATCACGTGACCCCCGATTTGAGAATACAAAGATAATTTTCATGTTTCTAAGCTTAGGAATAAAAATATGGCTTTAGTGGGGGAAAACCCGAAACAACCCCCAAAGACCCCATGAGTGGCTCCAACACCTCGCACGGGACCACTGTAACTCAAAGGAACTCACCGCGCGATCCCGGGATCCCCTGTTTGAGAATACGATGATAATTTTCATATTTCTAGACTTAGGCATAAATACATGGCGTTAGTGGGTGAAAACCCGAAACCGCCCCCATACGGCCCTGTGAGTGGCACCAACACCTCGCAAGGGACCAATGTAATTCGTTGGAACTGACCTCGCGATCACGGGACTCCCGATTTGAGAATACGATGATAATTTACATATTTCTAGAGTTAGGCTTTAAAACATGGCCTTAGTGTGTGAAAATCCGAAACAACCCCCGAACGGCCCCGTGAGTGGCACTAATTCCTCGTACGGGACCGATGTAACTCGTAGGAACTGATCGCGTGATCACCAGACTCCCGGTTTTAGAATACGATGACTATTTGCATATTTCTGGACTTAGGATTAAAAACATGGCATTAGTGGGCGAAAATCCGAAATAGCCCTTGAACGGCCTTGTGAGTGGCACCAACACCTCGCATGGGATCAATGTAACTCGTAGGAACTGATCGTGTGATCACGGTACTCCCATTTTGCGAATACGAAGAAAATGGGCATATATCTATACTTAGGCATAAAAACATGATGTTAGTGGGTGAAAAGTTGAAGCAACCCCGAACGGCCACGTGAGTGGCACCAACACCTCGTACGGGACCAATGTAACTCGTAGAAACTGAACCCGTGAACACCAATCTCCCGATTTGAGAATATGACAATAATTTTGATATTTCTAGACTTAGACAAAAAAATATGGCGTTATTGGGCAAAAATGAGAAAATCGCCCCAGAACGGCCCCATGAGAGGCACCGACACCTCGCGTGGGACCAAGTAACTCATACGCAATGGTCGCGTGACCACGGGTCCCCCGGTTTGAGAATACGATGATAATTTTCATATTTCTAGACTTAGGCATAAAAACATAGCTTTAGTGGGTGAAAACATGAAACAACCCCCCAACAGCCCCGTGAGTGGCACTAACTCCTCGTACGGGACCAATGTAACTCGTAGGAACTGACCGCGCAATCATGGGACCCCTTGGTTGAGAATACGACGATAATTTACATATTTTTAAACTTAGGCATAAAAATGTGGCGTTAGTGGGTGAAAACCCAAAACAACCGTCGAAAGGCCCCGTGAGTGGCACCATCACCTCGAACGGGATCAATGTAACTCGTAGGAACTGACCGCGCGATTACGAGACTCTCGGTTTGAGAATACGATAATAATTTGCATATTTCTATACATAGGCTTAAAAACATGGCTATAGTGGGCAAAAACCCAAAACAGCGTCTGAACGTCCCCGTGAGAGGCACCAACACCTCACACGGGACCAATATAACTCGTAGGCACTGACCGCGTGATCACGTGACCCCCGATTTGAGAATACGAAGATAATTTTCATATTTCTAAGCTTAGGCATAAAAACATGGCTTTAGTGGGGGAAAACCCGAAACAACCCCCAAAGGCCCCATGAGTGGCTCCAACACCTCGCACGGGACCACAGTAACTCAAAGGAACTGACCGCGGGATCATGGGATCCCCTGTTTGGGAATACTATGATAACTTTCATATTTATAGACTTAGGCATAAATACATGGCGTTAGTGGGTGAAAATTGGAAAAAACCCCTGAACGACCCTACGAGTAGCACTAATTCCTCGTACGGGACCTATGTAATATGTACGCACTGACCTTGCGATCACCGGACTCCTAATTTTAGAATACGATGACAATTTTCATATTTCTGGACTTAGTAATAAAAACATGGTATTAGTGGGTGAAAATCCGAAACTGCCCTCGAACGGCCTTCTGAGTGGCACCAACACCTCGTACGGGACCAACGTAACTCGTAGGAACTGACCGCGTGATCACGGGACTCCCAGTTTGCGAAGACGACGATAATGTGAATATATCTAGACTTAGGCATAAAAACATGACGTTAGTGGGTGAAAACTCGAAACAACCCCCGAACGGCCCCGTGAGTGGCACCAACACCTCGTACGGGACCAACGTATCTCGTAGGAATGGAACGCGTGAACACCAATCCCCCGATTTGAGAATACGACAATAATTTGCATATTTGTAGACTTAGACAAAAAAACATGGCGTTAGTGGGCATAAACCAGAAACCGCCCCCGAACGGCCCAATGAGAGGCACCAACACCTCGCATGGGACCAATGTAACTCATACGCACTGGCAGCGTGATCACGGGACCCCAAGCTTGAGAATACGATGATAATTTTTATATTTCTAGACTTAGGCATAAAAATATGGCTTTAGTGGGTGAAAACACGAAACAGCCCCGTGAGTCGCACCAACACCTCGTACGGGACCAATGTAACTCGTAGGAACTGACCGCGCAATCACGGGACCCCTGGGTTGAGAATACGATGATAATTTGCATATTTCTAGACTTGGGCATAAAAATGTGGCGTTAGTGGGTGGAAACCCAAAATAACCCTCGAAAGGCCTCGTGAGTGGCACCATCACCACGAGCAGGACCAATGTAACACGTAGGAACTAACCGCATGATTATGAGACTCTCGATTTGAGAATATGATAATAATTTGCATATTTCTATACATAGGCTTAAAAACATTGCTATAGTGGGCAAAAACCCAAAACAACGTCTGAACATCCTCGTGAAAGGCACCAACACCTCACACGGGGCCAATGTAACTCGTACACACTGACCGCGCGATCACGGGACCCTCAATTTGCGAATACGACAATAATTTGTATATTTCTAGACTTAGCATAAAAACATGGCGTTAATGGGTGGAAACTCGAAATAGCCCCTGAATGGCCCCGTAAGTGGCACCAACACCTCGCACGGGACCAATGTAACTCGTAGGAACTGCCCGCGCGATCATGGGACCCCCGATTTAAGAATATGAAGATATTTTGCATATTTCTGGACTTCGGCATTAAAACATGGCGTTAGTTGGGGAAACCCCAAAACTTTCCCCAAAGACCCCCGCGAGTGGCACTAACCTCGCACGGGACCAATGTAACTCGTATGAACTGACCGTGCGATCACGGGACCCTCAGTTTAAGAATACAATGATAATTTGCATATTTCTAGACTTAGGCATAAAAACATGGTGTTAGATGCTGAAAATCCGAAACAGCCCCCGAACAGCCCCGTGAGTGGCACCAACACCACGCACGGGACTAATGTAACACATAGGAACTCACCTTGCAATCATGGGATTCCTAATTTGATAATACAATTATAATTTGTATATTTCTAGAATTAGGCATTAAAATATGACGTTAGTGAGCGAAAACTCGAAACAGCCCCGGAAAGGCCCCGTGAGTGGTACCATCACCTCGAATGGGACCAATGTAACACGTAGGAACCGACCGCGTGATCAGGGGACCCCCGATTTGAGAATACGATGATAATTTGCATATTTCTAGACTTAGGCTTAAAAACATGGCTTTAGTGGGTGAAAACCAGAAACAACCCCCGAATGGCCCCATAAGAGGCACCAACACCTCGCAAGGGACCAACGTAACTTGTACGCACTGATCGCACGATCACGAAACTCCTAATTTGAGAATACAACGATAATTTTCATATTTTCAGACTTCATCTTAAAAACACGGCTTCAGTGGGTGAAAACTCCAAACGGCTCCTGAAAAACCCCGTGACTGGCACCAACACCTCACCCGGGACCAATATAACTCAAAGGAACTGACCGCACGATCTCGGGACCCCCGATTTGATAATATGATGATAATTTGCATATTTCTAGACTTATCCATAAAGACATATCGTTAGTGGGTGGAAACCTGAAACAACCACCGAAAGGCCCCGTGAGTGGAACCAACACCTCGAACGGGACCAATGTAAGTCGTAGGAACTGACTGCTCGATCACCGGACTCCCGGTTTGAGAATACAATGATAATTTGCGTATTTCTAGACTTAGGCTTAAAAACATGGCTTTAGTGGGTGAAAACCGGAAAAAAACCCTGAACGTCCCTGCGAGTAGCACTAATTCCTCGTATGGGACCGATGTAACTCGTAGGAACTGAACGCGCGATCACCAGACTCCCTATTTTAGAATACGACGACAATTTTCATATTTCTGGACTTAGGATTAAAAACATGGCATTAGTGGACAAAAATCCTAAACAACCCCCGAACGGCCTTGTGAGTGGCCCCAACACCTCGCACGAGACCAATGTAACTCGTAGGAACTGACCGCGTTATCACGGGACTCCCAGTTTTCGAATGCGACGATAATGTGCATATATCTAGACTTAGGCATAAAAACATGATGTTAGTGGGTGAAAACTCAAAATAACCCCCGAACGGCCCCGTGAGTGTCACCAACACCTCGTACGGTACCAATGTAACTCGTAGGAACTGAATGCGTGAACACCAATCTCCGATTTGAGAATACGACGATAATTTGCATATTTCTAGACTTAGACAAAAAAACATGGCGTTAGTGGGAAAAAACCAGAAACCGCCACCGAACGGCCCCGTGAGAGGCACCAACACCTCGCATGGGACCAATGTAACTCATACGCACTGGTCGCGTGATCACGGGACCCCCGGTTTGAGAATACGATGATAATTTTCTTATTTCTAGACTTAGGCATAAAAACATGGTGTTAGTGGGTGGAAACCCGAAACAGCCCCCCGAAAGGCCCCGTGAGTGGCACCATCACCTCGAATGGGACCAAAGTAACTCGTAGGAACTGACCGCGTGATCACGAGACTCTCGGTTTGAGAATACGATGATAATTTGCATATTTCTATACATAGGCTTAAAAACATGGCTATAGTGGGCAAAAACCCGAAATAACGTCTGAACGGTGCCGTCAGAGGCACCAACACCTCACACGAGATCAATGTAACTCGTACCCACTGATCGTGTGATCACGGGACGCTCGGTTTGAGAATACGAGGATAATTTCCATTTTTCTAGACTTAGGCATAAAAATATGGCGTTAGTGGGTGGAAACCCAAAATAACCCCCGAAAGGCCCCGTGAGTGGCACTAACACCTCGCACGGGACCAATGTAACTCGTAGTAACTGCTCCCGCGATCACAGGACCCTCAATTTCATAATACAAAGATATTTTGCATATTTCTTGACTTAGGCATTAAAACATGGCGTTAGTGGAGGAAAACCCGAAACAGCCCCCAAAGACCCCATGAGTGGCACCAACACCTCACACGGGACTAATGTAACTTGTATGCAGTGACCGCGCGATCACGGAACCCTCGATTTGAGAATACGATGATAATTTTCATATTTTTAGACTTAGGCATAAAAACATGGCGTTAGTGGGTAAAAACCTAAAACAACCCTTGAACGGCCCCGTGAATGGCACCAACACCTCGCACGGGACCAATGTATTGCATAGGAACTGATCGCGCGATCACGGGACCCCCGATTGAGAATAGGACGATAATTTGCATATTTCTTAACTTAGGCATAAAAACATGGCGTTAGTGTGCAAAAACCCAAAATAGCCACTCAACTGCCCTATGAATGGCACCGACACCTCGCACGGGACCAATGTAACTCTTAGGAACGGACTGCGCGATCTTGGGACACCCGATTTAAGAATACGATGATATTTTGCATATTTCTAGACTTAGGCATAAAAACATGGCGTTAGTGGGGGAAACCCCAAAACAGCCCCCAAAGACACCGTGAGTGGCACTAACACCTCGCACAGGACCAATGTAACTCGTATGCACTGACTGTGCGATCACGAGACCCCGGGTTTGAGAATACGATGAAAATTTGCATAATTCTAGACTTATGCTTAAAAACATGGCTTTAGTGGACAAAAACTCAAAACAACCCCCGAACGGCCCCGTGAGAGGAACCAACACCTCGCACGGCACCAACGTAAGTCGTACGCACTAACCGTGTGATCACGGGACCGCCGATTTAAGAATACGATGATAATTTGCATATTTCTAGACTTAGGCATAAAAACATGGCGTTAGTGGGTTGAAACCTGAAACAGCCCCCAAAAGGCCCCGTGAGTGGCACCAACAACTCGAATGGGATAAATGTAACTCGTAGGAACTAACTGCGCGATCACGGGATTCCCGGTTTGAGAATACGACAATAATTTACATATTTCTAGACTTAGGCTTAAAAACATGCCTTTAGTGGGAGAAAACCAGAAATAACCCCCGAATGTCCCCGTGAGAGGCACCAACACCTCGCCCGAGACCAATGTAACTCGTACGCACTGACCACGTGATCACGGGTCCCCTGGTTTTAGAATACGATGATAATTTGCATATTTCTTGACTTAGGCATAAAAACATGGCGTTAGTTGGTGAAAACTTGAAACAGCCCCCGAACGGCCCCGTGAGAGGCACCAACACCTCGCATGGGACCAATGTAACTTGTATGCACTGATTGTGCGATCAAGGGACATTCGGTTTGAGAATACGGTGATTATTTTCATATTTCTAGACTTGGGAAGGAAAACAAGACGTTAGTGGGTGAAAACTCGAAACAGCCCCCGAGCGTCCCCGTGACTGGCACCAACACCTCGCACGGGACCAATGTAACTCGTAGGAACTGATCGCGCGATCACGGGACCCTCGATTTGAGAATATGATGATATTTTGCATATTTCTTGACTTAGGCATAAAAACATGGCGTTAGTGGGAGAAAACCCGAAACAACCCCCAAAGGCCCCATGAGTTGCTACAACACCTCGCAAGGGACCATAGTAACTAAAAGTAAGTGAACGCGCGATCACGGGATCCCCTTCTTGAGAATACGATGATAATTTTCATATTTCTAGACTTCGGCATAAATACATGGCGTTAGTAGGTGAAAACCCGAAACTGCCCCCGAGGGGCCCAATGAGTGGCACCAATACCTCGCACGGGACCAATGTAATTCGTTGGAACTGACTGCGCGATCACGAGACTCTCGGTTTGAGAATACGATGATAATTTGCATATTTCTAGACTTAGGATTAAAAACATGGCTTTAGTGGGTGAAAACCCGAAACAACCCCTGAACGGCCCCGTGAGTGGAACTAATTCCTCATACGGGACCGATGTAACTCGTATGAACTGTGCGTGCGATCATTGGACTCCCGGTTTTAGAATATGACGACAATTTGCATATTTCTAGAATTAGGACTAAAAACATGGCATTAGTGGGTGAAAACCCGAAACAGCCCCCGTACGGCCCCGTGAGTGGCACCAACACCTCGCATGGGACCAATGTAACTCGTAGGAACTGACCGCATGATCACGGGACTCCCAGTTTGCGAATATGACGATAATGTGCATATATCTTGACTTAGGCATAAAAACATGACGTTAGTGGGTGAAATCTCGAAACAACCCCCGAACGGCCCCGTGAGTGGCACCAACACCTCGTACGGGACCAATGTAACTCGTAGGAACTGATCGCACGAACACAAATCTCCCAATTTGAGAATACGATGATAATATGCATATTTCTCGACTTAGGAAAAAAAACATGGCGTTAGTGGGAAAAAACCCAAAACAGTCCTCGAACGGCCCCATGAGAGGCACCAAGACCTCGTATGGGACCAATGTAACTTGTACGCACTAGCCGCGTGATCACGAGACCCCCGATTTGAGAATATGATGATAATTTTCATATTTCTAGACTTAGGCATAAAAACATGGCTTTTGTGGGTGAACATATGAAACATCCCCCCAATAGCCCCGTGAGTGGCACCAACAC
Organism: Sambucus nigra; assembly: GCA_949130495.1. Taxonomy (NCBI): domain Eukaryota; kingdom Viridiplantae; phylum Streptophyta; class Magnoliopsida; order Dipsacales; family Adoxaceae; genus Sambucus; species Sambucus nigra. Next base: position 412,500,190 of record OX422217.1, on the reverse strand, counting down.
CTCGTACGGGACCAATGTAACTCGTACGAACTGATCACGCGATCACGGGACCCCTGGTTTGAGAATACGACGATAATTTGCATATTTCTAGAATTAGGCATAAAAACATGGCGTTAGTGGGTGAAACCCAAAACATCCCTCGACAGGCCCCATGAGTGGCACCATCACCTCGAATAGGGACAATGTAACTCGTAGGAACTGACCGCACGATTATGAGACTTTCGATTTGAGAATACGAAGACAATTTGCATATTTCTATACATTGGCTTAAAAACATTGCTAAAGTGGGTAAAAACCAGAAGCAGCGTCTGAACGGCCCCGTGAGAGGCACCAACACCTCACACGGGTCCAATGTCACTCATACGCACTAACCGCATGATCACGAGACCCTCAATTTGTGAATACGATGATAATTTGCATATTTCTAGACTTAGGCATAAAAACATGGCGTTAGTGGGTGGAAACTCGAAACAGCCCCCGAAAGGCCCCGTGAGTGGCACCAACACCTCACACGGGACCAATGTAACTCGTAGGAACTGCCCGCGCGATCACGGGACCCCAGATTTAAGAATACGTAGATATTTTGCATATTTCTGGACTTAGGCATAAAAACATGGCGTTAGTTGGTGAAACCACAAAACAGCCCCCAAAGACCCCGTGAGTGGCATTAACCTCGCACGGGACCAATATAACTCGTATGCACTGACCGTGAAATCACGGGACCCTCGGTTTGAGAATACGATGATAATTTGCATATTTGTAGACTTAGGCATAAAAAGATGGTGTTAGATGCTGAAAATCCGAAACAGCCCCCGACGGCCCCGTGAGTGGCACCAACACCACACACGGGACTAATGTAACACATAGGAACTGACCGTACGATCACGGGACCCCTAATTTGAGAATAGGATTATAATATGTATATTTATAGACTTAGGCATTTAAATATGGCGTTAGTGAGCAAAAACCAGAAACAACTCCGGAAAGGCCCCGTGAGTGGTACCATCACCTCGAACCGGACCAATGTAAGTCGTAGGAACTGACCTCGTGATCATGGTACCCCCGATTTTAGAATACGATGATAATTTTCATATTTCTAGACTTAGGCTTAAAAACATGGCTTTAGTGGGCGAAACCCAGACACAGCCCCCGAATGGCCCTGTGAGAGGCACCAACACCTCCCACGGGACCAATGTAAGTTGTTCGCACTGATTGCACGATCACGGGAAAACTGGCTTGAGAATATGGTGATAATTTGCATATTTCTAGACTTAGGCATAAAAAATAAGGCGTTAGTGGGTGAAAACCCGAAACAGCCCCCGAGCGTCCCCGTGAGTGGCATCAACACCTCGGACGGGACCAATGTAACTCGTAGGAACTGACTGCGCGATTACGGGACCCTCGGTTTGAGAATATGATGATATTTTGCAAATATTTCTAGACTTAGGCATAAAAACATGGCGTTAGTGGGTGAAAACTCGAAACAACCCCCAAAGGCCCCATGAGTGGCTCCAACCCCTCGCACGGGACCACTGTAACTCAAAGGAATTGACAGCGTGATCCCCTGTTTGAGAATACGATAATAATTTTCATATTTCTAGACTTAGGCATAAATACATGGCGTTAGTGGGTGAAAACTCGAAACCGCCCCCAAACGGCCTTGTGAGTGGCACCAACACCTCGCACGGGACAAATGTAATTCATTGGAACTGATCGCGCGATGACGGGACTCCCGTTTTGAGAATACGATGATAATTTGCATATTTTTAGACTTAGGCTTAAAACATGGCTTTAGTGGGTGAAAACCCGAAACAACCCCCGAATGGCCCCGTGAGTGGCACTAATTCCTCGTACGGGACCGATGTAACTCCTATGAACTGACCGCGCGATCACCGAACTCCCGGTTTTAGAATACGACGATAATTTGCATATTTCCGGACATAGAATTAAAAACATGGCATTAGTGGGCGAAAATTCGAAACAACCCCCGAACGGCCCCGTGAGTGGCATCAACACCTCGCACGGGAACGATGTAACTCGTAGGAACTCACCGCGTGATCACGGGACTCCCAGTTTGCGAATATGATGATAATGTGTATATATCTTGACTTAGGCATAAAAACATGACGTTAGTGGGGAAAATCTCGAAACAACCCTCGAATATCCCCGTGAGTGGCACCAACACCTCGTACGAAACAAATGTAACTTGTAGGAACTGACCGGGTGAACACGAATATCCGGATTTGACAATACGATGATAATTTGCATATTTCTAGAGTAGGCAAAAAAAATGGCGTTAGTGGGCAAAAACCCGAAATAGCCCTCGAACGGCCCCGTGAGAGGCACCAACAACTCGCATGGGACCACTGTAACTCGTACGCACTGGCCACGCGATCACGGGGCCCTTGGTTTGAGAATACAATGATAATTATAATATTTCTAGACTTAGGCATAAAAACATGGCTTTAGTGGGTGAAAATATGAAACAGCCCCCCAACAGCCCCATGAGTGGCACCAACACCTCGTACGGGACCAATGTAACTCGTAGGAACTGACCGCGCGATCACGGGATCCCTGGTTTGAGAATACACTGATAATTTGCATCTTTCTAGACTTAGGCATAAAATATGGCGTAAGTGGGTGGAAACCCACAACAGCCCCCGAAAGGCCCCATGAGTGGCACCATCACCTCGAACGGGACCAATGTAACTCATAGGAACTAACCGCGCGATTACGAGACTCTCGGTTTGAGAATACGATGATAATTTGCATATTTCTATACATAGGCTTAGAAACATGGATATAGTGGTAAAAACCCGAAACAACATCTGAACGACCCCGTGAGAGGCACCAACACCTCACACGGGACCAACGTAACTCGTACGCACTGACCGCGCGATCACGAGACCCTCGATTTGAGAATACGACGATAATTTGCATTTTTTTAGACTTAGGCATAAAAACATGGCATTAGTGGTTGGAAACCCGAAGTAGCCCCCGAAAGGCCACGTGAGCGGCACCAACACCTCGCAAGAGACCAATGTAACTCATAGGAACTGCCCGCGCGATCACGGAACCCCCGATTTTAGAATATGAAGATATTTTGTATATTTCTTGACTTAGGCCTAAGAACATGGCGTTAGTGGAGGAAAACCCGAAATAGGCCCCAAAGACCCCGTGAGTGGCACCAACACCTCGCACAGGACCGCTGTAACTCGTAGGAACTGACCACGTGATCACGGGACTTCCAGTTTACGAAGATGACGATAATGTGAATATATCTAGACTTAGGCATAAAAACATGATGTTAGTGGGTGAAAACTCGAAACAACCCCCGAACGGCCCCGTGAGTGGCACCAACACCTCGTACGGGACCAACGTATCTTGTAGGACCTGAACGCTTGAACACCAATCCCCCGATTTGAGAATACGACAATAATTTGCATATTTCTAGACTTAGACAAAAAAACATGGCGTTAGTGGGCAAAAACCAGAAACCGCCCCCGAACGGCCCAATGAGAGGCACCAACACCTCGCATGGGACCAATGTAACTCGTGCGCACTGGCCGCGTGATCACGGGACACCAAGCTTGAGAATACGATGATAATTTTCATATTTCTAGACTTAGGCATAAAAACATGGCTTTAGTGGGTGAAAATATGAAACAACCCCCCAACAGCCCCGTGAGTGGCACCAACACCACGTACGGGACCAATGTAACTCGTAGGAACTGACCTCGCAATCACGGGACCCCTAGGTTGAGAATACGATGATAATTTGCATATTTCCAGACTTAGGCATAAAAATATGGCGTTAGTGGGTGGAAACCCAAAATAACCCTCGAAAGGCCTCGTGAGTGGCACCATCACCACGAACGGGCCAATGTAACACGTAGCAACTAACCGCATGATTACGAGACTCTCAATTTGAGAATATGATAATAATTTGCATATTTCTATACATAAGCTTAAAAAATTTCTATAGTGGGCAAAAACTCGAAACAACTTCTGAACATCCCCGTGAAAGGCACCAACACCTCACACGGGACCAATGTAACTCGTACGCACTGACCGCGCGATCACGGGACCCTCAATTTGAGAATACGACGATAATTTGCATATTTCTAGACTTAGTCACAAAAAAATGGCGTTAATGGGTGGAAACCCGAAACAGCCCCCGAAAGGCCCCGTAAGCGGCACCAACACCTCACACGGGACCAATGTAACTCGTTGGAACTGCCAACGCGATCACGGAACCCCCGATTTTAGAATACGAAGATATTTTGCATATTTCTTGACTTAGTCATAAGAACATGGCGTTAGTGGAGGAAAACCCAAAATAGGCCCCAAAGACCCCGTGAGTGGCACCAACACCTCGCATGGGACCGATGTAACTCATAGGAACTGACCGCGTGATCACGGGACTCCCAGTTTGCGAAGACAACGATAATGTGAATATATCTAGGCTTAGGCACAAAAATATGACGTTAGTGGGTGAAAACTCGAAACAACCCCCGAACTGCTCCGTGAGTGGCACCAACACCTCGTACGGGACCAACGAATCTCTGAGGAACTGAACGCGTGAACACCAATCCCCCGATTTGAGAATACAACAATAATTTGCATATTTCTAGACTTAGACAAAAAAACATGGCGTTAGTGGGCAAAAACCAGAAACTGCCCCCGAACGGCCCAATGAGAGGCACCAACACCTCGCATGGGACCAATGTAACTCATACGCACTGGCCGCGTGATCACGGGACCCCAAGCTTGAGAATACGATGATAATTTTCATATTTTTAGACTTACGCATAAAAACATGGCTTTAGTGGGTGAAAACATGAAACAACCCCCCAACAGCCCCGTGAGTGGCACAACCACCTCGTAAGGACCAATGTAACTCCTAGGAACTGACCTCGCAATCATGGGACCCCTGGGTTGAGAATACGACGATAATTTGCATATTTCTAGACTTAGGCATAAAAATATGGCGTTAGTGGGTGGAAACCCAAAATAACCCTCGAAAGTCCTCGTGAGTGGCACCATCACCACGAACGGGACCAATGTAACACGTAGGAACTAACCGCATGATTATGAGACTCTCGATTTGAGAATACGATAATAATTTGCATATTTCTATACATAGGTTTAAAAACATTTCTATTGTGGGCAAAAACTCGAAACAACTTCTGAACATCCCCGTGAAGGCACCAACACCTCACACGGGACCAATGTAACTCGTACGCACTGACCGCGCGATCACGGGACCCTCAATTTGAGAATACGATGATAATTTGTATATTTCTAGACTTAGGCATAAAAACATGGCGTTAATGGATGGAAACCCAAAACAGCCCCCGAAAGGCCCCGTAAGCGGCACAAACACCTCGCACGGGACCAATGTAACTCGTAGGAACTGCCCGCGCGATAATGGGATCCCAGATTTAAGAATATGAAGATATTTTGCATATTTTTGGACCTAGGCATGGCGTTAGTTGGGGAAACCCCAAAACAGCCCTCAAAGACCCCGTGAGTGGCACTAACCTCGCGCGGGACCAATGTAACTCGTATGCACTGACCGTGTGATCACGAGACCCTCGGTTTGAGAATACGATGATAATTTGCATATTTGTAGACTTAGGCATAAAAAGATGGTGTTAGATGCTGAAAATCCGAAACAGCCCCCGAACGGCCCCGTGAGTGGCACCAACACCACGCACGGGACTAATGTAACACATAGGAACTGACCGTACGATCACGGGACCCCTAATTTGAGAATAGGATTATAATTTGTATATTTATATACTTAGGCATTAAAATATCGTGTTAGTGAGAAAAAACCCGAAACAACCCCGAAAAGGCCCCGTGAGTGGTACCATCACCTCGAACGGGACCAATGTAAGTCGTAGGAACTGACCTCGTGATCATGGGACCCCCGATTTTAGAATACGATGATAATTTGCATATTTCTAGACTTAGGCTTAAAAACATGGCTTTAGTGGGCGAAAACCAGAAACAACCCCCGAATGGCCCCATAAGAGGCACCAACACCTCGCAAGGGACTAACGTAACTTGTACGCCCTGACCGCACGATCATGGAACTCCCAATTTTAAAATATGATGATAATTTTCATATTTTTAGACTTCAGCTTAAAAACACGGCTTCAGTGGGTGAAAACCCTCAACAGCCCCCGAACGACCCCGTGAGATGTACCAACACCTCGCCCGGGATGAATGTAACTTGTAGGAACTAACCCCGCGATCATGGGACAATACGACAATATTTTGCATATTTCTAGACTTAGGCATAAAAACATGGCCACAGTGGGGGAAACCCTAAACATCCCCCAAAGACCCCGTGAGTGGCACTAACACCTCGCACGGGACCAATGTCACCCGTACGAACAGACCGCGCGATCACGGGACCCCAGATTTGAGGATACGATGATATTTTCCATATTTTTAGACCTAGGCATAAAAACATGGTGTTAGTTGGTGAAAATTCGAAACAGCCCCTGAACGGTCCCGTGAGTGGCACCAACACCTCGCACGGGACTAATGTAACTCTTAGGAACTGATTGCATGATCACGGGACCCCCGATTTGAGAATACGATGATAATTTACATATTTCTAGACTTAGGCATAAAAAGATGGCGTTACTGAGAAAAAACCCAAAAGGCCCCGTGAGTGGCACCATCACCTCGAACGGTACCAATGTAACTTATCGGAACTAATCGCGCGATAACGGGACTCCCAATTTGAGAATACAACTATAATTTTCATATTTCTAGTTTAGGCTTAAAAACATGGCTTTAGTGAGTGAAAACCCGAAACAATCCCTGAAAGGCCCCGTGAGAGGAACCAGCACCTCGCACCCGACCCATGTAACTCGTCGCACTGACCGCGTGATCATGTGACCCACGATTTGAGAATACGAAGATAATTTTCATATTTCTAGACCTAGGCATAAAAACATGGCTTTAGTGGGTGAAAACCCGAAACAGCTCTCGAACGGCCCCGTGACTGGCACCAACACCTCGCACGGGACAAATATAACTCAAAGGAACTGACCGCGCGATCACGGGACCCCCGATTTGATAATATGATGATAATTTGCATAATTTTAGACTTAGCCATAAAAACATGGCGTTAGTGGGTGGAAACTCGAAACAACCCCCGAAAGGCCCCGTGAGTGGAACCAACACTTCGAACGGGACCAATGTAATTCGTAGGAACTGACCGCTCGATCACGAGACTCCTGGTTTGAGAATACGATGAAAATTTGCATATTTCTAGACTTAGGATTAAAAACATGGCTTTAGTGGGTTGAAACCCGAAAAAACCCCTGAAAGTCCTGGTGAGTAGCACTAATTACTTGTACGGGACCGATGTAACTCGTAGGAACTGACCGCGCGATCACCCGACTCCCGATTTTAGAATACGATGACAATTTGCGTATTTATGGACTTAGGATTAAAAACATGGCATTAGTGGGTAAAAATCCGAAACAACCCCCGAACGTCCCCGTGAGTGGCACCAACACCTCGCACGGGAGCAATGTAACTCGTAGGAGATGACCCCGTGATCACGGGACTCCCAGTTTGCGAATATGACGATAATGTGCATATATCTAGACTTAGGCATAAAAATATGACGTTAGTGGGTGAAAACCGAAAACAGTCCCCGAACGGCCCCGTGAGTGGCACCAACACCTTGTACGGGACCAATGTAGCTCGTAGTAACTGAACACGTGATCACGAGACCCCTGGTTTGAGAATATGATGATAATTTGCATATTTCCAGACTTAGGCATAAAAACATGGTGTTAGTAGATGGAAACCGAAAACAACCCTCGAAAGGCCCCGTGAGTGGCACCATCACCTCGAATGGGACCAAAGTAATTCGTAGGAACTGATCGCGCGATCATGAGACTCTCGGTTTGAGAATACGATGATAATTTGCATATTTCGATACATAGGCTATGAAACATGGCTATAGTGGGCAAAAACCCAAAATAGGGTCTGAACGGCGCCGTGAGAGGCAGCAACACCTCACACGGGACCAATGTGACTCGTACCCACTGATCCCATGATCACGGGAACCTAGGTTTAAGAATACGATGATAATTTGTATATTTCTTGACTTAGGCAAAAAACTATGGCGTTAGTGGGTGGAAACCCGAAATAGCCCCCGAAAGGCCCCGTGAGTCGCACCAACACCACGCACGGGACCAATGTAACTCGTAGGAACTGCTTGCGCGATCACGGGACCCCCGATTTCATAATATGAAGATATTTTACATATTTCTTGATTTTGGCATAAAAACATGGCGTTAGTGGAGGAAAACCCGAAACAGTCCCCAATGACCCCATGAGTGGCACCAAATCCTCGCACGGGACCAATGTAACTTGCATGTAGTGACCGCGCGATCACGGGACCCTTTATCTGAGAATACGTTGATAATTTGCATATTTCTAGACATAGGCATAAAAACATAGCGTTAGTGGGTGAAAACCTGAAACAGCCCTTGAACGGCCCCGTGAATGGCACCAACATCTCGTACGGGACCAATGTAACTCATAGGAACTGACCGCGTGATCACAGGACCCCAGGTTTGGGAATATGACGATAATTTGCATATTTCTAGACTTAGGCATAAAAACATGGCGTTACTATGCGAAAACCCAAAACAGCCCCTGGACGACCCTCTAAATGGCACCGACACCTCGCACGGGACCAATCATGGGACATCCGATTTAAGAATACGATGATATTTTGCATATTTCTAGGCTTAGGCATAAAAACATGGCGGGGGAAACCCCAAAATAACCCCCGAAGAGCCCGTGAATGGCACTAACACCTCGCACGGGACTAATGTAACTCGTATGCACTGACCGTGCGATCATGAGACCCCGGATTTGAGAATATGAAGATAATTTGCATGTTTCTAGACTTAGGCATAAAAACATGGTATTAGATGGTAAAAATCCAAAACATCCCCCGAATGGCCCCGTGAGTGGCACCAACACCACGCACGCGACTAATGTAACTCATAGGAACTGACCGCGCGTTCACAAGACCCCCAATTTGAGAATACAATTATAATTTGCATATTTCTAGACTTAGGCAAAAAAATATGGTGTTAGTGAGCGAAAACCCTAAACAGCCCCGGAAAGGCCCTATAAGTCGCACCATCACCTCGAACGGGACCAATGTAACTCGTAGGAACTGAACGCGTGATCATGGGACCCCCAATTTGAGAATACGAAGATAATATGCATATTTCTAGACTTTTGCTTAAAAACATGGATTTAGTGGGCAAAAACTCGAAATAACCCCTGAACGGCCCGATGAGAGGCACCAACACCTCGTACGGCACCAACGTAAGTCGTACGCACTAACCATGCGATCACGGGACCCTCGATTTAAGAATATGATGATAATTTGCATATTTTTAGACTTAGGCATAAAATCATGGTGTTAGTCGGTTGAAACCTGAAACAGCCCCTAAAAAGCCATGTGAGTGGCACCAATACCTCAAATGGGACAAATGTAACTCGTAGGAACAAAATGTGCGATCACGGGACTCCTGGTTTGAGAACACGACAATAATTTGCATATTTCTAGATGTAGGCTTGAAAACATGGCTTTAGTGGGCGAAAACAAGAAACAACCCCCGAATGGCCCCTTGAGAGGCACTAACACCTCCCACGGGACCAATGTAAGTTGTACGCACTGATTGCACGATCACGAGACAACTGGCTTGAGAATACGGTGATAATTTGCATATTTCTAGACTTAGGCATAAAAACAAGGCGTTAGTTGGTGAAAACCCGAAACAGCCCCCGAGCGGCCCCGTGAGTGGCATCAACACCTCGGACGGGACCAATGTAACTCGTATGAACTGACTGCATGATCACGGGACCCTCGGTTTGAGAATACGATGATATTTTGCAAATATTTCTAGACTTAGGCATAAAAACATGGCGTTAGTGGGGGAAAACCCGAAACAACCCCCAAAGGCCCCATGAGTGGCTCCAACACCTCACACGGGACCATTGTAACTCAAAGGAACTGACCGCGTGATCCCCTGTTTGAGAATACGATGATAATTTTTATATTTCTAGACTTAGGCATAAATACATGGTGTTAGTGGGTGAAAACTCGAAACCGCCCCAAACGGCCCTGTGAGTGGCACCAACACCTCGCACGGGACCAATGTAATTCATTGGAACTGACGGCGTGATCACGGGACTCCCGTTTTGAGAATACGATGATAATTTGCATATTTTTAGACTTAGGATTAAAAACATGGCTTTAGTGGGTGAAAACCCGAAACAACCCCCGAATGGCTCCGTGAGTGGCACTAATTCCTCGTACGGGACTGATGTAACTCGTATGAACTGACCGCGCGATCACCGAACTCCCGGTTTTAGAATATGATGATAATTTGTATATTTCTGGACTTAGAATTAAAAACATGGCATTAGTGGGCGAAAATTCGAAACAGCCCCCGAACGGCCCCGTGAGTGGCACCAACACCTCGCACGGGACAAATGTAACTCGTAGTAACTCACCGCGTGATCCCGGGACTCCCAGTTTATGAATATGATGATAATGTCCATATCCCTTGAGTTAGGCATAAAAACATGATGTTAGTGGGTGAAATCTCGAAACAACCCCCGAACAGCCCCGTGAGTGGCACCAACACCTCGTACGGGACAAATGTAACTTGTAGGAACTAACCGGGTGAACACGAATCTACCGATTTGACAATACGATGATAATTTGCATATTTCTAGAGTAGGCAAAAAAAAATGGCGTTAGTGGGCAAAAAATTGAAATAGCCCCCGAACGGCCCCGTGAGAGGCACCAATAACTCGCATGGGACCACTATAACTCGTACGCACTGGCCGCGCGATCACGGGGCCCCTGGTTTGAGAATACGATGATAATTATAATATTTCTAGACTTAGGCATAAAAACATGGCTTTAGTGGGTAAAAATATGAAACATCCCCCCAACAGCCCCGTGAGTGGCACCAACACCTCGTACGGGACCAATGTAACTTGTAGGAACTGACCGCGCGATCACGGGACCCCTGGTTTGAGAATACGATGATAATTTGCATATTTATAGACTTAGGCATAAAAATATGGCGTAAGTGGGTGGAAACCCACAACATCCCCCGAAAGGCCCCATGAGTGGCACCATCACCTCGAACGGGACCAATGTAACTCATAGGAACTAACCGCGTGATTACGAGACTCTCGGATTGAGAATACGATGATAATTTGCATATTTCTATACATAGGCTTAGAAACATGGCTATAGTGGTAAAACCCCGAAACAACGTCTGAACGACCCCGTGAGAGGCACCAACACCTCACACGGGACCAACGTAACTCGTACGCACTGACCGCGCGATCACGAGACCCTCGATTTGAGAATACGACGATAATTTGCATATTTCTAGACTTAGGCATAAAAACATGGCGTTAGTGGTTGGAAACCCGAAGTAGCCCCCTAAAGGCCCCGTGAGTGGCACCAACACCTCGTACGAGATCAATGTAACTCATTGGAACTGCCCTCGCGATCATGGAACCCCCGATTTTAAAATACGAAGATATTTTGCATATTTCTTGACTTAGGCATAAGAACATGACATTAGTGGAGGAAAACCCGAAATAGGCCCCAAAGACCCCGTGAGTGGCACCAACACCTTATACGGGACCAATGTAACTTGTATGCAGTGATCGCGTGATCACGAGACCCTTGATTTGAGAATACGATGACAATTTGCATATTTCTAGACTTAGGCATAAAAACATGGCGTTTGTGGGTGAAAAACTGAAACAACCCATGAACGGCCACTTGAATGGCACCAATACCTCACACGGGACCCATGTAACTCGTAGGAACTAATCGCGCGATCACGGGACCCCCGATTGAGAATAGGATGATAATTTACATATTTCTAGACTTAGGCATAAAAACATGGCGTTTTTGTGCGAAAACCCAACACGGCCCCCGAACGGCCCTGTGAATGGCACCTAAACCTCGCACGGGACCAATTTAACTCTTAGGAACTGACCGCACGATCAGGGGACACCCAGTTTAAGAAAATGACGATAATGTTCATATATCTAGACTTAGGCATTAAAACATGGCGTTAGTGGGGGAAACCCCAAAACAGCCCCCAAAGACCCCGTGCGAGGCACTAACCTCGCAAGGGACCAATGTAGCTCGTATGCACTGATCGCGCGATCACGGGACCCCCGATTTGAGAATACGATGATAATTTGCTTATTTCTAGACTTAGGCATAAAAACATGGTGTTAGATGGTTAAAATCCGAAACAACCCCCGAACGGCCCTGTGAGTGGCACCAACTCCACGTACGGGGCTAATGTAACTCATAGGAACTAACCGCGCGGTCACGGGAACACCAATTTGAGAATATGATTATAATTTGTATAGTTCTAGACTTAGGCATAAAAATAGGACGTTAGTGAGCAAAAACCCGAAACAGCCCCTGAAAGGCGCTGTGAGTGGCACCATCACCTCGAACGGGACCAATGTAACTCGTAGGAACTGACCACGTGATCACGGGACACCCGATTTGAGAATACGATGATAATTTGCATATTTCTAGACTTATGCTTAATAACATGGCTTTAGTGGGAAAAAACTCGAAATAACCCCCGAACGGCCTCGTGAGAGGCACCAATACCTCGCACGGCACCAACGTAAGTCGTATGCACTAACTGTTCGATCACGGGACCCCAGATTTAAGGGTACGACGATAATTTGCATATTTCTGGACTTAGGCATAAAACCTGGTGTTAGTGGGTTGAAACTTGAAACCGGCCCCGAAAGGCCCCGTGAGTGGCACCAACACCTCAAATGGGACCAATGTAACTCATATGAACTAACCGTGTGATAACGGGACTCCCGGTTTGAGAATACGACAATAATTTGCATATTTCTAGACTTAGGCTTAAAAACATGTCTTTAGTGGGCGAAAATTAGAAACAGCCCCCGAATGGCCCCATAAGGGGCACCAACACCTCGCACGGGACCAATGTAACTCGTATGCACTAACCGCATGATCATGGGTCCCTCGGTTTTAAAATACGACGATAATTTTCATATTTCTAGACTTGGGCATAAATACATGGCATTATTGTGCAAAAACCGAAAACAGTCCCCGAAGGGCCTCATGAGTGGCACCAATTCCTTGTACGGGACTAATGTAACTCGTTGGAACTGACCGCACGATCACGGGATCCCTGATTTGAGAGTACGATGATATTTGGCATATTTCTAGACTTAGGCATAAAAACATGGCGTTAGTGGGGGAAAACCCGAAACAACCCCCAAAGGCCCCATGAGTGGCACCAACACCTCGCACGGGACCACGGTAACTCAAAGGAACTGACCGCGCAATCACGGGATCCCCTCTTTGAGAATACGATGATAATTTTCTTATTTCTAGACTTAGGCATAAATATATGGCGTTAGTGGGTGAAAACCAGAAACCGCCCCAGAACGGCCCTGTGAGTGGCAACAACACCTCGGACACGACCAATGTAACTCGTAGAAACTGGCCGCGCGATCACGGGACCCCTAATTTGATAATTTGACTATAATTTGAACATTTCTAGACTTAGGCATAAAACATGACGTTAGTGGGATAAAATTCAAAACAACCCCCGAAAGGCCCCATGAGTGGAACCAACACCTCGAACCGGACCAGTGTAACTCGTAAGAACTGATAGCGTGATCATGGGACCCCCAGTTTGAGAATACGACGATAATTTGGATATTACTATACTTAGGCATAAAAACTTGGTATTGATGGGGGAAAACCCGAAAGGCTCCGTGAGTGGCACCAACACCTCGTACGTGACCAATATAACTAGTACGCACTGACCGAGCGATCACGAGACCCATGGTTTGAGCAAACGATGATAATTTGCATATTTCTAGACTTAGGCATAAAAATAAGGCATTAGTGGAAGAAAATACGAAACAGCCCCCGAACGGCCCCGTGAATAGCACCAACACCTCACACGGGACCCATGTAACTCATAGGAACTGATCGCGCGATCACGGGACCCCCGATTGAGAATAGGATGATAATTTACATATTTCTAGACTTAGGCATAACAACATGGAGTTAGTGTGCGAAAACCCAAGACGGCCCCCGAACGGACCTGTGAATGGCACTGACACCTCCCACGGGACCAATTTAACTCTTAGGAACTGACCGCGCGATCATGGGACACCCGGTTTAAGAATACGATGATATTTTTCATATTTCTCGACTTAGGCATAAAAACATGGCGTTAGTGGGGGAAACCCCAAAACAACCCCCAAAGACCCCGTGAGTGGCACTAACCTCGCACAGGACCAATGTAACTCGTATGCACTGATCGCGCGATCACGGGACCCACGGTTTGAGAATACGATGATAATTTGCATATTTCTAGACTTAGGCAAAAAAACATGATGTTAGATGGTTAAAATCCGAAACAGCCCCCTAACGGCCCCGTGAGTGGCACCAACTCCACGTACGGGACTGATGTAACTCATAGGAACTGATCGCGCGGTCACGGGACCCCCAATTTGAGAATACAATTATAATTTGTATATTTCTAGACTTAGGCATAAAAATATGACGTTAGTGAGCGAAAACCCGAAATAGCCCCTGAAAGGCGCTGTGAGTGGCACCATCACCTCGAACGGGACCAATGTAACTCGTAGGAACTGACCGCGTGATGATGCGACACCCGATTTGAGAATACGATGATAATTTGCATATTTCTAGACTTATGCTTAATAACATGGATTTAGTGGGAAAAAACTCGAAACAACCCCCGAACGACCCCGTGAGAGGCACCAATACCTCGCACGTCACCAACGTAAGTCGTACGAACTAACCGTGCGATCACGGGACCCCCGATTTAAGAGTACGACGATAATTTTCATATTTCTGGACTTAGGCATAAAACCTGGCGTTAGTGGGTTGAAACCTAAAACAGCCCCCGAAAGGCCCCATGAGTGGCACCAACACATCGAATGGGACCAATGTAGCTCGTATGAACTAACCGTGTGATAACGGGACTCCTCGTTTGTGAATACGACAATAATTTGCATATTTCTAGACTTAGGCTTAAAAACATGTCTTTAGTGGGCGAAAAACAGAAACAGCCCCCGAACGGCCACATAAGAGGCACCAACACCTCGCATGGGACCAATGTAACTCGTACGAACTAACCGCGTGATCACGGGACCCCCGATTTGAGAAGACGATGATAATTTTCATATTTTTAGACTTCGGCATAAAAACATGGCGTTAGTTGGGGAAAACCCGAAACAACCCTGAAAGACCCCGAGAGTTGCACCAACACCTCACCGGGACCAATGTAACTCGTAGGAACTGACCGCATAATCATGGGACCCCCGATTTGAGAGTACGACGATAATTTGCATATTTCTAGACTTAGGCATAAAATCATGGCGTTAGTGGGTGCAAATCCGAAACAGCCCCCGAGCGGCCCCATGAGTGGCACCAACACCATGAACGAGACAAATACAACTCATAGGAACTGACCGTGCGATCACGGGACCCCAGATTTGAGAATATGATGATAATTTCAATATTTCTAGACTTAGGCATAAAAATATGGTGTCAACCTCCGAAAGGGCCCGTGAGTGGCACTAATACCTGGAACGGGACCAACGTTACTCGTAGGAACATACCGCGTGATCATGGGACTCCCGGTTTTACAATATGATGCTAATTTACTTATTTCTAGAATTAGGCTTAAAAACATGGCGTTAGTAGTCAAAAATCCGAAACAACCCGCGATCGGCCCCGTGAGAGGCACCAACACCTCGTCCGGGACCAATGTAACTCGTACGCACTGACCGCACGATCACGGGAACCCCAATTTGAGAATACAATGATAATTTGAGTATTTCTAGACCTAGGCATATAAACATGGCCTTAGTGCGTGGAAACCAGAAAAATCCTCTGAAAGGCCCCGTGAGTGGAACCAACACCTCGAGCGGGACCAATGTAATTCGTAGGAACTGACCACGTGATCACGTGACTCCCGATTTGAGAATACGATGATAATTTGCATATTTCTGGACTTTGTCTTAAAAACATTACTTTAGTGGGTGAAAACCCAAAATACCCCCCGAACGGGCCCGTGAGAGGCAACAACACCTCACGAGGGACAAATGTAACTCGTATGCACTCACCGCATGATCACGGGACCCTCGGTTTGAGAATACGACGATAATTTGCACATTTATAGACTTAGGTATAAAAACATGGCGTTAATGGGTGAAAACCTGAAACAGCCCCCGAACGGCCTCGTGAGTGGTACCAATTCCTTGTACGGGACCAATGTAACTCGTTGGAACTGATCGTACGATCATGGGACTCCAAGTGTTAGAATACGATGATAACTTGTATATTTCTGGACTTAGGATTAAAAACATGGCGTTAGTGGGAGAAAATCCGAAACAACTCCCGAACGGCTCCGTGAGTGGCACCAACACCTCGCACGGGACCAATGTAACTCGTAGGAACTTATCGCGCGATCACGGGACTCCCGATTTATGAATACAATGATAATTTACATATTTCTAGACCTAAGTAAAAAAACATGACGTTAGTGGGTGAAAACCCGAAGAAACCCCTGAACGACCCCGTGAGTGGCACCAATACTTCACACGGGAACAATGTAACTTGTAGGAACTGACCGCGCGATCACGAATCTGCCGATTTGAGAATACGATGATAATTTTCATATTTCTAGACTTAGGCATAAAAACATGGCGTTAGTGGGCGAAAACCCGAAATAACTCCCGAACTGCCCCGTGAGAGACACCAACACCACACACGAGACCAATGTAACTCGTACGCACAGACTTCGCGATCAGGGGACCCCCGGTTTGAGAATACGCTGATAGTTTTCATATTTCTAGACACAGGCATAGAAACATGGCGTTAGTGGGGAAAACCCAAAACAACCCCCAACCGGCCCCGCGAGTGGCACCAACACCTTGCACGGGACCAATGTAACTCGTAGGAACCGACCGCGCGATCATGGGACCCCTAGTTTGAGAATACGATGATATTTTGCATATTTCTTGAAACAGGCATAAAAACATGGCATTAGTGGGGGAAAACCCGAAACAATCCCCAAAGACCCCGTGAGTGGCACCAACACCTCACGCGCGACCAATGTAACTCGTACGTAGTGAACGCGCGATCGCGGGATGATTTAAGAATACGATGATAATTTGTATATATTTGGACTTAATCATAAAAACATAGCGTTTGTTGTTGAAAACCAGAAATAGCGCACGAACGACGTCGTGAGTGGTACCAATACCTCGCACGGGAACAATGTAACTCATAGGAACTGACTGCGCGATCACGTGACCCCCTGATTTGAGAATACGATGATAATTTGCATATTTCTAGACTTAGGCATAAAAACATGGCGTTGTTAAGAGAAAGCTCGAAACAACCCCCGAATGGCCCCGTGAGAGGCACTAACATCTCGTAAAGGATCAATATAACTCGTAATCACGGGACCCCCGATTTGAGAATACAACGATAATTTGCATATTTCTAGACTTAGGCATAAAACGTGGCGTTAGTGAGAGAAAACCCAAAACAATCCCCGAACGGCCCCGTGAGGGGAACCAGCACCTCGTACAGGACCAATGTAACTCGTACGAACTGACCGCGGGATCACGAGACCCCCGATTTGAGAATACGACAATAATTTGCATATTTCTAGACTTTGGCATAAAAACATGGCGTTAGTGGGTGAAAACCCGAAACAGCATTCGAACGGCCCCGTGAGTGGCACCAAGACCTCGCACGGGACCAATGTAACTTGTACGCAATGATCGCATTATCACGGGACCTCTGGTTTGAGAATACGACGATAATTTGCATATTTATAGAGTTAGGCATACAAATTTGACGTTAGCGGGTGAAAACCCGAAATAGCCCCCAAACGACCCCATGAGTGGCACCAATACTCGCATGGGACCAATGTAACTCAGAGGAACTGACTGCGCGAACACGGGACTCCCAATTTGAGAATACAACGATAATTTGCGTATTTCTATATTTAGGCATAAAAAAATAGCGTTAGTTTGCAAAGACCCGAAATAGCCCCTGGACATCCTCGTGAGATGCACCAACACTCACACGGGACCAACGTAACTCCTACACTGACCACGCGATCACGGGTCCCCCGGTTTGAGAATATGATGATAATTTGCATATTTCTAGACATAGGCATAAAAACATGGCGTTAGTGGGCGAAAACTCGAAACAACCGCCGAACGGCCACGTGCGAGGAAACAACACCTCGCACGGGACCAATGTAACTCGTATGAACTGATCGCGTGATCACGAGACCCCCTATTTGAGAATACGATGATAATTTTCATATTTATATTATTAGGCATAAAAACATGGAGTTAGTGGGTGAAAACCCAAAACAGCCCCCGAACGGCCCCATGAGTGGCACCAACACCTCGTGTGGGACCGAGGTAACTCGTAAGAACAGACTGTGCGATCACGGGACCCCCGATTTGAGAATATGATGATAATTTGCATATTACTAGACTTACGCCTAAAAACATGGTATTAGTGGGGGGAAACCTGAAACACCCCCCGAAAGGCCCCATGAGTGGCACCAACATCTCCCACGTGACCAATGTAACTCGTACGCACTGACCGAGCGATCAAGGGACCCCCGATTTGAGAATACGACGATAATTTGCATATTTTTAGACTTAGGTATAAAAGCATGACGTTAGTGGGTGAAAACCCGAAACAATCCCTGAACGGCCCCGTAAGTGGCACCAACACCTGGCACAGGACCAATGTAACTCGTATGAACTGATCACACGATCAAGGATCTTCCGATTTGAGAATACGATGATAATTTAGATATTTTTAGACTTAGGCATTAAAACATGGCATTAGTGGGCGAAAACCCGAAACAACTCCCGAACTGCCCCATGAGAGGCACCAACACCTCACACGGGACTAGTGTAACTCGTACGCACTGACTGCGTGATCACAAGACCCCTGGTTTGAGAATAAGACGATAATTTGCATATTTATAGACTTAGGCATAAAAACATGGAGTTAGTGGGTGAAAATCCGAAATAGCCTCCAAACGGCCACATGAGTGGCACCAACACCTCGTACGGGACCAATGTTACTCGTAAGAACTAACTGCGCGATCTTGGGACCCCCGATTTAAAAATATGACGATAATTTGTATATTACTAGACTGATGCCTAAAAACATGGTATTAGTGGGGGGAACCCAAAACAGCCCCCAAAAGGCACCGTGAGTGGCACCAGTACCTCCCACGTGACGAATGTAACTCGTACGCATTGACCGAGTGATCACGGGACCCCCGGTTTGTGAATACGATAATAATTTTCCTGTTTCTAGACTTTGGCATAAAACCTTAGCATTAGTGGGTGGAAACCCGAAACCCCCGCGAAAGGTCCCGTGAGTGGCACCAACACCACGAACGGGACCTATGTAACTCGTAGGAACTAACCGTGCGATCACAGGACTCTCGATTTTAGAATACGATGATAATTTGCATATTTCTAGACATAGGCTTAAAAACATGTCTTTAGTGGGCAAAAACCCAAAACAGCCCCCGAACGGCACTGTGAGAGGAAGCAACACCTCGCCCGGGACCAATGTAACTCATACGCACTGACCGCGCGATCATGGGTCCCCCAATTTGAGAATACAATGATAATTTAAATATTTCTAGAGTTAGTCATAATAACATGGCCTTAGAGGGTGGAAACCCAAAACAGCCCCCGAAAGTCCCCGTGAGTGGAACCAACACCACGAACGGGACCAACATAACTTGTAGGAACTAATCGCACGATCACGGGTCTCCCGATTTGAGAATATGACGATAATTTGCATATTTCTAGACTTAGGCTTAAAAACATGGCTTTAGTGGGCAAACACCCAAAACACCCCACGAACGGCCCCGTGAGAGGAACCAACACCTCGTACGGAACCAATGTAACTCGTACGCACTGACCGCGCGATCACGGGTCCCCCAGTTTCAGAATACGATGATAATTTGCATATTTCTATACTTAGGCATAAAAACATGGCGTTAGTGGAGGGAAATCTGAAATAGCCCCTGAACGGCCCCATGAGTGGCACCAACACCTCCACGGGCCCAACGTAACTCGTAGGAACTACGCGCGTGATCAAGGGACTCCCGATTTGAGAATATGATGATAATTTGCATATTTCTAAACTTTGGCTTAAAAACTTGGTATTAGTGGGGGAAATTCCAATACAACCACTAAACGACCCCGTGAGAGAAACCAACACCTCGCATGGGACCAATGTAACTCGTATGCACTGATCACGCGATCACGGGTCCCTTTGTTTCAAAATACGATGATAATTTGCATATTTCTAGACTTAGGTATAAAAACAAGGCATTAGTGGGGAAAAATCCGAAACAACCCCCGAGCGGCCCCGTGAGTGGCACTAAAACCTTGAACGGGACCAATGTCACTCGTAGGAACTGACCACGCAATCACGGGACACCCAGTTGCAGAATATGACGATAATTTGCATATTTCTAGACTTAGGCATAAAAACATGACGTTAGTGGGGGAAAAACCGAAACAACCCCCGAACGGCCCCGTGAGTGGCACCAACACCTCGCACGAGACCAATGTAACTCATCCGAACTGACCGCGCGATCACCGAACTCGTAATTTGAGAATACGATGATAATTTGCATATTTCTTGACTTAGGCATAAAAACATGCTGTTAGTGGGCAAAAACCCGAAACAACCCTCGAACGGCCACGTAAGAGGCTCCAACACCTCGCATGGGACCAATGTAACTCATACGGACTGATCGCGCGATCACGGAACCCCCGGTTTGAGAAGATGATAATTTTTACATTTCTAGACTTAGGCATAAAAACATGGCGTTAGTGGGGGAAAACCCGAAACAACCCCTAAAGACCCCGAGAGTTGCACTAACACCTCACATGGGACCAATATAACTCGTAGGAACTGATCGCACGATCATAGGACCCCTGATTTGAGAATTCAATGATAATTTGCATACTTCTAGACTTAGGCATAAAAACATGGTGTTAGTGGGTGAAAATCCGAAACAGCCCCCAAACGGCCCCCTGTGTGGCACCAACACAAAGGATGAGACAAATGCAACTAATAAGAACTGACTGCGTGATCACGGGACCCCCGATTTGAGAATATGATGATAATTTGAATATTTCTAGACTTAGGCATAAAAAGATGGCATTAGTGAGAGAAAACTTGAAACAGCCTCCGAAAGGTCCCGTGAGTGGCACCATCACCTCGAATGGGACAATTGTAACTCGTAGGAACAGACCGCGTGATCATGGGACTCCCAGTTTAACAATACGATGCTAATTTGCATATTTCTAGACTTAGGCTTAAAAACATGGCTTTAGTGGGCGAAAACCTGAAATAGCCCGCGATCGGCCCCGTGACAGGCACCAACACTTCGCACGGGACCAATGTAACTCGTAGGCACTGACCGCACAATCATGGGACCCCCAATTTGAGAATACGACAATAATTGGAATATTTCTAGACTTAGGTATAAAAACATGGCGTTAGTGGGTGGAAGCCAGAAAAAGCCCCTGAAAGGCCCCGTGAGTGGCATCAACACCTCGGACGGGACCAATGTAACTCGTAGGAACTGACTGCGTGATCACGGGACTCTCGGTTTGAGAATATGATGATATTTTGCAAATATTTCTAGACTTAGGCATAAAAACATGGCGTTAGTGGGGGAAAACCCAAAACAACCCCCAAAGGCCCCAAGAGTGGCTCCAACACCTCGCACGGGACCATTGTAACTCAAAGGAACTGACCGCATGATCCCCTGTTTGAGAATACGATGATAATTTTTATATTTCTAGACTTAGGCATAAATACATGGTGTTAGTGGGTGAAAACCCGAAACCGCCCCCAAACGGCCCTATGAGTGGCACCAACACCTCGTACGGGACCAATGTAATTCATTGGAACTGACCGCGCGATCACGGGACTCCCGTTTTGAGAATACGACGATAATTTGCATATTTTTAGACTTAGGCTTAAAAACATGGCTTTAGTGGGTAAAAACCCGAAACAACCCCCGAATGACCCCGTGAGTGGCACTAATTCCTCGTACGAGACCGATGTAACTCGTATGAACTGACCGCGCGATCACCGAACTCCCGGTTTTAGAATACGACGATAATTTGCATATTTCTGGACTTAGAATTAAAAACATGGCATTAGTGCGCGAAAATTCGGAACAACCCCCGAATGGCCCCGTGAGTGGCACCAACACCTCACACGGGACCAATGTAACTCGTAGCAACTCACCGCGTGATCCCGGGACTCCCAGTTTGCGAATATGACGATAATGTCCATAGCCCTTGACTTTGGCATAAAAACATGATGTTAGTGGGTGAAATCTCGAAACAACCCCCGAACAGCCCCGTGAGTGGCACCAACACCTCGTACGGGACAAATGTAACTTGTAGGAACTGATCGGGTGAACACGAATCTAGCAATTTAACAATACGACGATAATTTGCATATTTCTAGAGTAGGCAAAAAAACATGGCGTTAGTGGGCAAAAAATTGAAATAGCCCCCGAACGGCCCCGTGAGAGGCACCAACAACTCCCATGGGACCACTGTAACTCGTACGCACTGGCCGCGCGATCACGGGGCCCCTGGTTTGAGAATACGATGATAATTATAATATTTCTAGACTTAGGCATAAAAACATGGCTTTAGTGGGTGAAAATATGAAACATCCCCCAACAGCCCCGTGAGTGGCACCAACACCTCGTACGGGACCAATGTAACTCGTAGGAACTGACCGCGCGATCACGGGACCCCTGGTTTGAGAATACGATGATAATTTTCATATTTCTAGACTTAGGCATAAAAATATGGCGTAAGTGGGTGTAAACCCACAACAGCCCCCGAAAGGCCCGATGAGTGGCACCATCACCTCGAACGGGGCCAATGTAACTCATAGGAACTAATCGCGCGATTACGAGACTCTCGGTATGAGAATACGATGATAATTTGCATATTTCTATACATAGGCTTAGAAACATGGCTATAGTGGTAAAAACCCGAAACAACGTCTGAACGACCCCGTGAGAGGCACCAACACCTCACACGGGACCAACATAACTCGTACGCACTGACCACGCGATCAAGAGACCCTCGATTTGAGAATACGACGATAATTTGCGTATTTCTAGACTTAGGCATAAAAACATGGCGTTAGTGGTTGGAAACCCTAAGTAGCCCCCGAAAGGCACCGTGAGTGGCACCAACACCTCGCACGAGACCAATGTAACTCATAGGAACTGCCCTCGCGATCACGGAACCCCCGATTTTAGAATACAAATATATTTTGCATATTTCTTAACTTAGGCATAAGAACATGGCATTAGTGGAGGAAAACCCGAAATAGGCCCCAAAGATCCCGTGAGTGGCACCAACACCTCGCACGGGACCAATGTAACTTATATGCAGTGATCGCGTGATCACGGGACCCTTGATTTGAGAATACGATGACAATTTGCATATTTCTAGACTTAGGCATAAAAACATGGCGTTAGTGGGTGAAAAACTGAAACAACCCATGAACGGCCACGCGAATGGCACCAATACCTCACACGGGACCCATGTAACTCATAGGAACTAATCGCGCGATCACGGGACCCCCGATTGAGAATAGGATGATAATTTACATATTTCTAGACTTAGGCATAAAAACATGGTATTTTTGTGCGAAAACCCAACACGGCCCCCGAATGGCCCTGTGAATGGCACCTAAACCTCGCACGGGACTAATTTAACTCTTAGGAACTGACTGCGCGATCAGGGGACACCCGGTTTAAGAATATGACGATAATGTGCATATATCTAGACTTAGGCATAAAAACATGGCGTTAGTGGGGAAAACCCCAAAACAGCCCCCAAAGACCCCGTGAGTGGCACTAACCTCGCACGGGACCAATGTAACTCCTATGCACTGATCGCGGATCACGAGACCCCTAGTTTGAGAATACGATGATAATTTGAATACTTCTAGACTTAGGCCTAAAAACATGGTGTTAGATGGTTAAAATCCGAAACAGCCTCCGAACGGCCCCGTGAGTGGCACCAACTCCACGTACGGGACTAATGTAACTCATAGGAACTAACCGCGCGGTCACGGGAACACCAATTTGAGAATACGATTATAATTTGTATATTTCTAGACTTAGGCATAAAAATATGACGTTAGTGAGAAAAAACCCGAAACAGCCCCTGAAAGGCGCCGTTAGTGGCATCATCACCTCGAACGGGACCATTGTAACTCGTAGGAACTGACCGCGTGATCACGGGACACCCGATTTGAGAATACGATGATAATTTGCATATTTCTAGAGTTATGCTTAATAACATGGCTTTAGTTGGAAAAAACTCGAAATAACCCCCGAACGACCTCGTGAGAGGCACTAATACCTCACACGGCACCAACGTAAGTCGTATTCACTAACTGTTCGATCACGGGACCCCCGATTTAAGAGTAGGACGATAATTTGCATATTTTTGGACTTAGGCTTAAAACCTGGCGTTAGTGGGTTGAAACTTGAAACAGGCCCCGTGAGTGGCACCAACACCTCGAATGGGACCAATGTAACTTGTATGAACTAACCGTGTGATAACGGGACTCCCGGTTTGAGAATACAACAATAATTTGCATATTTCTAGACTTAGGCTTAAAAACATGTCTTTAGTGGGCGAAAATCAGAAACAGCCCCCTAATGGCCCTGTAAGGGGCACCAACACCTCGCACGGGACCAATGTAACTCGTATGCACTAACCGCGTGATCATGGGTCCCTCGGTTTTAGAATACGGCGATAATTTTCATATTTCTAGACTTAGGCATAAATACATGGCATTATTGTGCGAAAACCGAAAACAGTCCCCGAACGGCCTCATGAGTGGCACCAATTTCTTGTACGGGACTAATGTAACTCGTTGGAACTGACCGCACGATCAGGGGATCCCTGATTTGAGAGTACGATGATATTTGGCATATTTCTAGACTTAGGCATAAAAACATGGCGTTAGTGGGGGAAAACCCGAAACAACCCCCGAAGGCCCCATGAGTGGCACCAACACCTCGCACGGGACCACGGTAACTCAAAGGAACCGACCGCGTGATCACGGGATCCCCTCTTTGAGAATACGATGATAATTTTCATATTTCTAGACTTAGGCATAAATAAATGGAGTTAGTGGGTGAACACCAAAAAAATCCCCAGAACGGCCCTGTGAGTGGCAACAACACCTCGGACGCGACCAATGTAACTCGTAGAAACTAGCCACACGATCTCGGGACCCCCAATTTGAGAATTTGACTATAATTTGAACATTTCTAGACTTAGGTATAAAACATGACGTTAGTGGGCGAAAATTCAAAACAACCCCCGAACGGCACCATGAGTGGAACCAACACCTCGCACGGGACCAATGTAACTCGTAAGAACTGATAGCGTGATCATGGGACCCCCAATTTGAGAATACGATGATAATTTGGATATTACTATACTTAGGCATAAAAAATTGGTATTGATGGGGGAAAACCCGAAAGGCTCCGTGAGTGGCACCAACACCTCGTACGTGACCAATATAACTAGTATGCAGTGACCGAGCGATCACGGGACCCATGGTTTGAGCATATGATGATAATTTGCATATTTCTAGACTTAGGCATAAAAATAAGGCATTAGTGGCAGAAAATACGAAACATCCCCCGAACGGCCCCGTGAATAGCACCAACACCTCACACGGGACCCATGTAACTCATAGGAACTGATCGCGCGATCACGGGACCCCCGATTGAGAATAGGATGATAATTTACATATTTCTAGACTTAGGCATAAAAACATGACGTTAGTGTGAGAAAACCCAAGACGGCCCCCCAACGGCCCTGTGAATGGCACCGACACCTCGCACGGGACAAATTTAACTCTTAGGAACTGACCGCGCGATCATGGGACACCCGGTTTAAGAATACGATGATATTTTTCATATTTCTAGACTTAGGCATAAAAACATGGAGTTAGTGGGGGAAACCCCAAAACAGCGCCCAAAGACCCCATGAGTGGCACTAACCTCGCACAGGACCAATGTAACTCGTATGCACTGATCGCGCGATCACGGGACCCCCGGTTTGAGAATACGATGATAATTTTCATATTTCTAGACTTAGGCAAAAAAACATGGTGTTAGATGGTTAAAATCCGAAACAGCCCCCGAACGGAACCGTGAGTGGCACCAACTCCACGTACTGGACTGATGTAACTCATAGGAACTGACCGCGCGGTCACGGGACCCCCAATTTGAGAATACGATTATAATTTGTATATTTCTAGACTTAGGCATAAAAATATGATGTTAGTGAGCGAAAACCCGAAACAGCCCCTGAAAGGCGCCGTGAGTGGCACCATCACCTCGAACGGGACCAATGTAACTCGTAGGAACTGACCGCGTGATGATGGGACACCAGATTTGAGAATACGATGATAATTTGCATATTTCTAGACTTATGCTTAATAACATGGCTTTAGTGGGAAAAAATTCGAAACTACCCCCAAACGGCCCCGTGAGAGGCACCAATACCTCGCACGGCACCAACATAAGTCGTACGCACTAACCGTGCATTCACAGCACCCCCGATTTAAGAGTACGATGATAATTTTCATATTCTGGACTTAGGCATAAAACCTGGCGTTAGTGGGTTGTAACCTAAAACAGCCCCCGAAAGGCCCCAATGAGTGGCACCAACACATCGAATGGGACCAATGTAGCTCGTATGAACTAACCCTGTGATAACGGGACTCCTGGTTTGATAATACGACAATAATTTGCATATTTCTAGACTTAGGCTTAAAGACATGTCTTTAGTGGTTGAAAAACAGAAACAGCCCCCGAACGGCCACGTAAGAGGCACCAACACCTCGCATGGGACCAATGTAACTCTTACGAACTAACCGCGCGATCACGGGACCCCCGGTTTGAGAAGACGATGATAATTTTCATATTTTTAGACTTCGGCATAAAAAGATGGCGTTAGTGGGGGAAAACCTGAAACAACCCCTAAAGACCCCGAGAGTTGCACCAACACCTCACCCGGGACCAATGTAACTCGTAGGAACTGACCGCATGATCATGGGACCCCCGATTTGAGAGTACGATGATAATTTGCATATTTCTGGACTTAGGCATAAAAACATGGCGTTAGTGGGTGCAAATCCGAAACAGCCCCCGAGCGGCCCTATGAGTGGCACCAACACCACGAACGAGACAAATACAACTCATAGGAACTGACCGTGCGATCACGGGACCCCAGATTTGAGAATATGATGATAATTTCAATATTTCTATACTTAGGCATAAAAATATGGTGTCAACCTCCGAAAGGGCCCGTGAGTGGCACTAATACCTGGAACGGGACCAACGTTACTCGTAGGAACATACCGCGTGATCATGGGACTCCCGGTTTTACAATATGATGCTAATTTACTTATTTCTAGAATTAGGCTTAAAAACATGGCGTTAGTAGGTAAAAATCCGAAACAACCTGCGATCGGCCCCGTGAGAGGCACCAACACCTCGTCCGGGACCAATGTAACTCGTACGCACTGACCGCACGATCACGGGAACCCCAATTTGAGAATACGATGATAATTTGAATATTTCTAGACCTAGGCATATAAACATGGCCTTAGTGGGTGGAAACCAGAAAAAGCCCTTGAAAGGCCCCGTGAGTTGAACCAATACCTCAAACGGGACCAATGTAATTCGTAGGAACTGACGACGTGATCACGTGACTCCCGATTTGAGAATACGATGATAATTTGCATATTTCTGGACTTTGTCTTAAGAACATTGCTTTAGTGGGTGAAAACCCAAAATACCCCCCGAACGGGCCCGTGAGAGGCAACAACACCTCGCGCGGGACAAATGTAACTCGTAGGCACTCACCGCATGATCACGGGACCCTCGATTTGAGAATACGACGATAATTTGCACATTTATAGACTTAGGTATAAAAACATGGCGTTAATGGGTGAAAACCTGAAACAGCCCCCGAACGGCCTCGTGAGTGGTACCAATTCCTTGTACGGGACCAATGTAACTCGTTGGAACTGATTGTACGATCATGGGACTTTCAGTGTTAGAATACGACGATAACTTGCATATTTCTGGACTTAGGATTAAAAACATGGCGTTAGTGGGAGAAAATCCGAAACAAACTCCCGAACGGCTCCGTGAGTGGCACCAACACCTCGCACGGGACCAATGTAACTCGTAGGAACTTACCGCGCGATCACGAGACTCCCGATTTATGAATACAATGATAATTTGCTTATTTCTAGACCTAAGTAAAAAAACATGACGTTAGTTGGTGAAAACCCGAAGAAACCCCTGAACGACCCCGTGAGTGGCACCAATACTTCACACGGGACCAATGTAACTTGTAGGAACTGACCGCGCGATCACGAATCTCCCGATTTGAGAATACGATGATAATTTTCATATTTCTAGACTTAGGCATAAAAACATGGCGTTAGTGGGCGAAAACCCGAAATAACTCCCGAACTGCCCCGTGAGAGACACCAACACCACACACGAGACCAATGTAACTCCTACGAACAGACTTCGCGATCACGGGACCCCCGGTTTGAGAATACGATGATAATTTTCATATTTCTAGACACAGGCATAGAAACATGGCGTTAGTGGGGAAAACCCGAAACAACCCCCGAACGCCCCGCGAGTGGCACCAACACCTTGCACGGGACCAATGTAACTCGTAGGAACCGACCGCACGATCATGGGACCCCTAGTTTGAGAATACGATGATATTTTGCATATTTCTTGACTCAGGCATAAAAACATGGCATTAGTGGGGGAAAACCCGAAACAACCCCCAAAGACCCCGTGAGTGGCACCAACACCTCACGCGGGACCAATGTAACTCGTACGTAGTGAACGCGCGATCACGGGACGGTTTAAGAATACGATGATAATATGTATATATTTGGACTTAAGCATAAAAACATGGCGTTTGTTGTTGAAAACCAGAAACAGTGCCCGAACGACGTCGTGAGTGGTACCAATACCTCACACGGGAATAATGTAACTCATAGGAACTGACTGCGCGATCACGCGACCCCCTGATTTGAGAATACGATGATAATTTGCATATTTCTAGACTTAGGCATAAAAACATGGCGTTGTTGAGAGAAAGCTCGAAACAACCCCCGAATGGCCCCGTGAGAGGCACCAACATCTCGTAAAGGACCAATGTAACTCGTAATCACGGGACCCCCGATTTGAGAATACGACGATAATTTGCATATTTCTAGACTTAGGCATAAAACGTGGCGTTAGTGAGAGAAAACCCAAAACAATCCCCGAACGGCCCCGTGAGGGGCACCAACACCTCGTACAGGACCAATGCAACTCGTACTCACTGACCGCGGTATCACGGGACCGCCGATTTGAGAATATGACAATAATTTGCATATTTCTAGACTTAGGCATAAAAACATGGCATTAGTGGGTGAAAACCCGAAACAGCATTCGAACGTCCCCGTGAGTGGCACCAAGACCTCGCACGGGACCAATGTAACTTGTACGCAGTGACCGCATTATCACGGGACCTCTGGTTTGAGAATATGACGATAATTTGCATATTTATAGAGTTAGGCATAAAAATTTAACGTTAGCGGGTGAAAACCCGAAATAGCCCCCAAACGATCCCGTGAGTGGCACCAATACCTCGCATGGGACCAATGTAACCCAGAGGAACTGACTGCGCGAACACGGGACCCCCGATTTGAGAATACAACGATAATTTCCGTATTTCTATACTTAGGCATAAAAAAATGGCGTTAGTGTGCAAAAACCCGAAACAGCCCCTGAACATCCCTGTGAGATGCACCAACACTCACACGGGACCAACATAAGTCCTACACTGACCGCGCGATAACGGGTCCCCCGGTTTGAGAATACGATGATAATTTGCATATTTCTAGACATAGGCATAAAAACATGGCGTTAGTGGGTGAAAACCCGAAACAACCGCCGAACGGCCACGTGCGAGGCAGCAACACCTCGCACGGGACCAATGTAACTCGTATGAACTGATCGCGTGATCACGAGACCCCCGATACGATGATAATTTGCATATTTATATTCTTAGGCATAAAAAATAGCCTTAGTGGGTGAAAACCCAAAACAGCCCCCGAACGGCCCCATGAGTGGCACCAACACCTCGTGTGGGACCAAGGTAACTCGTAAGAACAGACTGTGCGATCACGGGACCCCCGATTTGAGAATATGATGATAATTTGCATATTACTAGACTTACGCCTAAAAACATGGTATTAGTGGGGGGAAACCTGAAACACCCCCCGAAAGGCCCCATGAGTGGCACCAACATCTCCCACGTGACCAATGTAACTCGTACGCACTGACCGAGCAATCAAGGGACCCCCGATTTGAGAATACGACGATAATTTGCATATTTTTAGACTTAGGTATAAAAGCATGACATTAGTGGGTGAAAACCCGAAACAATCCCTGAACGGCCCCGTAAGTGGCACCAACACTTGGCACGGGACCAATGTAACTCGTAGGAACTGATCGCACGATCAAGGATCTTTCGATTTGAGAATACGATGATAATTTACATATTTTTAGACTTAGGCATAAAAACATGGCATTAGTGGGCGAAAAACCGAAACAGCTCCCGAACTGCCCCATGAGAGGCACCAACACCTCACACGGGACCAGTGTAACTCGTACGTACTGACTGCGTGATCACGAGACCCCTGGTTTGAGAATACGACAATATTTTTGTATTTCTAGACTCAGGCATAGAAACATGGTGTTAGTGGGGGAAAACCCAAAATTATCCTCGAACGGCCTCGTCAGTGGGACCAACACCTCACACGGGACCAATGAAACTCATAGGAACTGGTCGCGCGATCACGGGACCCTTGGTTTGAGAATATAACCATATATTGTATATTTCTTAACTTAATCATAAAAACATGGCATTAGTGGGGAAAACTCGAAACAACCCCTAAAGACCCCGTGAGTGGTACCAACACCTCCCACGGGACAAATGTAACTCATACGCAGTGACCGCGCGATTACGATACCCTCGGTTTGAGAATAAGATGATAATTTGCATATTTATAGACTTAGGCCTAAAAACATGGAGTTAGTCGGTGAAAATACGAAATAGCCTCCGAACGGCCACATGAGTGGCACCAACACCTCGTACGGGACCAATGTTACTCTTAAGAACTAACTGCGCGATCATGGGACCCCCGATTTAAAAATATGACGATAATTTGCATATTACTAGACTTAGGCCTACAAACATGGTATTAGTGGGGGGAACCCAAAACAACCCCCAAAAGGCCCCGTGAGTGGCACCAGTACCTCCCACGTGACCAATGTAACTCGTACGCATTGACCGAGTGATCACGGGACCCCCGATTTGTGAATACGATGATAATTTTCCTGTTTCTAGACTTAGGCATAAAACCTTGGCGTTAGTGGGTGGAAACCCGAAACCCCCGCGAAAGGTCCCGTGAGTGCCACCAACACCACGAACGGGACCTATGTAACTCGTAGGAACTAACCGTGCGATCACACGACTCTCGATTTTAGAATACGATGATAATTTGCATATTTCCAGACATAGGCTTAAAAACATGTCTTTAGTGGGCAAAAACCCAAAACAGCCCCCGAACGGCACTGTGAGAGGAAGCAACACCTCGCACGGGACCAATGTAACTCGTACGCATGGACAACGCGATCACGGGTCCCCCAATTTGAGAATACAATGATAATTTGCATATTTCTAGAGTTAGTCATAATAACATGGCGTTAGAGGTGGAAACCCGAAACAGCCCCCGAAAGTCCCCGTGAGTGGAACCAACACCACGAACGGGACCAACGTAACTCGGAGGAACTAATCGCACGATCACGGGACTCCCGATTTGAGAATATGACGATAATTTGCATATTTCTAGACTTAGGCTTAAAACTGACCGCGTGATCACGGGTCCCCCAGTTTCAGAATACGATGATAATTTGCATATTGCAAGACTTAGGCATAAAAACATGGCGTTAGTGGGGGGAAATCTGAAACAGCCCCTGAACGGCCCCGTGAGTGGCACCAACACCTCACATGGCCCCAATGTAACTCATAGGAGCTACGCGCGTGATCAAGGGACTCCCGATTTGAGAATATGATGATAATTTGCATATTTCTAAACTTTGGCTTAAAAACTTGGCATTAGTGGGCGAAAATCCAATACAACCACTAAACGACCCCGTGAGAGCAACCAACACCTCGCATGGGACCAATGTAACTCGTATGCACTGATCGCGCGATCATGGGTCCCTTGGTTTCAGAATACGATAATAATTTGCATATTTCTAGACTTAGGTATAAAAACAAGGCATTAGTGGGGGAAAATCCAAAACAGCCCCCAAACGGCCCCGTGAGTGGCACTGAAACCTTGAATGGGACCAATGTCACTCGTAGGAACTGACCGCGCAATCACGGGACCCCCGATTGGAGAATATGACGATAATTTGCATATTTTTAGACTTAGGCATAAAAACATGATGTTAGTGGGGGAAAACACGAAACAACCCCCGAACGGCCCCGTGAGTGGCACCAACACCTCGCACGGGACCAATGTAACTCATAGGAACTGACCGCGCGATCACCGAACTCCTAATTTGAGAATACGATGATAATTTGCATATTTCTTGAATTAGGCATAAAAACATGCCGTTAGTGGGTGAAAACCCGAAACAACCCTCGAACGGCGACGTAAGAGGCTCCAACACCTCGCATGGGACCAATGTAACTCATACGGACTGACCGCGCAATCACGGAACGCCCGGTTTAAGAAGATGATGATAATTTTCACATTTATAGACTTAGGCATAAAAACATGGCGTTAGTGGGGGAAAACCCGAAACAACCCCTAAAGACCCCGAGAGTTGCACTAACACCTCACATGGGACCAATATAACTCGTAGGAACTGACCGCACGATCATAGGACCCCTGATTTGAGAATTCAACTATAATTTGCATACTTCTAGACTTAGGCATAAAAACATGGCGTTAGTGGGTGAAAATCCGAAACAGCCCCCGAACGACCCCGTGAGTGGCACCAACACAAAGGATGAGACAAATGCAACTCATAAGAACTGACCGCGCGATCACGAGACCCCCGATTTGAGAATATGATGATAATTTGAATATTTCTAGACTTAGGCATAAAAAGATGGCATTAGTGAGAGAAAACCCGAAACAGCCTCCGAAAGGTCCCGTGAGTGGCACAATCACCTCGAATGGGACAATTGTAATTCGTAGGAACAGATCACGTGAGCATGGGACTCCCGGTTTAACAATACGATGCTAATTTGCATATTTCTAGACTTAGGCTTAAAAACATGGCTTTAGTGGGCGAAAACCTGAAATAACCCGCGATCGGCCCCGTGAGAGGCACCAACACTTCGCACGGGACCAATGTAACTCGTAGGCACTGACTGCACAATCATGGGACCCCCAATTTAAGAATATGACAATAATTGGAATATTTCTAGACTTAGGCATAAAAACATGGCGTTAGTGGGTGGAAACCAGAAAAAGCCCCTGAAAGGCCCCGTGAGTGGAACCAACACTTCGAATGGGACCAATGTAATTCGTAGGAACTAACCACGCGATCACATGATTCCCGGATTGAGAATACGACAATAATTTTCATATTTCTAGACTTTGGCTTAAAAACATTGCTTTAGTGGGCGAAAACCCAAAATAACTACCGAACGGGCCCGTGAAAGGCACCGACACCTCGCGCGGGACAAATTTTACTCCTATGCACTCACCGCAGGATCACGGGACACCCGGTTTGAGAATACGACAATAATTTGCACATTTATAGACTTGGGTATAAAAACGTGCCGTTATTGGGTGAAAACCTGAAACAGCCCCCGAAAGGCCTCGTGAATGGCACCAATTCCTCGTACGGGACCAATGTAACTCGTAGGAAGTGATTGTGCGATCATCGGACTCCCGGTTTTAGAATACAATGATAACTTGCATATTTCTAGACTTAGGATTAAAAACATGGCGTTAGTGGGCGAAAATCTAAAACAGCTCCCGAACAGCTCCGTGAGTGGCACCAACACCTCGCACGGGACCAATCTAACTCGTAGGAACTTACCGTGTGATCACAGGACTCCCGGTTTTAGAATACGATGATAATTTGAATATTTCTAGACCTAAGCATAAAAACATGACGTTAGTGGATGAAAACACGAAACAACCCCTGAACGACCCCGTGAATGGCACTAATACCTCACATGGGACCAATGTAACTTATAGGAACTGACCATGCAATCACGGATCTCTCGATTTGAGAATACGATGATAATTTATATATTTCTAGACTTAGGCATAAAAACGTGGTGTTAATGGGCAAAAACCCGAAACAGCTCCCGAACTGCCCCGTGACAAGCACCAACACCTCGCATGAGACCAGTGTAACTCGTACGCATGGACTGCACGAACACGGGACCCCCGATTTGATAATACGATGATAATTTTCATATTTTTAGACTCAGGCATAGAAACATGGCGTTGGTGGGGAAAATCCAAAACAACCCCCGAACGGCCCCGTTAATGGCACCAACACCTTGCACGGGACTAATGTAACTCGTAGGAACTGACCGCGCAATCACGGGACCCCTAGTTTTAGAATACGATGATATTTTGCATATTTCTTGGCTCAGGCATAAAAACAAGGCATTAGTGGGGGAAAATCCGAAACATCCCCCAAAGACCCTGTGAGTGGCACCAACACCTCGCACGAGACCAATGTAACTCGTACATAGTGACCATGCGATCACGGGACGGTTTGAGAATACGATGATAATTTGTATATTTCTAGACTTATGCATAAATACATGGTGTTAGTTGTTGAAAACCCGAAATAGCCCCCGAACGACCCCGTGAGTGGCACCAATACCTCGCACGGGAACAATGTAACTCATAGGAACTGACCACGCGATCACGGGACCCCAGATTTGAGAATACTATGATAATTTTCATATTTATAGACTTAGGCATAAAAACATGGAGTTATTGAGAGAAAACTCGAAATAGCCCCCGAACGTCTCCGTGAGAGGCACCAACACCTCGTAAAGGACCAATTTAACTCCTACGCACTGACCGTGCGATCACGGGACCCCCAATTTGATAATATGATGATAATTTTCATATTTCTAGACTTAGGCATAAAAACGTGGGGTTAGTGAGAGAAAACCCAAAATAGCCCCTGAACGGCCCCGTGAGAGGCACCAACATCTCGTACAGGACTAATGTAACTTGTACGTACTGACCGCGGGATCACGGGACCCCCGATTTGAGAATACGATGATAATTTACATATTTCTAGACTTAGGCATAAAAATATGGCATTAGTGGGTGAAAACTCGAAACAGCCCTCGAACGGCCCCGTGAGTGGCACCAAGACCTCGCACGAGACCAATGTAACTTATACTCAGTGACCGCATGATCACGGGACCTCCGGTTTGAGAATATGATGATAATTTCCATATTTATAGAGTTAGGCATAAAACTATGGTGTTAGTGGGTGAAAACCCGAAATAGCCCCCGAACATCCCCGTGAGTGGCACCAATACGTCGCACGGGAACAATGTAACTCAGAAGAACTGACCGCGCGATCACGGGACCCCTGATTTGAGAATACAATGATAATTGGCATATTCTATACTTAGGCATAAAAACATGGCGTTAGTGAGAGAAAACATGAAATAGCCCCTGAACGTCCCCGTCAGAGGCACCAACACCTCACACGGGACAAATGCAACTCCTACGCACTGACTGCGGATCAAGGGTCCCCCGGTTTAAGAATACGATGATAATTTACATATTACTAGACTTAGGCCTAAAAACATGGTATTAGTGGGGGGAACCCAAAACAGCCCCCAAAAGGCCCCGTGAGTGGCACCAACATCTCCTACGTGACCAATGTAACTCGTACGCACTGACCGAGCGATCACGGGACCCCCGGTTTCAGAATACGATGATAATTTGCATATTTCTAGACTTAGGCATAAAAACATGATGTTAGTGGGTGAAAACCCGAAATAACCGCTGAACCGCCCCGCAAATGGAACCAACACCTAACACGGGAGCAATGTAACTCGTAGAAACAGACCGAACGATCAAGGATCTTTTGATTTGAAAATACGATGATAATTTACATATTTTTAGATTTAGGCATAAAAACATGGCGTTAGTGGGCGAAAACCCGAAACAGCTCCCGAACTTCCCCGTGAGTGGCCCCAACACCTCGCACGGGACCAGTGTAACTCGTACGCACTGACTGCGTGATCATGAGACCCCTGGTTTGAGAATACGACAATATTTTTGTATTTCTAGACTCAGGCATAGAAACATGGTGTTAGTGGAGAAAACCCGAAACAACCCCCGAACGGACCCGTGAGAGGCACCAAAAACTCGCACGGGACCAATGTAAGTCGTACGCACTGATCGCATGATCACGGGGCTCCCCATTTGAGAATATGATGATAATTTGCATATTTATAGACTCAGGCATAAAAACATGGCCTTACTGGGTGAAAACCCAAAACTGCCCCCGAACGGCCATATAAGTGGCACCAACACCTCAAACGGGACCAATGTTACTCGTAAGAACTAACTACGCGATCACGGGACCCCTGGTTTGAAAATATGATGATAATTTTCATATTACTAGACTTAGGCCTAAAAAGATGGTATTAGTGGGGGAAACCCAAAACAGCCTCTAAAAGGCCTCGTGAGTGGCACCAACACCTCCCACGTGACCAATGTAACTCGTACGCATTGACCGAGCGATCACAGGACCCCCGATTTGAGAGTACGATGATAATTTTCCTGTTTCTAAACTTCGGCATAAAACCATGGCGTTAGTGGGTGAAAACTCGAAACATCCCCCGAAAGGCCCCGTGAGAGGCACCAACACCCCGAACGGGACCTATGTAACTCGTAGGAACTAACCGTGCGATCCCGGGACTCCTAATTTTAGAATACGATGATAATTTTCATATTTTTAGACTTAGGCTTAAAAACATAGCTTTAGTGGGCAAAAACTCGAAACAACCCCCGAACGGCCGTGTGAGAGGAACCAACACTTCGCACGGGACCAATGTAACTCGTACGCACTGACCGCGCGATCACGGGTCCCCCAGTTTGAGAATGCAATGATAATTTTCATAGTAATAGAGTTAGGCATAAAATTATGGTGTTAGTTGGTGGAAACCCGAAACAGCCCGAGAAAGGCCTCGTGAGTGGCACCAACACCACGAACGGGACCAATGTAACTCGTAGGAACTAACTGTCGATCACGTGACTCTCGGTTTGAGAATACGATGATAATTCGCAGATTTCTAGACTTAGGCTTAAAAACATGGCTTTAGTGGGAAAAAACCCAAAATAGCCCCCGAACGGTCCCGTGAGAGGAACCAACACCTCGCAGGGGACCAATGTAACTCGTACGCACTGACCACGCGATCACGGATCCCCCAGTTTCAGAATAGGATGATAATTTGTTAATTTCTAGACTTAGGCATAAAAACATGACGTTAGTGGGGGAAAATCTGAAACAACCCCTGAACGGCCTCGTGAGTGGCACCAACACCACACATGGGCCCAATGTAACTCGTAGGAACTGACCGCGCGATCACGGCACTCCCGATTTGAGAATATGATAATAATTTGTATATTTCTAGACTTCGGCTTAAAAATATGGCTTTAGTTGGCGAAAACCCAAAATAACCCCTAAACTGCCCCGGGAGAGCAACCAACACCTCGCATGGGACTAATGTAACTCATACGCACGGATCACGCGATCACGGGTCCCTCGGTTTCAGAATACGACAATAATTTGCATATTTCTAGACTTAGGCCTAAAAACATGGCGTTAGTGGCGAAAAATTCGAAACAGCCCTCGAACGGCCCCGTGAGTGGTACCAACACCTCGCACGGGACCAATGTAACTCGTAGGAACTGACTGCGTGATCACGGGACCCCTGGTTTCAGAATAGGACGGCAATTTGTATATATCTAGACTTAGGCTTAAAAACATGGCTTTAGTGGGTGAAAACCCGAAATAGCCCTCGAACGACCACGTGAGAGGCACCAACACCTCGTACGGGACCAATGCAACTCGTACGCACTGATCGTGCGATCACGAGACCCCCGGTTTCAGAATACGATAATAATTTGCATATTTCTAGGCTTAGGCATAAAAACATGGCGTTAGTGGGCGAAAAGCTGTAACAGCTCCTGAACGGCCCTCTGAGAGGCGCCAACACCTCGCGCGATCACGGGACCACCGATTTGAGATTATGATGATAATTTTCATATTTATAGACTTAGGCATAAAAACATGGCATTAGTGGGGGTACTCAAAATAGCCCCCGAACGGCCCCATAAGTGGCAACAACACCTCACACGTGACCAATGTAACTCGTAAGAACTGACTGCGCGATCACGAGACACACGGTTTGAGAGTACGATGATATTTTGTATATTTCTTGATTTAGGAATAAAAACATGGCGTTAGTGCGGGAAAACCCGAAACAGCCCCCAAAGACCCCGTGAATGGCACCAACACCTCGCACGGGAACAATGTAACTCGTACGCAGTGACTGCGCGATCACAGGACTCCTGGTTTGAGAATACGATGATAATTTGCAAATTCTAGACTTAGGCATAAAAATATGGCGTTAGTGGTTGAAAACTCGAAAAACCCCTAAAACGGCCCCATGAGTGGCACCAACACCTCACACGGGAACAATGTAACTCATAGGAACTAGCCGCGCGATCACGGGACCCCTGAATTGAGAATACGATGATAATTTGCATATTTCTAGACTTAGGCATAAAAACATGGCTTTTCTGGGAGAAAACTCAAAACATCCCCGAACAGCCTCGCACGGGACCAGTGTAACTCGTACGCACTGACCACGCGATCACAGGTCCCCCTGTTTCAGAGTACATTGATAATTTTCATATTTCTAGACTTAGGCGTAAAAACATGGCGTTAGTGGGTGAAAAATTTAAACAACCCCCGAACGGCCCCGTGAGTGGCCCCGTGACCGCGCAATCACGGGACTTCTGATTTGACAATACGATGATAATTTGTATATTTCTAGACTTAGGCATAAAAACATGGCGTTAGTGAGCGAAAACCCGAAACAGCAGCCGAACGGTCCCGTGAGAGGCCCAACACCTCGCACGGGACAAATGCAACTCGTACACACTGACCGCGCGATCACGGATCCCCCAGTTTGAGAATATGATGATAATTTGCATATTTCTAGACATATGCATAAAAACATGGCGTTAGTGGGCAAAAACCCGAAACAACCCCCAAACGGCCCCATGAGTGGCACTAACACCTCGTACGGGACCAATATAACTCGTAAGAACTGACTGTGCGATCACGGGACTCCCAATTTGAGAATATGACGATAATTTGCATATTACTAGGCTTAGGCCTGAAAACATGGTATTAGTGGGGGGAAACTCGAAAAAACCCCCAAAAGGCCCCGTGAGTGGCACCAACACCTCCCACGTGAGTGTAACTCGTACGCTTTGACCGAGCGATCACGGGACCCTCGATTTGAGAATATGACGATAATTTGCATGTTTTAGGTGGAATCCCGAAACAGCACCCGAACGGCCCTGTGAGTGGCACCAACTCCTCGCATGGGACCAATGTAACTCGTAGGAACTAACCGTGCGATCACGGGACTCTCGATTTGAGAATATGATAATAATTTGCATATAACTAGACTTAGGCATAAAAACATGACGTTAGTGGATGAAAAGCCGAAACAACCCCTGAATGACCCCGTGAGTGGCAGCAACACCTCGCACGGGACCAATGTAACTCGTAGTAACTTATCGTGTGATCACGGATCTCCCGATTTGAGAATACGATGATAATTTGTATATTTCTAGACTTAGGTATAAAAACAGGGAGTTAGTGGGCGAAAACCAGAAACACCTCGCATGGGACCAATATAACTCGTACGCACTGATCGCGCGATCACGGGTCCTTCAGTTTTAGAATACGATGATAATTTGCATATTTCTAGACTTAGGGATAAAAGCATGGCGTTAGTGGTGGATCATCCGAAATAGCCCCCGAACGGCCCCGTGAGTGGCACCAACACCTCGCAGGGGACCAATGAAACCTGTAGGAACTGACCGCGCGATCACGGGACCCCCAGTTTGAGAATACGATGATAATTTGAATATTTCTAGACTTAGGCTTAAAAACATATCTTTAGTGGGTCAAAACCCAAAGTAGCCTCCAAACGGCCATGTGAAAGGCACCAACACCTCGTACAGGACCAATGTAACTAGTGCGCACTATCGCGCGATCACGAGACCCTCGGTTTGAGAATACGGTGATAATTTTTATATTTCTAGACTTAGGCATAAAAACATGGCATTAGTGGGTAAAAACATGAAATAGCTCCTGAACGGCCCCGGGAGAGGCGCCAACACCTCTCATGGGACCAATGTAACTCATACGCATTGATAGCGTGATCACGGGACCCCCGATTTGAGAATACGATGATAATTTGCTTATTTCAAAACTTAGGCATAAAAACATGGTTTTAGTGGGTGAAAACCCAAAACATTCCCCGAACGACCCCGTGAGTGGCACAAAGACCTCTCATGGGACCAATTTAACTTGTACGCACTGACCGCGCGATCACGATACCCTCGGTTTCAGAATACGATGTTAATTTGCATATTTCTAGACTTAGGCATAGAAACATGGCGTTAGTGGGGGGAAATCTGAAACAACCCCCGAACGGTCCCGTGAGTGGCACCAACACCTCGCACAGGCCCAATGTAACTCGTAGGAATGGACCGTGCGATCACGGGACTCCCGATTTGAGAATACGATGATAATTTTAATATTACTATACTTAGGCATAAAAACATGGCGTTAGTGGGTGAAAACACCAAACAACCCTCGAACGGCCCCGTGAGTGGCACTAACACCTCGCACGGGACCAATGTAACTCGTAGGAACTGACCGCACGATCATGGGCCCCCTGGTTTGAGAATACGATGATATTTTAAAAATTTCTTGACTTAGGAATAAAAACATGGCATTAGTGGGGGAAAACCTGAAATTGCGCCCAAAGACCCCGTGAGAGGCACTAACACCTCGCACGGGACAAATGTAACTCGTATGCACTGACCGCGCGATCAAGGGTCCCCCAATTTGAGAATATGATGATAATTTGCATATTTCTAGACATAGGAATAAAACATGGCTTTAGTGGGCAAAAACCCGAAACAACCCCCAAACGGCCCCATGAGAGGCACCAACACCTCGTACGGGACCAATATAACTCGTAAGAACTGACTGCGCCATCACGGGACTCTCGATTTGAGAATATGATGATAATTTGCATATTACTAGGCTTAGGCGTAAAAACATGTTATTTGTGGTGGGAAACCCAAATTAACCCCCAAAAGTCCCCGTGAGGGGCACCAACACCTCCCACGTGACCAATGTTACTCGTACGCTTTGATCGAGCGGTCACGGGACCCCCGATTTGAGAATATGATGATAATTTACCTGTTTCTAGACTTAGGCATAAAAACATGGCTTTAGTGGGTGGAAACCCGAAACAGCCCCCTAACGGCCCCGTGAGTGGCACCAACACCTCACATGGGACCAATGTAACTCGTAGGAACTAACCGCACGATTACGGGACTCTCGATTTGAGAATACGATGATAATTTGCATATTTCTAGACTTAGGCAATAAAACATGACGTTAGTGGATGAAAACCCGAAACAAGCCCTCAACAACCCCGTGAGTGGCACCAATACCTCCCACGAGACCAATGTAACTTGTAGTAAATGACCGCGCGATCACGGATCTCCCGATTTAAAAATACGAAGATAATTTGCATATTTCTAGACTTAGGTATAAAAACATGGCGTTAGTGGGTGAAAACCTGAAATAGCTACCAAACGGCCCCGTGAGAGCCACCAACACCTCGCACGGGACCAATGTAACTCGTACGCATTGACCGTACGATCATGGGTGTGTCCATCCCCGTTGATCCCCGCCGTGGAGAGAGGAGGAATCCTTCGGGTCCCACGCATCCCCTCTCGGGAGAGAGCTTCGACCGGCTTCGATTTTGTGAGGTGTGAAAAATGTAGAGAGATTCAGAGTCTCCAGTCGATTTTACTCAAAACAGACAAAAGAAAAAGAGGAAGCCACCTCGAAGGATGGCATCCAAAGACATACTAGTGCGTGCGAAACCAAAATGATTCGAAAAGGGTTCGAAGGCTTAGTTACGAAATGGGAAGGTGTTAGGCACTCATTCCGCCCTTTCGGTCTCTCATGGATATTTGCTATTTTCCTTTATGTTTCCCCCATGAGATGTGTGCATGTGTATATATATATATAATGGAGGTAGGAATCCTCGGCTTGTATCATGGAAAAGATAAAGCGAGTCATCCATAGGAAGATTATAAAAGTAATATTAGAAAAATAAGATTTACGCGGTTACCCCTACGTTGATCGCTATAAAGGAACGATAACGCACATGGAGTAATGTGTCACTAAGACTAAGGATATATATAATATAAGAAAAATGGATTTAGAGAAAATATGAAATGAGAGAAAAAGTGAGAGAAAGGACTCGAGTCTCGGGTTTTACCCCGAGACGCCTACGTAGCCTATAAAGGCATCAAAGTCCACGTAGTTCGCATACAAAGCAAAGGGGTGGGGTTTATCCCATAAATCCAAATGTGGGATCTCTTATTTGTAAGTGTGTGTGTGTGTGTAGAAAAGGTGTTTTAGTTGTGAGAAAAATGTGGAAAAAGTGTGAGAATCCCTACTTGGAATTTATGAGCAAACCCTCTTTTTCTTGTTTTGAGGTTTTTATTTATATGAAAATAAGAGATGTGCAATAATACTAAATAAAAAGTATATTAGGATGTGTGAGATGAGATTATAAAAGTGCTAAGTAAGAAAACAAGTTATTGGGAATTCAAGAGAATTTAAGAGAGAGAGTTTGAGAAAGTTGGACCTTCTTGAAGATCTTGAGCTTGATCTTGAATGTTGGAGAGCAGCCCTTGAGCTTGGATGATGATGGAGAGTGGTTAATTCACCAAGTTTGATGAAAAGGATGATGAAAAGTGAACGTAAAAGAGGGATTTGGAAGTTGAAATCACGCTGCCTTAGAGAGAGGTTTCTGGGATTCGTTCAGAGAGATTTCTATCAGATCTGGGCTCTCCTTGAAAATGAGTCCAAGGCCTCCTTTTATAACCTCAGGGGACTACCGATCGGCCCTATCATGGTACTGCCTATCGGCAGGTGCCGATAGGCAGGATCTGGGACCTGCCATTTGGCAGTGCGCCTCAGGCTTTTTCGAAAAATTGGCCACCGAGGGCAAACCGTTGGTCAGAATCGCACACGGGGCATACCGTTTGAAAGGTATTTCAAAGACCTTCGAAAGTCCTTTGGACCGCTCCGGAGTTCGAGAGTTTACTTTGGGTCAAATGTGGCTCGAAAGCGTTTGTCGGTCCATTGGATGGGGAATCGCGCGAACACAAACGGCGCGTTTGTTCGAATGGTAAGTCAGAATCGCGCATGGGGCAGACCATTGGAAAGGTTAGGAGATGTATTTTGAATTCCAAAGAGTTTGACCCAGTTTGGAGAGTTGACTTTGGTCAACCGGGCATGTGAAATGCTCGGTGGCGTCCCGAAGTCAAACGGATCGTTCGTCCATATGGAAAGTCAAAATTATGCACGGGATGGACCGTTGGAAAGGGTATTCAGTGCCCTTCGAAGATTCATTCAGCCTCGGTCGAGATGAAGAGTTAACATAGGTCAAATAGAGTCCGGGAGTGCCCAGTGGCCTCTAGGTCAGGTTTCAGACGCAAATGGCGCATTCGTCCGCATGGTAAGTCGGAATCGCGCACGGGGCGGACCGTTAGAAAGGGTATTCAGTTCCCTTCAAAAATTCATTGAGTCTCGATTGAGACGAGGAGTTTGACTTTTGGTTCAAACTGAGCCGAGGGGTGCCCGATGGCTTCCAGGTCAGTACCCGGGACGTGACCTGGGTTTATAGTGATGAAGGGAGGTACTAGGGACCTAAGGAGAGTTAAGGGGTAACAGAATGGGGTGTCTACAATGGGACCCCTGGTTTGACAATACGATGATACTTTTCATATTTCTAGACTTAGGCATAAAAACATGGCGTTAGTGGGGAAAACCCTAAACTACACCCGATGGCCCCGTGAGTGGCACCAACCCGTCGCAGGGGACCAATGTAACTCGTAGGAATT
Organism: Sambucus nigra; assembly: GCA_949130495.1. Taxonomy (NCBI): domain Eukaryota; kingdom Viridiplantae; phylum Streptophyta; class Magnoliopsida; order Dipsacales; family Adoxaceae; genus Sambucus; species Sambucus nigra. Next base: position 412,455,522 of record OX422217.1, on the reverse strand, counting down.
GATCGTGAGATCACGGGACCACCGGTTTACATATTTTAGGCTTAGGAATAAAAATATGGCATTAGTGGGGGAAACCCCGAAATAGTGCCCAACGACCCCGTGGTTGGCACCAACACCTCGCACGGGACCAATGTAACTCGTACGCAATGACCGCGCGATCACGGGACTTCCGGTTCATGAATACGACGATAATTTGCATATTTCTATACTTAGGGATAAAAAAAGGTGTTAGTGGTTGAAAACCCGAAACAGCCCCCGAACGGCCCCGTGAGTGGCACCAACACCTCGTACAGGAACAATGTAACTCGTAGGAACTGACCGTAGGATCAAGGGACCCCCGATTTGAAAATACGATTATAATTTGCATAATTCTAGACTTAGGCATAAAAACATGGCGTTAGTGAGTGAAAACAAGAAACAACCCCTGAACGGCCCCGTGAGAGGCACCAACACCTCGCATGGGACCAATATAACTCGTACGCACTGACCACACGATCATGGGTCTCTCGGTTTGAGAATACGACGATAATTTGCATATTTCTAGACTTAGGCATAAAAACATGGTGTTAGTGGGTGAAAACCCAAAACACCCTCCGAACGGCCCTGTGAGTGGCCCCAAGACCTCACACAGGACCAATGTAACTCATACGCACTAACGGCGCAGTCCCGAGACCCCCAGTTTGAGAATGTGATGATAATTTGCATATTTTTAGACTTAGGCATAAAAACATGGCGTTAGTGGGTATAAACCCAAAACCTCCCTCGAATGGCCCCGTGAGTGGCACCAAGACCTTTCACGGGACCAATGTAACTCCTAGAAATTGACCGAACGATCACGGGACCCCCGTTTTGAGAATTTGATGATAATTTGTATATTTTCAGATTTAGGCATAAAAATGGCGTTAGTGGGTGAAAACCCGAAACAACCCATGAACGGCCCCGTGAGTGGCACCAACACCTCGCACGGGACCAATATAACTTATAGGAACTAACCGCGCAATCATGGGACCCCCGATTTGAGACTACAATGATAATTTGCATATTTCTAGACTTAGGCATAAAAATATGGCGTTAGTGGGTGAAAACCCTAAAAAGCCCCCGAACGGCCCCGTTAGTGGTACTAGCACCTCGGACGGGACCAATGTAACTCATAGGAACTGACAGCGGGATCATAGGACACCTGGTTTGAGAATACGATGATAATTTGCATATTTTTAGACTTATGCATAAAAACATGGCGTTAGTGGGTGGAAACCCGAAATAACCCCCGAAAGGCCCCGTGAGTAGTTCCATCACCTCGAACGAGGCCAATGTAACTTATAGGAACGAATCGCGCGATCACGGGACTCTCGATTTGAGAATACGATGATAATTCACCTATTTCTACACATAGGCTTAAAAACATGGCTATAGTGGGAAAAAACCTGAAACATCCTCTGAACGACCCCGTGAGTGGCACCAACACCTCGTACGGGACCAATGTAACTCGTACGCACTGACCGCGCGATCACGGGACCCTCGATTTGAGAATACGATGATAATTTTATTATTTCTACACTTAGGCATAAAAACATGGTGTTAGTAGGTGGAAACCTGAAACAACCCCCGAAAGGACCCGTGAGTGGCACCAATACCTCGCACGGGACCAATGTAACTCGTAAGAACTGACCGCGTGATCACGAGACCCCCATTTTAAGAATACGAAGAAATTTTGCATATTTCTAGACTTAAGCATAAAAATGAGGCGTTAGTGGTCAAAAACCTGAAACAACCCCCGAATGGCCTCGTGAGAGGCACTAACATGCACGGGACCAATGTAACTCGTATGAACTGACTGCGCATAAAAACATGGCATTAGTCGGGGGAGACCCAAAACAGCCCCAAAGACCACGTGAGTGGCACTAACACCTCGTACAGGACCAATGTAACTCGTATGTACTGACCGCGTGATCACGAGACTCCCGGTTAGAGGATACGATGATAATTTTCATATTTTTAGACTTAGGCATAAAAACACGGCGTTAGCGGGGGGAAAACCTGAAACAACCCCTAAAGACCCCATGAGTGGCACCAACACCTCGCATGGAACCAATGTAACTTGTACGCACTGACCTCACGATCACGGGACCCCCGATTTGAGAATACGATGATAATTTTCATATTTCTAGACTTAGGCATAAAAACATGGCATTAGTGGGTGAAAATCAGAAACAACCCCCGAACGGCCCTCTGAGTGGCACCAACACCACACACGGGACTAATGTAACTCGTAGAAACTGACCGCGCGATGACGGGACTCTCGGTTTAAGAATACGATGATTATTTGCATATTTCTAGACTTAGGCATAAAAACATGACGTTAGTGGATGAAAACCCGAAACCACCCCTGAACGACCCCGTGAGTGGCACCAACACCTCGCATGGGACAAAAGTAACTCGTACGAACTTACCGCGCGATCACGAAACTCCTAATTAGAGAATATGACGATAATTTGCATATTTCTGGACTTAGGCATAAAAACATGGCGTTAGTGGGCGAAAACTCGAAACACCCTCCGAACAGCCCCACGAGAGGCACCAACACCTCGCATGGAATCAATGTAACTTGTACGCATTGACCGCGCTGTCACGGGACCCCCGGTTTGAGAATACAATGATAATTTTCATATTACTAGACTTAGGCATAAAAACATGGCGTTAGTGGGTGAAAATCCAAAATCACCCCGGAATGGCACCGTGAGTGGCACCAACACCTCGCACGGGACCAATGTAACTAGTAGGAACTGGCCGCGCGATCACAGGACCCCGAGATTGAGAATTTGAAGATAATTTACATATTTCTATACTTAGGTATAAAAACATGACGTTAGTGGGTGAAAACACTAAATAGTCCCCGAACGGCTCCGTGAGAGGCACCATCATCTCACACTGGACAAATGCAACTCGTACGCATTGACCGCATGATCATGGAACCCCCAATTTGAAAATACGATGAAAATTTTCATATTTCTAGACTTAGGCATAAAAACATGGCATTAGTGGGTGAAAACCCGAAACACCCCCCGAACGGCCCCATGAGTTGAACCAATACCTCGAACGGGACCAATGTTACTAGTAAGAACTGACTGCGCGATCACGGGACCCCCGATTTGAGAATACGATGATAATTTTCATATTACTATACTTAGGCATAAAAACATGGTATTAGTGGGGGAAAACCAGAAACAACCCTCGAATGGCCCCGTGAGTGGCACCAACACCTCGCACGTGACCAATGTAACTAGTAGGCACTGACTGAGCGATCATGGGGCCCCCGATTTGAGAATACGATGATAATTTGCAAATTTCTAGACTTAGGTATAAAAATATGGTGTTAGTGGGTGAAAACCCGAAACAACCCCCGAGCTGCCCCGTGAGTTGCTTCAACACCTCGCACGGGACCAATGTAACTCGTAGGAACTGACCGCACAATCACGGGACCCCCGGTTTGAGAATGCAACGATATTTTCATATTTATAGACTTAGGCATAAAAACATGGCGTTAGTGGGGGAAAACCCGAAACAACCCCCAAACGCTCCATGAGTTGCACCAACACCTCGCACGGGACCATTGTAACTCAAAGGAACTGACTGCGCAATCACGGGATCACTTGCTTGAGAATACAATGATAATTTGCATATATCTAGACTTAGGCATAAAAATATGGCATTAGTGGGTGAAAATCAGAAACAACCCCCGAACGGCCCTCTGAGTGGCACCAACACCACACACGGGACTAATGTAACTCGTAGAAACTGACCGCGGGATGACGGGACTCTCGGTTTGAGAATACGACGATTATTTGCATATTTCTAGACTTAGGATAAAAAACAAGACGTTAGTGGATGGAAACCCGAAACAACCCCTGAACGACCCCGCGAGTGGCACCAACACCTCGCACGGGACCAATGTAACTCGTAGGAACTGACCGTGTGATCACGGGACCCCTGGTTTGAGAATACGATGAAATTCTAAAAATTTCTCGACTTAGGAATAAAAGCATGGCATTAGTGGATGAAAACCCGAAATAGCCCCCAAAGACCCCATGAGTGGCACCAACACCTCGCACGGGACCAATGTAACTCGTACGCAGTGATCCTGCGGTCACGAGACCCATGGTTTGAGAATACGCCGATAATTTGCATATTTCTATACTTAGGCATAAAAACATGGCGTTAGTGGGTGAAAACTCGAAACAACCCCCAAACAGCCCCGTGAGTGGCACCAACACCTCGCACGGGACCAATGTAACTCGTAGGAACTAATTGCGCGATCACGGGACTCCCGATTTGAGAATATAATGATAATTTGCATATTTCAAGACTTAGGCTTAAAAACACGGCTTTAATAGGAGGCCTTCAAACAGCCCCGTGAGTGGCACCAACACCTCGCACGGGACCAATATAACTCGTACGCACTAACCACATGATCACGGGACCCCTGATTTGAGAATACGACGATAATTTGCATATTTCTAGACTTAGGCTTAAAAATATGGTGTTAGTGTGTGAAAACCCAAAACAACCCTCGAACGGCCCCGTGAGTGGCACCAAGACCTCGCACGGGATCAATGTAACTCACAGTAACTGACTGCATGATCACGGGTTCCCGTGTTTGAGAATATGATGATAATTTGTATATTTCTAGACTTAGGCATAAATACATGGCGTTAGTGGGTGAAAACTCGAAACTGCCCTCGAGCGGCCCCGTGAGTGGCACCAACACCTCGCACGGGACCAATGTTACTCGTAGGAACTGATCGCGCAATCACGAAACCCCCAGTTTGAGAATCTTAAGATAATTTGCATATTTCAAGATTTAGGCATAAAAACATGATGTTAGTGGACAAAAACCTGAAACATCCCCCGAACGGCTCTATGACAAGCACCAACACCTCGCACAGGACTAAAGTAACTTTTATGCACGGTCCGCGTGATCACGGGACCCTCGGTTTGAGAATACGATGAAAATTTTCATATTTATAGACTTAGGCATAAAAACATGGCGTTAATGGGTGACAACTCGAAACAGCCCCTGAACGGCCACATGAGTGGAACCAACACCTCCCACGGGAGCAATATAACTCGTAGGAACTGATCACGTGATCACGGGATCCCCGATTTGAGAATACGATGACATTTTTCATATTTCTCAACTTAGGCATAAAAACACGGCGTTAGTTGGGGAAAACCCGAAACAGCCCCCAAAGACCCCGTGAGTGGCACCAACACCTCGCAGGGGACCAATGTAACTCGTACGCAGTGACCGCGTGGTCACGGGACCCATATTTTGAGAATACGATGATAATTTGCATATTTCTAGGCTTGAGCATAAAAACATGGCGTTTGTGGGTAAAAACCCGAAACAACCCGTGAACGGCCCCATGAGTGGCACCACACCTCGCACGGGACCAATGTAACTCGTAGTAACTAACCGCCTGATCACGGGACCTCCAGTTTCAAAATATGATGATATATTGCTTATTTCTTGACTTGGGCAGAAAAACATGGCGTTAGTCGGTGGAAACCCAAAACATCCCCCGAAAGGCCCCGTGAGTGGCACCATCACCTCGAACGGGACCAATGTAACTCGTTGGAACTAATCGCGCGATCACGAGATTTCTGATTTGATAATAATACGATAATATTCATATTTTTAGACTTAGGCTTAAAAAATGGCTTTAATTGGTGAAAACTTGAAACCTACCCCAAACGGCCCCGTGAGTGGCACCAACACCTCGCACGGGACCAATGTAACTCGTATACACTGACCGCGCGATCACGGGACCCTCGATTTGAGAATACGATGATAATTTTCATATTTCTAGACTTAGGCATAAAAACCTGGCGTTAGTGGGTGAAAACTAGAAATAGTCCCCGAATAGCCCCGTGACTGGCACTAACACCTTGCACGGGACCAATGTAACTCATAGGAACAGAGCGCGCGGTCACGGGATCCCCTATTTGAGAATACGACGATAGTTGGTATATTCTTAGACTTAGGCATATATACATGGCGTTAGTGGGTGAAAACCCAAAAATGCCCCCGAACAGCCCCGTGAGTGGAACAAACACCTCGCACGGGACCAATGTAACTCGTAGGAACTGACCGCGCAATCACGGGACCCCCAGTTTAGGAATTTGATGATAATTTACACATTTCTATACTTAGGCATAAAAACATGAGGTTGGTGGGCGAAAACCTGAAACAGCTCCCGAACGGCTCCGTGAGTGACACCAACACCTCGCACGGGACTAAATTAACTCGTACGCACAGACCACGCAATCACGGGACCCTCAGTTTGAGAATACGATGATAATTTTTATATTTCTAGACTTAGGTATAAAAATATGGTGTTAGTGGGTGAAAACCCGAAACATCCCTCGAACGGCCCTATGAGTGGCACCAACATCTCGCACGGGACCAATGTAACATGTAGGAACTGATCGCGTGATCACGGGACCCTCGGTTTGAGACTACGAAGATATTTTGCATATTTCATGACTTAGTCATAAAAATATGGCGTTAGCGGGGGAAAAGCCAAAACAGCCCCCAAAGACCCAGTGAGTGGCACCAAACCTCATACGGGACTAATGTAACTCGTACGTAGTGATCGCGCAATCACGGGACCCACGGTTCGAGAATACAATGATAATTTTCATATTTCTAGACTTAGGCATAAAGACACGGCGTTAGTGGGGGAAAACTCGAAACTACCCCCGAACGACCCCGTGAGTGGCACCAACACCTCGCACAGGACCAATGTAACTCGTAGGAACTGACCGCTCGATCACGGGACCCCCGATTGTAGAGTATGATAGTATTTTTCATATTTCTCGACCTAGGCATTAAAATATGGCGTTAGTGGGGGAAAACCAGAAATAACCCCAAAGACCCCCTGAGTCGCACAAACACCTCGCACGGGACCAATGTAAATCGTACGCATTGACTGTGCGATCACAGGATCCCCTATTTGAGAAATACGGTGATAATTTGAATATTTCTAGACTTATTCATAAATACATGGCGTTACTGGGTGAAAACTCGAAACCTCCCCCGAACGGCCCCGTGAGTGGCACCAACACCGCGCACGGGACCAATGTAACTTGGAGGTACAAACCGCGCAATCACGGGACCCCCAATTTGAGAATATGATGATAATTTGCATATTTCTAGACATAGGCATAAAAACATGGTGTTAGTGAAAGAAAACCCGAAATAACCCCCGAACGGCCCCGTGAGAGGCACCAACACCACACACGAGACCAATGTAACTCGTACGCACTGACCACGCGATCACGGGACCCCTGATTTGATAATACGATGATAATTTGCATATTTCTAGACTTATGCTTAAAAACACGACTTTAATGGGCAAACCCGAAACAGCCCACAAACGGCCCCGTAAGAGGCGCCAACACTTCGCACGGGACCAATGTAACTCGTACGCAATGGCCGCGTGATCACGGGACCCACAGTTTGAGAATACGACGATAATTTGCATATCTCTAGACTTAGGCATAAAAACATGGCGTTAGTGGGTGAAAACCCGAAACAACCCCCGAACGACCCCATGAATGGCACCAACACCTCGCACTAGACCAATGTAACTCGTAGGATTTAACCGCGCGATCACGGGACTCCCAATTTGAGAATACGATCATAATTTTCATATTTCCATGCTTAGGCATAAAAACATGGCGTTAGTGGGTGAAAACTCGAAATAGCCCCCGAATGGCCCCGTGAGAGGCACCAACACCTCTCACAGGACCAATGTAACTCGTACGCACTGACCGTGCGATCACGGGACCCCCGGTTTGAGAATAAGATGATAATTTGTATATTTCTAAACTTAGGTAAAAAAACATGGCGTTATTGGGTGAAAAACCAAAACATCCCCCGAACGGCCCTGTGAGTGGCACCAACACCTCGTACGAGACCAATGTAACTCGTAGGAACTGACCGCATGATCAAGGGACCCCCGATTTGAGAATACTATGATATTTTGCATATTTCTAGACTTAGGCATAAAAATATGAGATTCGTGGGGGGAAATCCGAAACATCCCCCAAAGGCCCCATGAGTGGCACCAACACCTCGCAGGGGACCAATGTAAATCGTACGCACTGACCGCGCGATCACGGGACCCCCAATTTGACAATACGATGATAATTTTCATATTTCAAAACTTATGTATAAAAACATGGGGTTAGTGGGTGAAAACCCGAAATAGCCCCCAAACGGCCCCGTGAGTGGCACCAACACCTCGCACAGGACCAATGTAACTCTTAGGAATTGACTGCACATTCACGGGATCCGCTGTTTGAGAATACGATGATAATTTTTATATTTTAATACTTTGGCATAAATACATGGCGTTAGTGGGTGAAAACCCAAAACGGCCCCGTGAGTGGCACCAACACTTCACATGGGACCAATGTAACTCGTACACACTGACCGCGCGATCACGGGACCCCCCGGTTTGAGAATACGATGTTAATTTGCATATTTCTAGACTTAGGTAAAAAAACATGGTGTTAGTGGATGGAAACCCGAAACAGCCCCCGAAAGGCCCCGTGAGTGGCACCAACACCTAGCACGGGACCAATGTTACTCGTAGGAACTGACCGCGCTATCACGGGACCCTCTGTTTCAAAAAATGGTGATATTTTGCATATTTATCTTCTTAGGCATAAAAAAATGTTGTTAGTGGGGGAAACCTAAAATAGCCCCCAAAGAACCCGTTAGTGGCATCAACACCCCGCACAGAACCGATGTAACTCGTACGTAGTGACCGCGTGATCACGGGGCCCCCGGTATGAGAATACGATGATAATTTGCATATTTCTAGACTTAGGCATAAAACACGGTGTTAGTCAGTGAAAACTCAAAACATCTCCGTGAGTGGCACCAACAGCTCACACAGGACCAATGTAACTCGTAGGAACTGACCGCCCGATCATGGGACCCCCAATTTCAAAATTTGATGATAATTTGTATATTTCTCGACTCAGGCATAAAAAAATGGTGTTATTGGGGGAAAACCCAAAACAACCCCCAAAGACCCCCTAAGTGGCACCAACACCTCGCACGGGACCAATGTAACTTGTACGCACTGATCGCGAGATCACGAGATCCCCTATTTTAGAATACGACGATAATTTGCATTTTTCTTGACTTATTCATAAATACATGGCGTTAGTGGGTGGAAACCCGAAACAGCCCCCGAAAGGCCCCATGAATGGCACCATCACCTCGGACGGGACCAATGTAACGCAAAGGAACTGACCGTACGATCACGGGATCCTCGGTTTAAGAATTTGACAATAATTTGCATATTTCAAGACTTAGGCATAAAAACATGATGTTAATGGGCGAAAACCTGAAACAACCCCCGAACGGCCCTAGGAGAGGCACCAATACCTCGCACGGGACCAATGTTACTTGACACACTGACCACGCAATCATGGGACCCCGATTTGAAAATAAGATGATAATTTTCATATTTCTAGACTTAGGTATAAAAACACGGCGTTAGTGGGTGAAAACTTGTAAGGACATTTTTCTCATGTCCAACATGTTACATTTGTGTATGTCGTACGCCGCTACATTTGGCACGTCACCTCACGATCTCACGTGACGGGCTCTATCCGAATTCCGGGAATCAAGCATTCAACATCTCCATTAATGTGTCCCACATCTGCCTCAACGACTTCACGTTCTAAGATTTTAGGGACTTAATGCAAGTGGTACGCAAGGGAAGTCAAAACAGTGAAAAAAGGCATGATAGGAGAGTTCAAGGGCATTTTCGTAATTTCACATCCATACTCTAGAGGTCTGGTCAACTGGAAAGTTGAAGAGCTCGCCGCAACGAAGATACTGGAAGAAACGACACCTCAATCCGAGCTACGGTGAAGGAGTTATGACCTTTTGAAGTTGGAGAAAATTCCTTAAAGAATGCTATTTTTTTTACCCAATACCAGAATGGTACCCCAAACCGCATGGGGAACCGGTTCGGGGTACCCCAGTACCGGTTCGGGGTACCTGACGCTGCAAAGGTCCCCAAGTTTTAAAACTCTTTTGGTTTCCTTATAAAAGCCAACTTCGGGGGAGCCGTTTTGCAAGACTTTAGGAGACGAATTTGAGAGTCCAAATACATCTAGTCTTCATATTTTTGAGTCCCAAGACTCATGTTTTGATTCACACATCATTGCCAAACCTTTGTGAATCCTTTTGCAACCCAAGAACACAACTTTGGTTTGTTCAACCCTTGTGGAGGAGATCGTTCTTCTTCTTCATTGCAGCCCTACTGGAAAGGGATAATTCCAACCGCGACTACAGAATCCGATACCCGAGGGTAATTCTTAGTCAACTTGTATTTTCATTGTAATCCGAATGTAAGCCGTTTTCTTACAAATTATAGTGAAAATAAATGGTTTTGCCCCTGAGGGGGATTTTTCCTTAATTGCATGTGTTTGAATGTTCTTGCGTAGATTATCAATTTATTCAATCACATACTGCTGCATGTTTAGGGTTTGTTTGTGTTAAAAGGGTTTTATATATAATTTGATCATTTGAACGCGAGCACACACGTTCTCAAATTGGTATCAGAGCCTGTTGCACTAAGTTATTGTGTTTTGATTCTGATTTTGCACAAAAAATGGATTTTGATGGTTTTGTTGATCTTCGATGTCAAATTTTTGAAAAGCTTGATAAGATTTTAGGCATAGTCGAGATCAAAACTGATAGGGGTGGGATTAGGATTGAAAAATATGTTGCACCCATTCCCACACGTGTGAGAGAGCCTCCTAGGATTGTTAAGAAAGAGGCACCTAAGTTTGTTAGGAAAGCACCCCATAGGAGCATCGTGAGAGAACCTCCTAGGATCATTAGGAGAGACCCACCTAGGCAAACTCGGAGAGAGCAACCGAGAAATTTGAGGAGAGGGCCACCTTTAGGTAACACACACCGCCCGATTTACTCTTGCACACATTGCGGTAGGCAAGGTCATCTTAGGCACTTTTGTTACAAGCTTTTAAATGGACCTAGGAAGGTTAATGAAAGAATAAATTCGATTCCCAAAACCCCCACACTCCGTTACACATCAATTTGGGTTAGAAAATCGGATTTAGAGGCTTATGGTTTATTTGTCCACGATTCCCGTTTGCTTGCACGTAATTCACCCCATGTGAAATCTTTTGGTTGATTGTGTTTGCTTGTTTGTCATACACTAGTTGTGGTTTCATGATATATTTTTACTAGTGTGATGACTTGTACTTTTTGTATAAATTTTTTTATTTTTAAAAATACAAAAAGATTTTACTTTTGATAAAATTTTGAGAAAATTCAAAAAGTTTTTTTTGTTGCACCGTTTATGGATGAACACTTTGGATGACCAAGTCACTACATCATTTCATTTTTTTCATGTGACTATTTGATAGTGTTTTGAGACAATAGGTCAATTCATCCATGTGCTTTATAATGTTTGGAGTCATTAAGATGTAATTTAATGTTACTTCCTACATGTTTGACTCATATTTCCTTTATTGCACACATGCACGGATTTGTTTGATTATTGTGCTTGTCTTATCACTTGTTGGTTGGGTGTTTTCATCTCAATCCTGTCTTTAAAACAAACCAAGCGCGATAATTTTTTATAAGGAAATTGTGCATATAAAAATCGTGTTGTGAGTTTGTGTGCTTTGTTTGAATAACGGGGAGGGGCTGCGAAAGGTAATTATCTATCCTTTGCGCAAAAGCCATCGTTAAAAAGGACCTAAAAAATTGAGGAATTTTATTATCCGAGGTCCAAAGAGGTTAAAAGAGCTCGAAAAAATTGAAAGCCAATAAAAAGATATTCATGCCAAAAAGGGGCCATTTAGGTTTTTGCACCAATTCTCCAATGTTTGAGAATTTAGATTACCTCTAAAAGAATATATATATATGAGGGAGTTTGGTTGGAGAATTAAAACGGGTTTGCACGTCCTTGAAATTTTTGAAAATGCGCTATATAGTTTTGGACGTTATTGGTGTGAAAATCATTTGACTTTGATTTGTTGATTTGCATAAAACGATGTCATCTAAATTCAACAAACGCTTACACTTAAGGATACCTTTGATGTTCATTCATTTGGAGTACACGTATGCATCGTGCACATATGATTGATTGAGTTGATTTACCTATCGAATGTGTTCACACCCATTCATTCCATTTCCATGACTTGGTTGTTTGAGTCTAAATCCATGGTGTGATTTTTGTTTCATATTTGTTCATATTGGTATCTTATTTTTGTATGAAAAATTTGAAAAATTAAAAAATAGTTTGAGAATATTTGTTTGAGCATCTTCTTGCAAGAGAACGATTACCATATTATTTGATGCCCTGTTTTGTATACCATGACACCCTGATTTTGGTTATTTGATTCATTCTTCTCATCTGTCTATTTGGGGACATCATAAAAAGGGGGAGAAAGAATTATCATATTATGGGGGAGTTTGAATTTTGGGGGAGTTTTTGAGATGTTGCTTAAGTTTTTATCATATATTGATATCCATGTTATCTCATTTCAAACTCGATATGTCAAGTGGTATTTGCTTTGTCTCATGTGTGTAGGTATGAAGATTGAAGATCGATATGTTGCACACCCTGATGAGAAAAGATTTGAGATTCCTGAAGATTTGAAGATCAAACGATGAAGACTATTCATTTGTACCTTTTCCAGTTTTAGGTTCATGGGAGGGTAGATTTTTATAGGCAATTTCATATTTGAGAATTCAGATTTTTTATGTATGTACCGGCATAGACATAGGGGGAGATTTGTAAGGACATTTTTCTCATGTCCAACATGTTACATTTGTGTATGTCGTACGCCGCTACATTTGGCACGTCACCTCACGATCTCACATGACGGGATCTATCCGAATTCCGAGAATCAAGCATTCAACATATCCATTAATGTGTCCCACATTTGCCTCAACGACTTTACGTTCCAAGATTTTAGGGACTTAATGCAAGTGGTACGCAAGGGAAGTCAAAACAGTAAAAAAAGGCACGATAGGAGTGTTCAAGGGCATTTTCGTAATTTCACATCCATAGTCCGGAGGTCTGGTCAACTGTAAAGTTTAAGAGCTCGCCGTAACGAAGATACTGGAAAAAATGGCACCTCAATCCGAGCTACGGTGAAGGAGTTATGACCTTTTGAAGTTGGAGAAAATTCCTTAAAGAATGCTGTTTTTTTTACCCCCATACCAGAATGGTACCCCAAACCGCATGGGGAACCGGTTCGGAGGGGCGAACCGATTCGGGGTACCCCAGAACCGGTTCGGGGTACCTGACGCTACAAAAGTCCCCAAGTTTTAAAACTCTTTTGGTTTCCTTATAAAAGCCAACTTCGGGGGAGCTGTTTTGCAAGACTTTAGGAGACGAATTTGAGAGTCGAAATACATCTAGTCTTCATATTTTTGAGTCCCAAGACTCATGTTTTGATTCACACATCATTGCCAAACCTTTGTGAATCCTTTTGCAACCGAAGAACACAACTTTGGTTTGTTCAACCCTTGTGGAGGAGACCGTTCTTCTTCTTCATTGCAGCCCTACTGGAAAGGGATAATTCCAGCCGCGACTACAGAATCCGATACCCGAGGGTAATTCTTAGTCAACTTGTATTTTCATTGTAATCCGATTGTAAGCCGTTTTCTTACAAATTATAGTGAAAATAAATGGTTTTGCCCCTGAGGGGGATTTTTCCTTAATTGCATGTGTTTGAATGTTCTTGCGTAGATTATCAATTTATTCAATCACATACTGCTGCATGTTTAGGGTTTGTTTGTGTTAAAAGGGTTTTATATATAATTTGATCATTTGAACGCGAGCACACACGTTCTCAAAACTCGAAACCGTCCCCGAACGGCCCCGTGAGTGGAACCAACACCTCGCACATGACCAATGTAACTCGTAAGAACTGACCGCGCAATCACGGAACTCTCAATTTGAGAATACGATGATAATTTGTATATTTCTAGACTTGGGCATAAAAACATGGCGTTAGTGGGCAAAAACCCAAAACAGGCCCCAAAGACCCCGTGAGTGGCACCAACACCTCTCACGGGATCAACATAACTCGTATGCTTTGACCGCGCAATCATGGGACCCCCAGTTTGAGAATACGATGATAATTTTCAAATTTCTAGACTTAGTCATACAAATATGGCGTTAGTGGGTAAAAACTCGAAATAGCCCCGGAACGGCCCCGTGAGTGGCACCAACACCTCGCACGGGACCAATGTTACTCATAGGAACTGACCGTGCGATCACGGGACCCCCCAGTTTGAGAGTACAATGATATTTTGCATATTTCTCAACTTAGGAATAAAAACATGGCGTTAGTGTGGGAAAACCCAAAACAACCCCCAAAGACCCTGTGAGTGGCACCAATACCTCGCACGGGAGCAATGTAACTCATACGCAGTGACTGCACGATCACGGGACCCCCGATTTGAGAATACCATTACAATTTGCATATTTCTAGACTTGGGCAAAAAAATGGCATTAGCGGGTGAAAACTAGAAACAGCCCCCGGACGGCCCCGTGAGTGGCACCAACACCTCGCACGGGACCAATATAACTTGTTGGAACTGACTGCGTGATCACGGGACTCCCAATTTTAGAATATGATGATAATTTGCGTATTTCTAGACTTAGGCATAAAAACATGGCGTTAGTGGGTGAAAACCCGAAACAACCTCCAAAGACCCCATGAGTGGACCCAACACCTCGATTGGGACTAATGTAACATGTACGCACTCACCGTGCGATCACGAAAGCCCCGGTTTGAGAATAGGATAATAATTTGTATATTTGTATACATAGGCATAAAAACATGGCGCTAGTGGGTGAAAACCCAAAACATCCCTCGAACGGCCCCGTGAGTGGCACCAACACCTCGCACGGGACCAATGTAACTTGTAGGAACTGACTGCGCGATCATGGGATGCTCGATTTGAGAATACGATGACATTTTGCATATTTATAGACTTAGGCATAAAAACATGGCATTAGTGGGGGAAAACCCGAAACAGCCCCCAAAGGCCCCATGAGTCGTACCAACACCTCGCACGGGACCAATGTAACTCGTACGCATTGATCGCGCGATCACGGGACCCCTGATTTGAGAATACGATGATAATTTGCGTATTTGTAGACTTAGGCCTAAAGACATGGCATTAGTGGATGAAAACTCGAAACATCCCCCAAACAGCCCCGTGAGTGCCACTAACACCTCGCACGGGACCAATGTAACTCATAGGAACTGACCGCGCGATCACAGGATCCCCTGTTTGAGAATACAACAATAATTTGCATAGTTCTTAACTTAGGCATAAATACGTGGCGTTAGTGAGTAAAAACCTAAAACCTCGCCCGAACGGCCCCGTGAGTGGCACCAACACCTCGCCCGAGACCAATGTAACTCATAGGAACTGACCGTGCGATCACAAGACCCCCGATTTGAGAATACGATGATAATTTGTATATTTCTAAACTTAGGCTTAAAAACAAAGCTTTAGTGGGTGAAAACTCGAAACAGCCCCCGAACGGCCCCGTGCGGTGTACCAACACCTTGCACGGGACCAATGTAACTCGTACACACAGACTGCATGATCACTGGACCCCCGGTTAAGAATCTGACAATAATTTACATATTTCTAAACTTAGGCATAAAACATGGCGTTAATGGGTGGAAAGATGAAATATCCTCCAAAAGGCCTCGTGAGTGGCACCAACACTTCGCATAGGACCAATGTAACTCGTATGAACTGATCGCGCAATCATGGGACCCCCAGTTTCACAATACGATGATATTTTGCATATTTCACGACTTAGGCGTAAAAACATGGCATTAGTGGTGGAAAATCGAAACAACCCCCAAAGACCCCGTGAGTGGCACCAACACGTCGCACAAGACCATTGTAATTTGTAGGAACTGACCACACGATCGCGGGACCCTCGGTTTGAGAATACAATGATAATTTGCATTTTCTAGACTTGGGCATAAAAAGACGGCGTTTGTGGGTGGAAACCCGAAACAACCCTTGAAAGGCCCCATGAGTGGCACCATTACCTCGAACGGGACGAATGTAACTCGTAATAACTAACCGCGTGATCGCGAGACTCTCGATTTGAGAATACGATGATAATTTGCATATTTCTAGACTTAGGCTTAAAAACACGGCTTTAGTGGGCAAAAACTCGAAACAGCCCCCAAACGGCCCCGTGAGAGGCACCAACACATCGCACGGGACCAATGTAAGACGTAAACACTGACTGCGCGATCACGGGACCCCGGTTTGAGAATAGGACGATAATTTGCATATTTTTAGACTTAGGAATAAAAACAAGGCGTTAGTGGATGGAAACCCAAAATAGCCCCCCAAGAGCCCCGTGAGTGGCACCAACGCCTCGCACGGGACCAATGTCACCGGTAGGAACTGATCGCGTGATCGCGGGTGCTCGATTTGAAAATACGATGATATTTTGCATATTTCTAGACTTAGGCAAAAAAACATGGAATTAGTGGGTGAAAACCCGAAACAACTCCCAAAGGCCCCATGAGTAGTACCAACACCTCGCACGGGACCAATGTAACTCGTACGCATTGACCGCGTGATCACGGGACCCCTGATTTGAGAATACGATGATAATTTGCATATTTGTAGACTTAGGCCTAAAGACATGGCGTTAGTTGATGAAAACTCGAAACATACCCCAAACAACCCCGTGAGTGGCACCAACACCTCGTATGGGACCAATGTAACTCATAGGAACTGACCGCGCGATCACGGGATCCCCTATTTGAGAATACAATGATAATTTGCATATTTCTCGACTTAGGCATAAATACGTGGTGTTAGTGGGTAAAAACCCAAAACCTCGGCCGAACGGCCCCGTGAGTGGCACCAACACCTCGCATGAGACCGATGTAACTCATAGGAACTGACCGCGCGATAACAGGACCCCCGATTTGAGAATACGATGATAATTTTTATATTTCTAAACTTAGGCATAAAAACATGGCGTTAGTGGGTGAAACCCCGAAACAGCCACTGAAAGTCCCCGTGAGTGGCACCAACACCTCGCACAGACCAATGTAACTCGTAGGAACTAACCGCGCGACCATGGGACTCCCGATTTGAGAATACGACCATAATTTGCATATTCTAGACTTAAGCTTAAAAACACAGCTTTAGTGGGTGAAAACCCGAAACTGCCCTCGAACGGCCCTGTGGGAGGCACCAACACCTTGTACGGGACCAATGTAACTCGTACACACAGACTGCATGATCAAGGGACCCCCAATTTTAGAATCTGACAATAATTTATATATTTCTAAACTTAGGCATAAAAACATGGCATTAGTGGGTGGAAAGCCGAAATATCCCCCGAAAGGCCCCGTGAGTGGCACGAACACCTCGCACGGGACCAATGTAACTCGTACGAACTGATCGCGCAATAATGGGACCCTCGATTTCATAATATGATGATATTTTGAATATTTCATAACTTAGGCGTAAAAACATGACATTAGTGGGGGAAAACTCGAAACAACCCCCAAAGACCCCGTGAGTGGCACCAACACGTCGCACAGGACAAATGTAATTCGTAGGAACTGACCGCGCGATCACGGGACCCTCGGTTTGAGAATATGATGACAATTTGCATTTTTCTAGACTTAAGCATAAAAACATGGCGTTTGTGGGTGGAAACCCGAAACAGCCCTCGAAAGGCCCCGTGAGTGGCACCATCACCTCGAACGGGACCAATGTAACCGTAATAACTAACCGCGCGATCACTAGAATCTCGATTTGAGAGTATGATGATAATTTACATATTTATAGACTTAGGCTTAAAAATACGGCTTTAGTGGGCAAAAACCCGAAACATCCCCTAAACGGCCCCGTGAGAGGCACCAACACATAGCACGGGACTAATGTAACTCGTACACACAGACTGCGCGATCACGGGACCCCGGTTTGAGAATAGGATGATAATTTGTATATTTCTAGACTTAGGTATAAAAGCATGGCGTTAGTGGGTGGAAACCCAAAATAGTCCCCCAAGGGCCCCGTGAGTGGCACCAACGCCTCGCACGGGACCAATGTAACTCGTAGGAACTGACCGCATGATCACGTCGAACGGGACCAATGTAACTCGCAGGAACTAGTCGGGTGTTCACGGGACTCCCGATTTGAGAATACGATGATGATTTGCATATTTCTAAACCTAGGGTTAAAAACACGACTTTGGTGGGTGAAAACCCGAAATAACCCCGTGAGAGGCACCAACACCTCCCATGGGACCAATGTAACTCGTACACACTGACTGCAAGATCACGGACCCCCGAACTGACAATTCGACGATAATTTACATATTTCTTGACTTAATCATAACAACATGGCATTAGTGGTTGGAAACTCGAAACAACCCCCGAAAGGCCCCGTGAGTGGCACCAACACCTCGCACGGAACCAATGTAACTAGTAGGAACAGACCACGCGATCACGGGACCCCCAATTTCCGAATACAATGATATTTTGCACATTTCTCGACTTAGGCATAAAAACATAGCATTAGTGGGAGAGAATCGGAAACATCCTACAAAGATCCTGTGAGTGGCACCAACACCTCGCACGGGACCTGTGTATCTAGTAGGAAATGATCGCACGATCACGGGACCGCCAGTTTTAGAATACGATGATAATTTGCATATTTCTAGACTTGGGCATAAAAACATGGCATTAGTGTATGGAACCTCATAGAAAACTCGAAAGACCCCTTGAGTGGCACCATCACCTCGAACGGGACCAATGTAACTCGTAGTAACTAATCGCGCGATCATGGGACTCCCGATTTGAGAACGTGATGATAATTTGCATATTTCTAGACATAGGCTTAAAAACACGGCTTTAGTGGGCGAAAACCCAAAATAGCTCCCGAACGGCCCCATAAGAGGCACCAACATCTCGTACGGGACGAATATAACTCGTACGCACTGACCCCATGATCACGGGACCCTCGGTTTGAAAATACAACGATAATTTGCATATTTCTAGAGTTAGGCATAAAAACATGGAGTTAGTGGGTGGAAATCAAAAACAGCCCCCGAAAGGCCCCATGAGTGGCACTAAAACCTCGCACGGGACCAATGTAACTCGTAGGAACCAACTGCACAATCACGGGACGACCCATTTTAGAATACGATGATATTTTGCATATTTCTCGAAATTGGCATAAAAGCATGGCGTTAGTGGGGGTAAACCCAAAACTGCCCCCAAAGACCCCGTGTGTGCCACCAACACCTCGCACGGGACCAATGTAACTCTTCCGCAGTGATAGCGCGATCGTGGGACCCCCGGTTTGAGAATACGATGATAATTTGCATAGTTCTAGACTTAGGCATAAAAACATGGCGTTAGTGGGTGAAAACCCGAAACAGCCCTGTGAGAGGCATCAACACCTCACACGGGATCAATGTAACTCTTAGGAACTGACCGTACGATCACGGGACCCCCGGTTTCAGAATACAACGATATTTTGTATATTTCTCGACTTAGGCATAAAAACATGGCGTTACTAGGGGAAAACAAGAGACAACCCCCAATGACCCCGTGAGTGGCACCAACACCTCGCACGGGACCAGTGTAACTCGTATGCAGTAACGGCACGATCACGGGACACCCAATGTTAGAATACGAAGATAATTTGCATATTTCTATACTGAAGCATGAAAACATGGCGTTAGTGGGTGAAAACCCAAAACATCCCCTGAACGGCCCCGTGAGTGGCACCAACACCTCGCACGTGACCAGTGTAACTCAACGGAACTGACCGCGCGATCACGGGAACCCCGATTTGAAAATACGATGATAATTTGCATATTCCTAAACTTAGGCCAAAAAAATATGGCGCTAGTGAGACAAAACCCGAAACAGGCCCCGAACGGCCCTGTGAGAGGCACCAACACCTCGCACGAGACCAATGTAACTCGTACGCATTGACCGCGCAATCAAGGGACCCCCAATTTGAGAATACAATGATAATTTGCATATTTCTAAACTTTGGCTTAAAAACTTGGCTTTAGTGGGCGAAAATCCGATACAACCACAAAACGACCCCGTGAGAGGCACCAACACCTCACATGGGACCAATGTAACTCGTGCGCACTGTCTGCGTGATCACAGGACCCCCGGTTTGAGATTATGACAATAATTTTCATATTCTAGACTTAGGCATAAAAACAAGGCGTTAGTGGGTGAAAACTCGGAACAGCCCCTGAACGGCCCCATGAGAGGCACCAACACGTCGCACGGGACCAATGTCACTCATACGCACTAACCATGTGATCACGGGACCCCCAATTTGAGAATATGATGATAATTTTTATATTTCTTGACTTGGGCATAAAAACATGGCGTTAGTGGGTGAAAACCCGAAATAACCACCGAACGGCCCTGTGAGTGGCACCAACACCTCGCACGGGATCAATGTAACTCGTAGAAACTGATCGCGCGATCACGAGACTCCCGATTTGAGAATACGATGATATTTTGCACATTTCTCAAATTAGGCATAAAAACATGGCGTTAATGGGGGAAAACCCGAAACAGCCCCCAAAGACCCCGTGAGTGGCACCAACACCTCGCACGTAACCAATGTAACTCGTACGCAGTGATCGCGCGATCACGGGACCCCGGGTTGAGAATATGACGGTAATTTGCATATTTCTAGACTTAGGCATAAAAACATGGAGTTAGTAGGTGAAAACCCGAAATAGCCCCCAAACGGCCCTGTGAGTGGCACCAACACCTCGCACAGGACCAATGTAACTCGTAGGAACTAACCGCGCGATCATGAGACTCCCAGTTTGAGAATACGACGATAATTTCCATATTACTAGACTTAGTCTTAAAAATACGGCTTTGGTGTGGAAAAAACTTGAAATAGCCCCCGAATGGCCCCGTGAGAGGTACCAACACCTCGCACAGGACAAATGTTACTCGTATGCACTAACCGCACGATCACGAGGCCCCCAATTTGATAATTCGACGATAATTTGCATATTTCTAGACTTAGGCATAAAAACATGGCGTTAGTGCATAGAAACTCGAAACAACCCCTCGAAAGTCCCTGTGAGAGGCACCCACACCTCGCACGGGACCATTAAAACTCGTAGGAACTCACTGCGTGATCACGGCACCCCCGGTTTTAGAATACGAAGATATTTTTCATATTTCTCGACTTAGGCATAAAAACAAGGCGTTACTAGGGGAAAACTGGAGACAGCCCCCAATGACCCCGTAAGTGGCACCAACACCTCGCACGGGACCAATGCAACTCGTATGTAGTGACCGCACGATCCTGGGAAACCCGGTTTGAGAATACGATGATAATTTGTATATTTCTAGATTGAAGTATGTAAACATGGCGTTAGTGGGTGAAAACCTGAAATAGCACCCGAACGGCCCCGTTAGTGGCACCAACACCTCTCTCGGGACCAATGTACCTCATAGAAACTGATCGAGCGATCACAGGACCCCTGATTTGAGAATATGATGATATTTTGTATATTTTTATACGTATGCAAAAAATGGCGTTTGTGGGTGAAAACCCGAAACAACCCCCGATCGGCCCCGTGAGAGGCACCAACACCTTGCACGAGACCCATGTAACTCGTTGGCACTGATCGCGCGATCACGGGCCCTCAATTTTAGAATATGATGATATTTTGCATATTTCTCAACTTAGGCATAAAAACATGGCATTAGTGGGGGAAAACTCGAAATAACCCCCAAAGACCCCGTGAGTGGCACCAATACCTCGCAAGGGACCAGTGTAACTTGTACGTAGTGACCGGGTGATCACGGGACCCCCGATTTGAGAATACGATGATAATTTGTATATTTCTAGATTGAAGCATAAAAACATGGCGTTAGTGGGTGAAAACCCAAAACAATGCCCGAACGGCCCCGTGAGTGGCACCAACACCTTGCACGGGACCATTGTAACTCGTAGGAACTAACCACGCAATCCCGGGACTCCCAGTTTGAGAATATGACATAGATTTGCATATTTCTAGAATGAGTCTTATAAACACGGCTTTAGTGGGCAAAAACCCAAAATAGCCCCCTAACGGCCGCATGAGAGGCACCAACACCTCAAACGGGACCAATGTTACTCGTACGCACTAACCTCACGATCACGGGACCCCCAGTTTTGAGAATTCGACGATAATTTGCATATTTCTAGACTGAGGCATAAAAATATGGCGTTAGTGGGTAGAAACCCGAAACAGCCCCCGAAAGGCCCTATGAGTGGCACCAACACCTCGCACGGGACCATTATAACTCGTAGGAAATGTTCGCGTGATCACGAGACCCCTGGTTTCATAATACAAAGATATTTTGCATATTTCTCAACTTAGGCATGAAAACCTAGAGTTAGTGGGGGAAAACTGGAAACAGCCCCCAAAGACCCCATGAGTGGCACCAACACCTCGCACGAGACCTGTGTAATTCGTAGGAACTGACCGCGTGATCACAGTACCCCCAGTTTGAGAATACAGCGATAATTTGCATATTTTTCGACTTAGGCATAAAAACATGACGTTGGTGGGTGGAAACCCGAAGGCCTCGTGAATGGCACCATCACCTCGAACGGGACCAATGCAACTCGTAGTAACTAGCTGCGCGATCACGGGACTCCCGGTTTGAGAATACAATGATAATTTGCATATTTTTAGACCTAGGCTTAAAAACACGGCTTTAGTGGGTGAAAACTCAAAACAGCTCTCGAACGGCCCCGTGAGAGGCACCAACACCTCGTATAGGACCAATGTAACTCATAGGAACTGACTGCGCGATCTCGAGAGCCCCGACTTGAGAATACGACAATAATTTGCATATTTCTAGACTTAGGCAAAAAACATGGCGTTAGTGAGTGAAAACCCGAAATAGCCCCCGAACGGCCCCGTGAGAGGCACCAACACCTCGCACGAGATCAATGTAACTCATACGTACTAACCGTGTGATCACGGGACCCCCGATTTGAGAATACGATGATAATTTGCATATTTGTTAACTTATTCATAAAAACATTGTATTAGTGGGGGAAAACCCGAAAAAGCCCCCGGACGGCCCCGTGAGTGGCACCAACACCTCACACGGGTCCAATGTAACTCTTTGGAACTGACCGCGCGATCACGGGACCCCCAGTTTGAGAATACAATGATAGTTTGCATATTTCTAGACTTAGGCATAAAAACATGCCGTTAGTGGGTGGAAACCCAAAATAGCCCCCGAAAGGCCACGTGAGTTGCACCATCACCTCGAATGGGACCAATGTAACTTGTAGTAACTAATTGTGCGATCCCGAGACTCTTGATTTGAGAAGATGATGATAATTTGAATTTTTCTAGACTTAGGCTTAAAACACGGCTTTAGTGGGCGAAAACTCGAAACAGCTCCCGAACGGCCCCGTGAGAGGCACCAACACCTCGCACGGAACCAATGTAACTCGTTCGCACTGACCGCGAGATCACAGGACACCCGGTTTGAGAATACGATGATAATTTGCATATTTCTAGTCTTAGGAATAAAAACATGGTGTTAGTGGGTGGAAACCCGAAACAACCCTCGAAAGGGCCCATCAGTGGCACCAACATCTCGCACGGGACCAACGTAACTTGTCAGAACTGACCGCGCTATCACCGGACCCCCGATTTTAGAAAATGATGATATTTCTCAACTTACGCATAAAAACATGGCATTAGTGGGGGAAAACCCAAAACAGCCCCCAAAGACCCCGTGAGTGGCACCAATACCTCGCACGGGACCAATGTAACTTGTACGTAGTGACCGCGCGATCACGGGACCCCCGATTTGAGAATACGATGATAATTTGCATATTTCTAGACTGAAGTACAAAAACATGGCGTTAGTGGGTGAAAACCCAAAACAGCACCCGAACGGCCCCGTGAGTGGCACCAACACCTCGCACGGGACCAATGTAGCTCATAGGAACAAACCACGCGATCACGGGACTCCCAATTTGAGAATACGATGATAATTTGCATATTTTTGGACTTAGTCTTAAAAACACGACTTTAGTGGGCAAAAACCCGAAATATCCCTCGAACGGCCCCGTGAGAGGCACCAACACCTCGCACGGGACCAATGTTACTCGTACGCACTAATCGCATGATCATGGGACCCCCGGTTTGAGAATTCAATGATAATTTTCATATTTTTATACTTAGTCATAAAAACATGGCGTTAGTGGGTAAAAACCCGAAACAGCCCCCGAAAGGCCCTATAAGTGGCATCAACACCTCGCACGAGACCATTGTAACTTGTAGGAACTGACCGCGTGATCACGGGGCCCCCAGTTTCAGAATATGATGATATTTTGCATATTTCTCGACTTTGGCATGAAAACCTGGCGTTAGTGGGGGGAAACCGAAAACAGCCCCCAAAGACCCCGTGAGTGGCACCAACACCTCGCATGGGACCTATGTAACCCATAGGAACTGAACGCGTGATCACGAGACCCCCTATTTGAGAATACCACGATAATTTGCATATTTTTAGACTTAGGCATAAAAACATGGCGTTAGTGGGTGGAAACCCGAAATAGCCCCCGAAAGGCCCTGTGAGTGGCTCCATCACCTTGAACGGGACCAATGTAACTCGTAGTAACTAACTGTGTGATCACAGGAATCCCGGCTTGAGAATACAATGATAATTTGCATATTTCTAAACTTAGGCTTAACAACACGACTTTAGTGGGCAAAAACTCGAAATCGCTCCCGAATGGCCCCGTGAGAGGCACCAACACCTCGCACGGGACCAATGTAACTCATTTGCACTGATCGCGTGATCATGGAATCCTGATTTGAGAATACGATGATAATTTGCATATTTCTAGACTTAGGCATAAAAACATGGCGTTAGTGGGTGGAAACCCAAAACAGTCCCCGAAACGTCCCATTAGGGGGACCAAGATCTCACACGGGACAAATGTTACTCGTAGGAACTGACCGCACGATCACGGGACCCCTGATTTCAGAAGATGATTATATTTTGCATATTTCCCGACTTAGGTATAAAAACATGGCATTAGTGGGGGAAACCCCAAAAAAGCCCCCAAAGAACCCGTGAGTGGCATTAACATCCTGCACGGGTCCAATGTAACTCGTACGCAGTGAGCGCGTGATCACGGGACCCCCGGTTTGAGAATATGATGATAATTAGCATATTTCTAGACTAAAGCATAAAATCATGGCGTTAGTGGCTGAAAACCTGAAATAACCCCCGAATGGCCCCGTCAGTGGTACTAAAACCTCGCACGGGACCAATGTAACTCATAGAAACGAATCGCGCGATCTCGGGAACCCTAATTTCAGAATACGACGATAATTTGCATATTTCTAGACTTAGGTAAAAAAACATGGCGTTAGTGTTCAAAAACCTGAAATAGCCCCCCGAACGGCCCCGTGATAGGCACCAACACCTCGCACGAGACCAATGTAACTCGTACGTACTAACCGTGTGATCACAGGACCCCTGATTTAAGAATACGATGATAATTTGCACATTTCTTGATTTAGGCATAAAAACATGGCATTATCGGGGTAAAACCTGAAACATCCCCAGACATCCTGTGAGTGGCACCAACACCTCGCACGGGACTAATGTAACTCGTAGGAACTGACCGCGCGATCACGGGACCCCTAGTTTGAGAATACGATGATAATTTGCATATTTTTAGACTTAGGCATAAAAACATGGAGTTAGTGGGTGGAAACCCGAAATAGCACCCAAAAGGCCCCGTGAGTGGCACCATCACCTTGAACGGGACCAATGTAACTCGTAGTAACAAACTGTGCGATCACGGGACCCCCAGTTTGAGAATATGACTACAATTTTCTTATTTCTAGACTTAGGCTTAAAAACATGGGTTAGTGGGCGAAAACTCGAAACAGCTCCCGAATGGACCCTGAGAGGCACCAACACCTCGTACGGGACCAATGTAACTCGTTCGCATGGACCGCGCGATCACGGTGCACCCGGTTTGAGAATACGGTGATAATTTGCATATTTCTGAACTTAGGCATAAAAACATGGCGTTAGTGGATGGAAACCCGAAACAACCCTCAAAAGGGCCCATCAGTGGCACCAACACCTCGCACGGCACCAATGTAACTCGTAGGAATTGACCGCACAATCACGGGACCCCCGATTTCAGAATATTATGATATTTTTCATATTTCTCGACTTAGGCATAAAAACATGGCATTAGTGGGAGAAAACCCAAAAAAGCCCCCCAAGACCCTGTGAGTGGCACCAACACCTCGTACGGGACCAATGTAACTCGTACGTGGTGAATGCGTGATCACGGGACACCCAATTTGAAAATAAGATGATAATTTGCATAATTCTAGACTGAACCACAAAAACATGGCATTAGTGGGTGAAAACCCAAAACAACCCACGAAAGGCCCGTGAGTGGTACAATCACGACGAACAATACCAATGTAACTCATAGGAACTGACTGTGGGATCTCGGGACCACCGATTTGAGAAAACAACAATAATTTGAAAATTTCTAGACTTAGGCAAAAAAACATGGCGTTAGTGAGCGAAAACCTGAAATAGCCTCCGAACGGCCCCGTGAGAGGCACCCACACCTCGCACGAGACCAATGTAACTCGTACGTACTGATCGCGCGATCACGGGACCCCCAATTTGAGAATACGATGATAATTTTCATATTTCTGGACTTAGGCATAAAAACATGGCATTAGTGGGGGAAAACTCAAAACAGCCCCCCGGACGACCTCATGAGTGGCACCAACACCTCGCACGGGAGTAATGTAACTCATAGGAATTGATCACGCGATCACAGGACCTCCGGTTTGAGAATACGATGATAATTTGCATATTTTTAGACTTAGGCAAAAAAACATGGCGTTAGTGGGTGACAAACCGAAATAGCCCCCGAACGACCCCGTGAGTGGCACCAACACCTCGACCAGGACCAATGTAACTCATATGAACTGACCTCGCAATCACGGGACTCCTAATTTTAGAATATGACGATAATTGCATATTTCTAGGCTTCGGCATAAAAACATGGCGTTAGTGGGCGAAAGCCTGAAACAACCCCCAAACGGCTCCGTGAGAGGCACCAACACCTCCTACGGGACCAATGTAACTTGTAGGCACTGATCACGTGATCACGGGACCCCTGGTTTGAGAATACGATGATAATTTGTATATTTCTTGACTTAGGCATAAAAACATGGCATTAGTGGGTGAAAACCCAAAACAGCCCCGTGAGTGGCACCAACACCTCGCACGGGACCAATGTAACTCGTATGAGCTGACCGCGCGATCATGGGAAACTTGAATTCAGAATGCGATGATATTTCACATATTTCTCGACTTAGGCGTAAAAACATGGCGTGTGTGTGGGAAAACTCAAAACATCCCCCAAAGACCCGTTAGTGGCACCAATACCTCGCACGGGACCAATGTAACTCGTACGCTGTGACCGCGCAATCACGGGACTCCCAGTTTGGGAATATAATGATAATTTGCATATTTCTAGACTAAAGCATAAAAACATGGCGTTAGTGGGTGGAAAGATGAAACAGCCCCCGAAAGGCCTCGTGAGTGGCACCCTCACCTCGAACGGGACCAATGTAACGCGTAGTAACTTACCGCGTGATCACGGGACTCCCATTTTGAGAATACGACAATAATTTGCATATTTCTGGACTTAGGCTTAAAAATATGAATTTAGTGAGAAAAATTCGGAAATAGCCCCCGAACAGCCCCATGAGTGGCACCAACATGTCTCATAGGACTAATGTTACTCATAGGAACTGACCTCGCGATCAAGGGATCCCCTTTTTGATAATACGATGAAAATTTGCATATTTTTAGATTTAGGCATAAAAACATGGCGTTAGTGGGTGAAAACACGAAATAACCCCCGAAATGCCCCGTGAGTGTCACAATCACCTCGAATGGGATCAATGTAACTCGTAGGAACTAACTTCATGATCAAGGGACTCACGGTTTGAGAATATGATGATAATTTGCATATTTCTAGACTTAGGCTTAAAAACATGGCTTTAGTGGGCAAAAACTCGAAACAGCCTCCGAACGGCCCCATGAGAAACATCAACACCTCACACGGGATCAATGTAACCTATACGCACTGTCCGCGGGATCACGAGACCCTTGGTTTAAGAATACAATGATAATTTGCATATTTCTAAACTTAGGCATAAAAACGTGGCGCTAGTGGGTGAAACCCCGAAACAGCCCCATGAGTGACACCAACACCTCGCAAGGGACCAATATAACTCATAGGAACTGACCGCATGATCACGAGACCCTCGATTTCAGAATAGGATGATATTTTGTTTATTTTTCGATTTAGGCATAAAAATATGGCGTTAGTTGGGGAAAACCCGAAACAACCCCCAAAGACCCCGTGAGTGGCACCAATACCTCGCACGGGACCAACGTAACTCGTGCGCAGTGGCTGCGCGATCATGGGACCCCTACTTGAGAGTACAATTATAATTTACAAATTTCTAGACTAAAGCATAAAAACATGGCATTGGTGGGTGAAAACACGAAACAACCCACAAACAGCACCGTGAGTGGTTCCAACACCTCGCACGGGACCAATGTAACTCATAGGAACTCACCGGGCGATCACGGGACCCCCGATTTGAGAATACGACGATAATTTGCATATTTCTAGACTTAGGTAAAAAAACATGGCGTTAGTGAGCAAAAACCCAAAACAACCCCCGAACGTCCCTTTGAGAGGCACCAATACGTCGCACGAGACCAGTGTAACTCGTACGCACTGACCGCGCGATCACGGGACCCCCGATTTGAGAATACGATGATAATTTGCATATTTATTAACTTAGGCATAAAAACATGGCGTTAGTGGGGGAAAATTCGAAACAGCCCCCGAACGGCCCTATGAGTGGCACCAACACCTCGCACGAGACCAATGTAACTCGTAGGAACTGATCGCGCGATCACGGGACCCCTGGTTGGAGAATACGATGATAGTTTGTATATTTCTAGACTTAGGCATAAAAACATGGCGTTATTGGGTAAAAATCCGAAATAGCCTCCGAACGGTCCCGTGAGTGGCACCAACACCTCGCACAGGACCAATGTAACTCGTAGGAACTGATCGTGCGATCACGGGACAACCAATTTTAGAATACCACGACAATTTTCAAATTTCTAGACTTAAGCATAAAAACATGCCGTTAGTGGGTGAAAACTCGAAACAACCCCCGAACGACCCTGTGAAATGCACCAACACCTCGTACGGGACCAATGTACCTCGTCGCACTGACCGCGCGATCACGGGACCCTCGAATTGAGAATACAATTATAATTTGCATATTTCTAGACTTAGGCATAAAAACATGGCATTAGTGGGTGAAAACCCAAAACAGTCCCGTGAGTGGCACCAACACCTCACACGGGACCAATGTAAGTCGTACGAATTGACCATGCGATCACGGGACCCCCAATTTCAGAATACGATGGTATTTTGCATATTTCTCGACTTAGGCATAAAAACATGGCGTTAGTGGGGGAAAACCCAAAACATCCCCCAAAGACCCCGTGAGTGGCACCAATTCCTCGCACGGGACTAATGTTACTCGTACGGAGTGACCACACAATCATGTGACCCCCGATTTGAGAATACGATGATAATTTGCATATTTCTAGACTGAATCATAAAAACATGGCGTTAGTGGGTGGAAAGATGAAATAGCCCCCGAATGGACCCGTGAGTGGCACCCTCACCTCGAACGGAACCAATGTAACGCGTAGTAACTAACCGCGCGATCATGGGACTCCTATTTTGAGAATACGATGATAATTTGCATATTTCTGGACTTAGGCTTAAAAACACGAATTTAGTGAGAAAAAAACCCGAAATAGCTCCCGAAAGCCCCCTAAGAGGCACCAACACCTCGCACGGGAGCAATATAATTCGTACGCACTAACCGCACAATCACGGGACCCCCAGTATGAGAATCCGATGATAGTTTGCATATTTCTAGATTTAGGCATAAAAACAAGGCATTTGAGGGTGGAAACCTGAAACTTCCACCAGAAGACCCCGTGAGTGGAACCAACACCTCGCGCGCGTCAAATGTAACTCGTAGAACCTGACCGCACGATCACAGGACCCCCAGTTTTAGAATATAATGATATTTTGCGTATTACTTGACTTAGGTATGAAAACACGGTGTTAGTGGAGGAAAACCGGAAATAGCACCCAAAGACCCCGTGAGTGGCACCAACACCTTGCACGGGACCTGTGTAACTCGTACGCAATGATCGCGTGATCACGGGACCCTCGATTTGAGAATACGATGATAATTTGGATATTTTTAGACTTAGGTATACAAAGATGGCGTTAGTGGGTGAAAACCCGAAACAACCCCGTGAGTGGCATCAACACCTCGCACGGGACCAATGTAACTCGTTGGAACTGACTGCGTGATCATGGGACGCGCAGTTTCAGAATACAACGATATGTTGCATATTTCTCAACTTAGGAATGAAAACATGGCGTTAGTGTGAGAAAAGCAAAAACATCCCCTGAACGGCCCCGTGAGTGGAACCAACACCTCGCACAGGACCAATGTAACTCGTAGGAACTGGCCGCGCGATCAAGGGACTCTCGGTGTTAGAATACGATGATAATTTGCAAATTTTTAGACTTAGGCATAAAAACATGGCGTTGCTGGACAAAAACTCAAAACGGCCCCGTGAGTGGTACCAACACCTCGCACGAGAATAATATAACTCGTAGGAACTGATCGCGCGATCATGAGACCCCTGATTTGAGAATACGATGATAATTTGCATATATCTAGACTTAGGCATAAAAACATGGCGTTAGTGGGTGAAAACCCGAGACAACCCCCAAACAGCCCCATCAGTGGCACCAACGCCAGACACGAGACCAATGTAACTCGTAGGAACTAACCATGCGATCACGGGACTCCCGGTTTTAGAATACGATGATAATTTTCATATTTTTAGAATTTTTCATAAAAGCATGGTGTTACTGGGGAAAAACCCGAAACAACCCCCGAACGGTCCCGTGAGAGGCACCAACACCTCATACAGGACCAATATAACTCGTACGCACTGATCGTGCGATCACGGGACCCTTGGTTTGATAATATGATGATAATTTGCATATTTCTAGACTTAGGCATAAAAACATGGCGTTAGTGGGTGAAAACACGAAACAGCCCCGTGAGAGGCACCAACACCTCGCACGAGACCGGTGTAACTCATAGGAACTGACCGTGCGATCACGGGACTCTCGGTTTTAGATTACAATGATATTTTGCATGTTTCTCGACTTAGGCAAAAAAACATGGCGTTGGTGGGGGAAACCCGAAACATCCCACGAAAGGCCCCGTGAGTGGCGCAACACCTCGAACGGGACCAATGTAACTCGTAGGAATGAATCGCACGATCACAGTACCCCTGGTTTGAGAATCCAATGATAATTTGCATATTTATAGACCTAGGCATAAAAACATGGCGTTAGTGCGTGGTAACCCGAAACAGCCCCTGAAAGGCCCCGTGAGTGGCACCAACACCTCGCACGCGTATAAGGTAACTCGTAGGAACTGACCGCGCGATCACGGGACCACCGATTTCAGAATACGGTGATATTTTGCATATTTTTGGACTTAGGCACGAAAACATGGCGTTAGTGGGGGAAAATGGGAAAAATCCCCCAAAGACCCTGTAAGTGGCACCAACACCTCGCACGGGACCTGTGTAACTCGTAGGAACTGACCGCGCGATCACGGGACCCCCGGTTTGAGAATATGACGATAATTTGTATATCTCTAGACTTAGGCATAAAAACACGGCGTTAGTGGGGGAAAACCCGAAACAGCCCTTGAAAGGCCCCATGAGTGGCACCATTACCTCGAAAGGGACCAATGTAACTCGTAGTAACTAACCGCGTGATCACGGGACTCCCTGTTTGATAATACAATGATAATTTGCATATTTCTAGACTTAGGCTTAAAAACACGGCTTTACTGGGCAAAACCCAAAACAGCTCCCAGACGTCCACGTGAGAAGCACCAACACCTCGCACGGGATCAATGTAACCCGTACGCACTGACCACGGGATCACGAGACCCCTAGTTTAAGAATACGATGATAATTTGCATATTTCTAGACTTAGGCATAAAAATTTGGCGTTAGAGGGTGGAAACTCGAAACAGCCCCCGAAAGTCCGCATGAGTGACGCCAACACCTCACACGGGACCAACGTAACTCGTAGGAACTCACCGCGCGATCACGATTTCCGAATACGATGATATTTTGCATATTTCTCGACTTAGGCATAAAAACATGGCGTTAGTGGGGGGAAAACCCAAAATAGCCCCCAAAGACCCCGTGAGTGGCACCAACACCTTGCACGGGACCAATTTAACTCGTACGAAGTGACCGCGTGATCACGGGACCCCAAATTTAAGAACACGATGATAATTTGTGTATTTCTAGACTTAGGCATAAAAACATGGCATTAGTGGGTAAAAACCCGAAATGGCCCCGTGAGTGACACCAACACCTCGCACGGGACCAATAGAACTCGTAGGAACTGACCACATGATCACGGGACCCTCGATTTCAGAATAAGACGATATTTTGTATATTTTTTGACTTAGGCATAAAAACATGGCATTAGTGGGGAAAACCCAAAACAACCCCCAAGGAGCCTGTGAGTGGCACCAACACCTCGCACGGGACCAATGTAAATCATGCGCAAGGACCGCATAATCACGGGACCCCCATTTGAGAATACAATTATAATTTGCATATTTTTAGACTCAAGCATAAAAACATGGAATTAGTGGGTGAAAACATGAAATAGCCTCCAAACGGCATCGTGAGTGGCACTAACACCTCACACGGGACCAATGTAACTCATAGGAACTGACCACGCGATAACGGGACCCTCGATTTGAGAATACGATGATAATTTGAATATTTCTAGACTTAGGCAAAAAAAACTGGGTATTAGTGAGCGAAAACCCAAAACAGCCCCCGATTATCCCCTTGAGAGGCACCAACACCTCCCACGAGACCAATGTACCTCGTACGCACTGACCGCACGATCACGGGACCCACGATTTGAGAATACGATGATAATTTGCATATTTCTTTACTTAGGCATAAAAACATGGCGTTAGTGGGGGAAAACCCAAAACAGCCCCCGAACGGTCCTATGAGTGGCACCAACACCTCGTACGGGACCAATGTAACTCGTAGGAACTGATCACGCGTTCACGGGACCCCCGGTTTGAGAATACGATGATAGTTTGCAAATTTCTAGATTAGGCATAAAAACATGGCGTTAGTGGGAGAAAAACCGAAACAGCCTCCGAACGGCCCCGTGAGTGGCACCAACACCTCAAACAGGTCCAATGTAACTTGTAGGAACTGATCGCGCGATCATGGGACTCCCGATATTAGAATACCACGATAATTTGCAAATTTCTAGACTTAGGCATAAAAATATGAAGTTATTAGGCGAAAACCCGAAACAACCCCGAACGGCCTCGTGAGAGGCACCAACACCTTGTACGGGACCAATGTACCACTTACGCACTGACCGCGTGATCATGGGACCCCCGGTTTAAGAATACAATGATAATTTGCATATTTCTAGACTTAAGCATAAAAACATGGTGTTAGTGGGTGAAAACACGAAACAACCCCATAAGTGGCACCAATACCTCGCACAAGACCAATTTACTCGTAGGAACTGACAGCGCAATCACGGGACACCCGGTTTCAGAATACGATGATATTTTGTATATTTCACCACTTAGGCATAAAAACATGGCATTAGTGGGGGAAAAATCGAAACAACCCCGTGGGTGGTACCAATACCTCGCACGGGACCAATGTAACGCGTACACAGTGACCGCGCGATCACGAAACCATTTGACAATAGGATGATAATATACAAATTTCTAGACTGAAGCATAAGAACATGGCGTTTATTGGTGAAAACCCGAAATAGCCCCGAAAAGTCCCCGTGAGTGGCACAATCACCTCAAACGGGACCAATGTAACTCGTAGGAACTAATCGCGCAATTACGGGACTCTCGATTTGAGAATACGAGGATAATTTGCATATTTCTTGACTTAGGCATAAAAACACGACTTTAGTGGACGAAAACCCGAAACAGCCCCCGAACGGCGAATCAATGTAACTCGTAGGCACTGACCGCGCGATCTTGGGACCCCCGGTTTGAGAATACAATGATAATTTGCATATTTATAGACTTAGGCATAAAAATCTGGCGTTAGTGGGTGAAAACCTGAAACAGCCCCGTGAGGGGCACCAACACCTTTCGCGGGACCAATGTAACTCGTAGGAACTGACTACACAATCACGGGACACCCAATTTCAGAATACGGCAATATTTTTCATATTTCTCGACTTAGGCATAAAAACATGGTGTTAGTGGAGGAAAACCCGAAACAGCCCCCGAAGGGCCTTGTGAGTGGCACTAACACCTCGCACGGGACCAATGTAACTTGTAGGAACTAACCGCGGGATCACGGGACTCCCGGTTTTAGAATACGACGATAATT
The DNA here is from genome assembly GCA_949130495.1 of Sambucus nigra. NCBI lineage: Eukaryota > Viridiplantae > Streptophyta > Magnoliopsida > Dipsacales > Adoxaceae > Sambucus > Sambucus nigra. Next base: position 412,420,722 of record OX422217.1, on the reverse strand, counting down.
TGCATATTTCTAGACTTAGGCATACAAACATGGCGTTTGTGGGGGAAAACATGAGATAGCCCCCAACGGCCCTGTGAGAGGCACCAACACCTCGCACCGGACCAATGTAACTCCTTCGCACTCTCTGCGCGATCACGGGGAACTCGGTTTGAGAATACTATGATAATTTGCATATTTATGGACTTAGGCATAAAAACATGGCGTTAGTGGGTGGAAACCCGAAACAGCCCTCGAAACGGCCCATCAGTGGCACCAACAACTCGCACGGAACCAATGTAACTCGTAGGAATTGACCGCGTGATCACGGGACCCCCGGTTTCAAAATAAGATGGTATTTTTCATATTTCTAGACTTAGGCATAAAAACATGGCGTTAGTGGGGGAAAACCCAAAACAAACCCCCAAAGGCCCCATGAGTGGTACCAATACCTCACACGGGACTAATGTAACTCTTACGCACTGACCGTACGAACACGGGACCCTCGATTTGAGAATACGATGATAATTTGCATATTTCAAGACAGGCTTAAAAATAAGGCGTTAGTGGGTGAAAACCCGAAATAGCCCCTGAACGGCCCCGTGAGTGGCACAACACCTCGCACGGGACCAATATAACTCGTACGCAGTGACCGTGCGATCATGGAACCCCCGGTTTGAGAATACGATGATATTTTGCATATTTCTAGACTTAGGCATACAAACATGGCGTTAGTGGGCAAAAACTCGAAACAGCCTACGAACGGCCCTGTGAGAGGCACCAACACCTCGCATGGGACCAATATAACTCGTACGCACTGACCGCGCGATCACAGGACCCCCGGTTTGAGAATATGATGATAGTTTTCTTGTTTCTAGACTTAGGCCTAAAAACATGGCGTTAGTGGGTGAAAACCTGAAACAGCCCCCGAACGGCCCCGTGAGTGGCACCAACACCTCGCACGGGACAAATGTAACTCGTAGGAAATAATCGCACGATCACGAGACCCCTGATTTGAGAATACGACGATAGTTTGCATATTTCTTGACTTAGGCATAAAAATATGGCGTTAGTGGGGGAAAACTAGAGACATCCCCCAAAGACCCCGTGAGTGGCACCAACACCTCGCACGGGGCCAATGTAACTCGTACGTAGTGACCGCGCGATTACCAGTCCCCCGATTTGAGAATACGATGATAATTTTCATTTTTCTAGAATGAGGAATAAAAACATGGCATTAGTGGGTGAAAACCCGAAATAGGCTCCGAACGACCCTGTGAGTGGCACTAAGACCTCGCACGGGACCAATGTAACTCGTAGGAACTAATCACGCGATCACGGGAGTCCCGGTTTTAGAATACAATGATAATTTGCGTATTTTTGTACTTAGGCATAAAAACATGGCATTAGTGGGCAAAAACCCAAAACAGCCCCCGAACGGCCCCGTGAGAGGCACCAACCCCTCGTACGGGACCAATGTAACTCGTAGGCACTGGCCGTGCGATCATGGGACCCCCAGTTTTAGAATACGATGATAATTTGCATATTTCAAGACTTAGGCATAAAAACATGGCGTTAGTGACTGAAAACCCAAAATAGCCCCCGAACGGCCCCCTGAGTGGCACCAACACCTTATTCGGGAGGAATGTAACTTGTAGGAACTTACCGCTCGATCACGGGACCCCCGGTTTAAAAATAAGATGGTATTTTTCATATTTCTTAACCTAGGCATAAAACTTAGCGTTAGTGGGGGGAAACCTGAAACAACCCCCAAAGACCTCATGAGTGGCACCAACACCTTGCACGGGACCAATGTAACTCGTATGCAGTGACCGCGTGATTACGGGACTCGGTGTTTAAGAATACAATGATAATTTTCATATTTCTAGACTAAAGCATAAAAACATAGCGTTAGTGGGAGAAAACCCAAAACAGCCCCTGAACGGCCCCGTGACTGGAACCCACACCTCGCACGTGACCAATGTAACTCATATGAACTTACCGCGCGATCACGGGACCATCGATTTGAGAATATGATGATAATTTGCATATTCCTAAACTTAGGCAAAAAGAAACATCGCGTTAGTGAGTCAAAACTTGAAACATCCCCCGAACGACCCCGTGAGAGGCTCCAACACCTCACATAAGACCAATGTAACTCGTACGCAGTGACCGCACAATCAAGGGACCCCCGATTTGAGAATACGAATATAATTTGCGTATTTCTTGACTTAGGCATAAAAAATGGCATTAGTTGGAAAAAACCCGAAACAGCCCCCGAACGGCCCTGTGAGAGGCACCAACACCTCACATGGGACCAATGTAACTCGTACGCACTGACCGCGCGATCACAGGACCCTCGGTTTGAGAATACGATGATAATTTCATATTTCTAGACTTAGGTATAAAAACATGGCGTTAGTGGGTGAAAACACGAAATAGCCCCGTGAGAGGCACCAACACCTCGCACGAGACCGGTGTAACTTGCTGAAACTGACCGTGCGATCACGGGACCCTCAGTTTTAGAATACAATGATATTTTGAATGTTTCTCAACTTAGGCATAAAAACATGGCGTTAGTGGGGGAAAACCCGAAACAGCCTCGGAAAGGCCCCGTGAGTGGCATAACACCTCGAACGGGACCAATGTAAGTCGTTGGAATGAATCGCACAATCACGGGACCCCTGGTTTGAGAATCCAATGATAATTTTCATATTTATAGACCTAGGCATAAAAACATGATGTTAGTGCATGGTAACCCGAAACAGCCCCTGAAAGGCCTCGTGAGTGGCACTAACACCTCGCACGCGTATAAGGTGACTCGTAGGAACTGACCGTGCGATCACGGGACCCTCGGTTTCAGAATACGATGATATTTTCCATATTTCTGGACTTAGGCATGAAAACATGGCGTTAGTGGGGGAAAGTGGGAAACAGCCCCCAAAGACCCCATGAGTGGCACCAACACCTCGCACGGGACCTGTGTGACTCGTAGGAACTGACCGCGCTATCACGGGCCCCCCGATTTGAGAATATGACGATAATTTGTATATTTCAGGACATAGGCATAAAAATAGGGCATTAGTGGGGGGGAAACCCGAAACAGCCCTTGAAAGGCCACATGAGTGGCACCATCACCTCGAAAGGGACAAATGTAACTCGTAGTAACTAACCGTGTGATCACGGGACTCCCTATTTGAGAATACAATGACAATTTGCATATTTCTAGACTTATGCATAAAAATATAGCGTTTGAGGGTGGAAACCCGAAATAGCCCTCGAAAGTCGGCATGAGTGACACTAACACCTCGTACGGGACCAACGTAACTCGTAGGAACTGACCGCGCAATCACGGGGCCCCTGGTTTTAGAATACGATCATATTTTGCATATTTCTCGACTTAGGCAAAAAACATGGCGTTAGTGGGGGGAAAACCCAAAATAGCCCCCTAAAACCCCGTGAGTGGCACCAACACCTTACACGGGACCAATTTAACTCGTACGAACTGACCACGCGATCACAGGACCCCAAATTTAAGAATACGATGATAATTTGCATATTTATAGACTTAGGCATAAAAACATGGTTTTAGTGGGTAAAAACCCTAAACGGCCCTGTGAGTGACACCAACACCTCGCACGGGACCAATATAAATCGTAGGAACTGACCTCGTGATCACGGGACCCTCGATTTTAACATACGATGATATTTTGTATATTTTTTGACTTAGGCATAAAAACGTGTCGTTAATGGGGGAAAAACCGAAACAGCCCCCAAGGAGCCTGTGAGTGGCACCAACACCTCGCACGGGACCAATGTAAATCATGCTCAATGACCGCGTGATCACGGGACCCCCCATTTGAGAATACAATTATAATTTGCATATTTCTGGACTTAACCATAAAAACATGGCATTAATGAGTGAAAACATGAAATAGCCCCCAAACGGCGTCGTGAGTGGCACCAACACCTCACACGGGACCAATGTAACTCATAGGAACTGACCGCGCGATAACAGGACCCCCAATTTGAGAATACGACGATAATTTGAATATTTCTAGACTTAGGCAAAAAAACTAGGTATTTGTGAGAGAAAACCCAAAACAGCCCCTGATCATCCCCTTGAGAGTCACCAACACCTGCCACGAGACCAATGTACCTCGTACGCACTGACCGCGCGATCACGGGACCCCGAATTTGAGAATATGATGATAATTTGCATATTTCTTGACTTAGGCATAAAGACATGGCATTAGTGGGGGAAACCCGAAATAGCCCCCGAACGGTCCTATGAGTGGCACCAACACCTCGCACGGGACAATGTAACTCGTAGGAATTTACCGCGCGATCACGGGACCCCCGATTTGAGAATATGATGATAGTTTGCATATTTCTAGACTTAGGCATAAAAACATGGCGTTAGTGGGAGAAAACCTGAAATAGCCTTCGAACGGCCCCACGAGTGGTACCAACACCTCAAACAGGTCCAATGTAACTCGTAGGAACTGATCGCGTGATCATGGGACTCCCGATATTAGAATACCACGATAATTTGCAAATTTCTAGACTTAGGCATAAAAATATGAAGTTAATGGGCAAAAACCCGAAATAACCCCCGAACGGCCCCGTGAGAGGCACCAACACCTTGTACGGGACCAATGTACCTCATACGCACTGATCGCGTGATCACGGGACCCCCGATTTGAGAATACGATGATAATTTGCATATTTCTAGACTTAATCATAAAAACATGGCGTTAGTGGGTGAAAACACGAAACAACCCCGTGAGTGGCACCAATACCTCGTACGGGATCAATGTAACTCGTAGGAACTGACAGCGCAATCACGGGACACCCGGTTTTAGAATACGATGTTATTTTTTATATTTCTCCACTTAAGCATAAAAACATGGCATTAGTGGGGGAAAACTCAAAACAACCCCGTGGGTGGCACCAATACCTCGCACGGGACCAATGGAACTCGTACACAGTGACCGCGTGATCACGGGACCCCCGATTTGAGAATATGATGATAATTTACATATTTCTAGACTAAAGCATAAGAACATGACGTTAGTGGGTGATAACCCAAATTAGCCCCGAAAAGTCCCCGTGAGTGGCACAATCACCTCAAACGGGACCAATGTAACTCGTAGGAACAAATCGTACAATTACGGGACTCCCGATTTGAGAATACGACGATAATTTGTATATTTCTTGACTTAGGCTTAAAAACACGACTTTAGTGGGCGAAACCCCGAAACAGCCCCTGAACGGCCCCGTGAGAGGCACCAACACCTCGTACGGGACCAATGTAACTCGTAGGCACTGACTGCGCAATCACGGGACCCCCAGTTTGAGAATATTATGATAATTTGCATATTTATAGACTTAGGCATAAAAACCTAGCGTTAGTGGGTGAAAACTTGAAATAGCCCCGTGAGGGGGACCAACAACTTGCACGGGACCAATGTAACTCGTAGGAACTGACTGCACGATCACGGGACCCCCGATTTTAGAATACGACAATATTTTTCATATTTCTCGACTTAGGCATAAAAACATGGTGTTAGTGGAGGAAAACCCGAAACAGGCCACAAAAGGCCCTGTGAGTGGCACTAACACCTCGCACGGGACCAATGTAACTTGTAGGAACTAACCGCGGGATCAAGGGACTCCCGGTTTCAGAATACGATGATAATTTGCATATTTCTAGACTTAGGCATACAAACATGGCGTTTGTGGGGGAAAACTCGAGATACCCCCCAAAGGCCTCGTGAGAGGCACCAACACCTCGCACCTGACCAATGTAACTCGTTCGCACTCTTCGCGCGATCACGGGGCGCCCGGTTTGAGAATACGATGATAATTTGCATATTTCTAGACTTAGGTGTAAAAACATGGCGTTAGTGGGTGGAAACCCAAAACAGCCCTCGAAAGGGCCCATCAGTGGCACCAACACCTCGCACAGGACCAATGTAACTCGTAGGAACTGAACACATTGATTAAGATGGTATTTTTCATATTACTAGACTTAGGCATAAAAACATGGCGTTAGGGGGGTAAAACCCGAAACAAACCCCCAAAGGCCCCATGAGTGGTACCAATACCTCGCTGGGACTAATGTAACTTGTACACACTGACCGCGCGATCACGGAACCCTCGATTTGAGATTACGATGATAATTTGCATATTTCAAGACAGGCAAAGAAATAAGGCGTTAGTGGGTGAAAACCCAAAACAGCCCCCGAACGGCCCCGTGAGTGGCACAACACCTCGCACCGGACCAATCCTACGCAGTGGTCGTGCGATCACGGAACCCCCGGTTTGAGAATACGATGATAGTTTGCATATTTCTAGACTTAGGCATAAAAACATGGCGACAGTGGGCAAAAACTCGAAACAACCCCCGAACGGCCCTGTGAGAGGCATCAACACCTCGCATGGGACCAATATAACTCGTACGCACTGACAGTTGAATCACAGGACCCCCGGTTTGAGAATATGATTATAATTTTCATATTTCTAGACTTAGGCATAAAAACATGGAGTTAGTGGTGGAAAACCTGAAACAGCCCCCGAACGGCCCCGTGAGTGACGCCAACACTTTGCACGGGACAAATGTAACTCGTAAGAACAAACCACGCGATCACGAGACACCTGATTTGAGAATACGACGATATTTAGCATATTTCTTGACTTTGGCATAAAAACATGGCATTAGTGGGGAAAAATTAGAAACAGCCCCCAAAGACCCCGTGAGTGGCACCAACACCTCCCACGGGACCAATGTAACTCGTATGCAGTGACCGCACGATTACCAGACCCTCGGTTTGAGAATACAATGATAATTTGCATTTTTCTAGACCTAGGAATAAAAATATGGCGTTAGTGGGTGAAAATCCGAAATAGGCCCCGAACGGCCCCGTGAGTGGCACTAACACCTCGCAAGAGACCAATGTAACTCGTAGGAAATAATCGCGCGATCACGGGAGTCCCAGTTTTAGAATACGATGATAGTTTGCACATTTATGTACTTAGGCATAAAAATATGGCATTAGTGGGTGAAAACCCAAAACAGCCCCCGAACAGCCCCGTGAGTGGCACTAACACCTTGTTCGGGACGAATGTAACTCATAGGAACTTACCGCCCGATCACGGGACCCCCGATTTCAAAATAAGATGGTATTTTTCATATTTCTTAACCCAAAATAACCCCCAAAGACCTGGTGAGTAGCACTAACACCTTGCACGGGACCAATGTAACTCGTACACAGTGACCGCGTGATCACGGGACCCGCTATTTAAGAATACGATGATAATTTGCATATTTCTAGACTAAAGCATAAAAACATGGCGTTAGTGGGTGAAAACCCAAAACAGCCCCTGAACGGCCCCGTGAGTGGCACCAACACCTCGCACGTGACCAATGTAACTCATACGAACTGACCGCGCGATCATGGGACCACCGATTTGAGAATACGATGATAATTTGCATATTCCTAAAGTTAGGCAAAAAAACATGGCGTTAGTGAGCCAAAACCCGAAACAACTCCCGAACGGCCTCGTGAGAGGCACTAACACCTCACATGAGACCAATGTAACTTGTACGTAGTGACCGCGCAATCAAGGGACCCCCGATTTGAGAATACGATGATAATTTCCATATTTCTTGACTTAGGCATAAAAAATGGCCTTTGTTGGGTAAAACCCAAAACAGCCCCCGAACGGCCCTGTGTGAGGCACCAACACCTCACATGGGACCAATGTAACTCGTATGCACTGACCGCGCGATCACAGGACCCCCAGTTTGAGAATATGACGATAATTTGCATATTTCTAGACTTAAGCGTAAAAACATGACGTTAGAGGGTGAAAACCCAAAACAACCCCCGAAAGGCCCCGTGATTCGCACCAACACCTCGCATGGGACCAATGTAACTCGTAGGAATTGACCGCGCTATCACGAAACTCCCGATTTGAGAATATGATGATAATTTGATTATTTGTAGACTTAGGCCTAAAGACATGGCGTTAGTGGATGAAAACTCGAAACAGCCCCGTGAGTGGCACCAACACCTCGCACGGGACCAATGTTACTAATACGCAATAACCACGCGATCACGGGACCCCCAATTTGAGAATATGATGATAATTTTTATATTTCTATACATAGGCATAAAAACATGGCGTTAGTGGGTGAAAACTCGAAACAACCCCCGAACGGTCCCGTGAGCGGCACCAACACCTCGCACGGGACCAATGTAACTCGTAGAAACTGACCGCGCGATCACGGGACTCCCAATTTAAGAATACGATGATATTTTGCACATTTATCAAATTAGGCATAAAAACATGGCGTTAACGGGGCAAAACCCGAAACAGCCCCCAAGGACCCTGTGAGTGGCACCAACACCTCGCACGGTACCAATGTAACTCGTACGCAGTGATCGCGCGATCATGGGACCCCCGGGTTGAGAATACGATGGTAATTTGCATATTTCAAGACTTAGGAATAAAAACATGGAGTTAGTGGCTGAGAACCCGAAACAACCCTCGAATGGCCCAGTGAGTGGCACCAACACCTCTCACGGGACAAATGTAACTCGTAGGAACTGACCGCGTGAACACGGGACTCCCGATTTTAGAATACGATGAAATTCTACATATTTCGAGACTTAGGCATAAAAACATGGCGTTAGTGTGCAAAAACTCAAAACAGCCCCCGAACGGCCCTGTGAGAGGTACAAACACCTCGCACGGGAACAATGTAACTCGTAGGCACTGACCACGCGATCACGAAACCCCCGATTTGAGAATATTATGATAATTTTCATATTTCTAGAGTTCGGCATAAAAACATGGCGTTAGTGGGTGAAAATGCAAAATAGCCACCGAACGGCCCCGTGAGTGGCACCAACACGTCGCACGGGACCAATGTAACTCCTAGAAACTGAGCACGTGATCACGGGACAACCGCTTTGAGAATACGATGATATTTTGCATATTTCTAGACTTAGGTATAAAAACATGGCGTTAGTGGGGAAAAACACGAAACAGCCCCCAAAGGCCCAATGAGTGGTACCAACACCTCGCACGGGACCAATGTAACTCGCACGGACTGACCGCACGATCACGGGACCTCCGATTTGAGAATATGATGATAGTTTGCATATTTCTAGACTTAGGCTTAAAAACATGGCGTTAGTGGGCGAAAACTCGAAACATCCCCCTAACGGCCCCGTAAGAGGCACCAACACCTCACATGGGACCAATGTAACTTGTACGCACTGACCGCACGATCACGGGACCCCCGATTTGAGAATACGATGATAATTTACATATTACTTGATTTAGGCATAAAAACATATCGTTAGTCGGGGAAAACCCGAAATATCCCTTCAATGGCCCCGTGAGTGGCACCAACACCTCGCACGGGACCAATGTAACTCGTAGGAACTGGCCACGTGATCACGGGACACCCAGTTTGAGCATATGATGATATTTTGCATGTCTAGACTTAGGCATAAAAACATGGCGTTAGTGGGTGAACACCTGAAACAACCCCCAAAGGCCCCATGAGTAATACCAACACCTCACATAGGACCAATGTAACTTGTAGGAACTGACCGCGCGATCACAGGACCCCCCCTGGAGAATACGACGATAATTTACATATTTCTTAACTTAAGCATAAACGCACATCGTTAGTGGGGGAAAACCCGAAACAGCCCCTGAACGGCCCCGTGAGTGGCACCAACACCTCGCACGGGACCAATGTAACTCGTAGGAACTGACCGCACGACCACGGGACCCCCGTTTTGAGAATACGACGATAATTTGTGTATTTCTAGACATAGGAATAAAAACATGACATTAGTCGGTGAAAACCTGAAACAACCCCCGAAAGGCCCTGTGATTCGCACCAACACCTCGCACGGGACCAATGTAACTAGTACGAACTGACCGCGCAATCCCGGAACTCCTGAATTGAGAATACAATGATAATTTACATATTTCTAGATAGAGGTAAAAAAACATGGCGTTACTGGGTGAAAACCCAAAACAACCACCGAATGGCCCCGTGAGTGGCACCAACACCTCGTACGGGACTAATGTAACTCGTAGCAACTGACCGAGCGATCACGGGACTCTCGATTTGATAATATGATGATATTTTGCATATTTCTCAAATTAGGCATAAAAACATGGCGTTAGTGGGGGAAAACCTAAAACAACCCCCGAACGGCCCCGTGAGTAGCACCAACAACTCGCACGGGACCAATGTAACTCGTACGAATTGACCATGCGATCACGGGACCCCCGATTTGAGAATACGATAGTAATTTGTATATTTTTAGACTTGGGCATAAAAACATGGTGTTCATGGGTGAAAACCCGAAACATTCCCCAAATGGCCCCGTGAGTGGAACCAACACCTCGCACGGGACAAATGTAACTCGTAGGAACTGACTGTGCGATCACGGGACCCCCGATTTGAGAATACGATGATAATTTGCATATTTCTAGACTTAGTAAAAAAAACATGATGTTAGAGAGAGAAAACCCAAAACAGCCCCCGAATAACCCCGTGAGAGGCACCAACACCTCGCACAAGACCAATGTAACTCGTACGCCGTGATTGCGCGATCAAGGGACCCCCAATTTTAGAATACGATGATAAATTGCATATTTCTTCACTTTCGGCATAAAAAATGGCGTTAGTGGGGGAAAACCCAAAACAGCCCCCGAACGGCCCCTGAGTGGCACCAACACCTCGCATGAGACCAATGTAACTCGTAGGAACTGACCGCACGATCATGGGACCCCCGAATTGAGAATACGATGATAATTTGCATATTTTTAGACTTAGGCATAAAAAATGACGTTAGTGGGTGAAAACCTGAAACAATCCCAAAAAGGCCCCGTGATTCGCACTAACACCTCGCACGGGACCAATGTAACTCGTAGGAACTGACCGCGCCATCACGGAACTCCCAATTTGAGAATACGACGATAATTTGCGTGTTTCTAGACTTTGGGATAAAAACATGTCGTTAGTGGGCGAAAACCTGAAACTACCACCAAACGGCCCTATGAAAGGCACCGACACCTCGCACGCCACAAAAGTAACTCGTACGCACTAACCACGCGATCACGGAACTCCTGATTTGAGAATACTATGACAATTTTCCTATTTCTACACTTAGGAATAAAAATATGGCATTAGTGGGTGAAAACTCGAAACAACCCCCGAACGGCCCCTTGAGTGGCACCAACACCTCGCACGGGACCAATGTAATTCGTAGGAACTGAGCGTGCGATCACGGGACCTCCGGTTTGAGAATACGATGATATTTTTCATATTTCTAGACTTAGGCATAAAAACATGGCGTTAGTGGGTGAAAACTCAAAACAGCCCCCGAATGGCCCCGTGAGTGGCAGCAACACATCGCACGGGACAAATACAACTCGTAGGAACTGACCGTGCGATCAAGGGACTCTCGATTCTAGAATACGATGATAATTTGCATATTTTAAGACTTAGTAATAAAAACATGGTGTTAGTGGATCAAAACCCGAAATAGCCCCCGAACGGCCCTGTGAGAGGCACCAACACCTCTCATGGGACCAACGTAACTCATACACACTGACCGCACAATCACGGGACCCCCGATTTGAGAATACGATGATAATTTGCATATTTCTAGACTTGGACATAAAACATGGAGTTAGTGGGTGAAAACCCGAAATACCCCCGAACGACCCCATGAGTGGCACCAACACCTCGCATGGGACAAATGTAACTAATAGGAACTAATCGCGCGATCACGGGATCCCCTATTTAAGAATACGACGATATTTTGCATATTTCTATACTTAGGATTAAAAACATGGCGTTAGTGGGGGAAAACCCAAAACAACCCACAAAGGCCTCTTAAGTGGTACAAACACCTCGCACGGGACCAACGTAACTCGTATGCACTGATCGGGCGATCACTGGACCCCCGATTTGAGCATACGATGATAGTTTGCATATTTCTAGACTTAGGCATAAAAACATGGCGTTAGTGGGCGAAAACCCGAAACAACCCCCGAACGGCCCCATGAGAGGCACCAACACCTCTCACGAGATGAATGTAACTCGTACGCACTGTTCGTACAATCACGGGACCCCTAATTTTAGAATACGATCATAAAATGAATATTTTGTGATTTAGGAATAAAAATATATCTTAGTGGGAGAAAGCTTGAAATACCCCCGGAACGGCCCCATGAGACTAACACCTCGCAGGGGACCAATGTAACTCGTAGGAACTAACCGCGAGATCACGAGACCCCCGGTTTGAGAATACGATGATAATTTGCATATTTCTAGACTTAGGCATAAACACATGACGTTAATGGGTGAAATCCCGAAACATTCCCCGAAAGGCACCATGATTCGCAACAACACCTCGCACGGGACAAATGTAACTCGTAGGAACTGATCGCGTGATCCCGAAACTCCTGGTTTGAGAATACGATAATAATTTGAATATTTCTAGACTTAGGCATAAAAACATGGTGTTAGTGGGTGAAAACTCGAAACAGCCCCCAAATGTCCCCGTGAGAGGCACCAACACCTCGCACGGGACCAATGTAACTCATACGCACTAACCGCGCGATCATGAGACCCTCGGTTTGAGAATACGGTGATAATAATCATATTTCTAGACTTAGGAATAAAAACATGGCATTAGTGGGTAAAAACCTAAAACAGCCCCCGAACGGCCCCGTGAGAGGTACCAACACCTCGCACGGGACCAATGTAACTCGTACGCACTGACCTCGCGATCATGGGACCCCCGATTTGAGAATACGATGATAATCTGCATATTTCTTGACTTAGGCAAAAAAACATGGTGTTAGTGGGTGAAAACCCGAAATAGCCCCGAAAAGCTCCATGAGTGGCACCAACACCTCGCATGTGACAAATGTTACACGTAGGAACTGATCGCACGATCACGGGACCCCCGGTTTGAGAATACGATGATATTTTCCCTATTTCTCAACTCAGGCATAAAAATATGGCGTTAGTGGGGGAAAACCCGAAACAACCCCGTGAGTGGCACCAACACCTCGAACGGGAGAAATTTAACTAGTAAGAACTGACCGTGCGATCACTGAATACCCGATTTGAGAATACGATGATATTTTGCACATTTCTAGACTTAGGCATAAAAATAAGGTGTTAGTGGGGTAAACCTGAAATAGCCACCAAAGCCCCCATGATTGGCACCAACACCTCATACAGGACATTTGTAAATTGTACGCATTGATCGCGCAATCATCTGACCCCCGATTTGAGAATACGACGATAATTTTCGTATTTCTAGACTTAGGTATAAAAACATGGCGTTAGTCGATGAAAACCCAAAACAACCCCTGAACGGCCCCGTGAGTGGCACCAACACCTCGCATGGGACAAATGTAACATGAGGAACTAACCAAGCGATCACGGGACTCCCGATTTTAGAATACGATGATAATTTGCATGTTTCTAGACTTAGGCAAAAAAACATGGCGTTAGTGGGTGAAAACTCGAAACAGCCTCCGGGCGGCTCCGTGAGAGGCACCAACACCTCGCACCGGACGAATTTAACTCGTAAGAACTGACCGCGCGATCACGGGATGCCCGATTTGAGAATACGATGATATTTTGCATATTTATATAAAAACATGGTGTTTGTGGGGGAAAACCTGAAATAGCCCCCAAAGGCCCCATGAGTGGCACCAACACCTCGTATGGGACATTTGTAACTCGTACGCATTGATTATCTCGTACACAATCACGGGACCCCCCATTTGAGAATACGATGATTATTTTCATATTTCTAGACTTAGGCATAAAAACATGGCATTAGTCGATGAAAACCCAAAACAGCCCCTGAACGGCCCTGTGAGTGGCACCAACACCTCGCACGGGACAAATGTAACTAATTAGAACTGACCGCACGATCACGGGATCCCATGTTTGAGAATACAATGATAATTGGTAAATTTCTAGGGTATGGCATAAATACATGGCATTAGTGGGTGAAAACTCAAAACTGCATCCGAACGGCACCGTGAGTGGCACCAACACCTCGCATGGAACCAATGTAACTCGTAGGAACTAACCACGCGATCACGGGACCCCAATTTGAGAATACGATGATAATTTGAATATTTCTAGACTTAGGCTTAAAAACACGACTTTAGTGGGCAAAAACCCAAAACAACCCCCGAACGTCCCCGTGGGAGGCACCAACACCTCGCACGGGACCAATGTAACTTGTACGCACTAATCGCGCGATCATGGGACCCCCGGTTTGAGAATACAATGATAATTGGAACATTTCCAGACATAGGCATATAAACATGGCGTTAGTGGGTGAACCCGAAACAGAACATGAAAGGCCCCGTGAGTGGCACCAAAACCTCGCACGGGACCAACGTAACTCTTAGGAACTGACCGCGTGATCGCAGTACCCCCAATTTCATAATATGACGATATTTTGCATATTTCTTGACTTAGGCATAAAAACATGGTGTTAGTGGGAGAAAACCCGGAACAACCCCCAAAGACCCTGTGAGTGGCACCAACACCTCGTTCGGGACCAACGTAACTCATATGCAGTGACTGTGCGATTACGGGACCATCGGTTTGAGAATACGATAATAATTTGCATATTTCTAGACTTAGGCATAAAAACATGGCGTTAGTGCGTGAAAACCCGAAACAACCCCATGAGTTGCACCAACACCTCGAACGGGACCAATGTCACTTATAGGAACTGATTGCGCTATCACGGGACCCCCGATTTGAGAATAAAATGATAATTTGCATATTTCTAGACTTAGGCATAAAAACATGGCATTAGTGAGCAAAAACTAGAAATAGCCCCCGAACGGCACCGTGAGAGGCACCAACACCTCTCACGAGACCAATGTAACTCATACACACTGACCGCGCGATCACGGGACCCCCGGTTTGAGGATACGATGATAATTTGCATATTTCTAGACTCAGGCATAAAAACATGGCATTAGTGGGGGAAAACCCGAAACAGCACCCGAACGGCACCGTGAGTGGCACCAACACCTCTCATGGGACCAATGTAACTCGTAGAAACTGATCGCACGATCACGGGACCCCCAGTTTGAGAATACGATGATAATTTGAATATTTCTAGACTTAGGCATAAATACATGGCATTAGTGGGTGAAAAGTCGAAATTGCCCCCGAACGGCCCCGTGAGTGTCACCAACACCTCACATGGGACCAATGTAACTCGTAGTAACTGACCACGCGATCACGGGACCCCGATTTGAGAATTCGATGATAATATGAATATTTCAAGACTTAGTCTTAAAAACTTGGCTTTAGTGGGTGAAAACCCAAAATAGCGCCCGAACGGCACTGTGAGAGGCACCAACGCCTCACAAGAGACCAATGTAACTCGTACGCACTGACCGCGCGATCACGGGACCACCAGTTTGAGAATACAATGATAATTGGCACATTTCCAGACTTAGGCATATAAACATGGCGTTAGTCGATGGAAACCTGAAATAGCCCCTGAAAGGCCCCGTGAGTGGCACAAACACCTCGCATGGGACCAATGTAACTCGTAGGAATTGATCTTGTGATCACAGAACTTTCGATTTGATAATACGATGATAATTTGCAGTTTTTAACATAGGCACAAAAATATGGCGTTAGTGGGAGAAACCTAAAACAACCCCCAAAGGCCCGATAATGGCACCAACACCTCGCACGGGACCAATGTAACTCGTACGCACTAAGTACGTAATCACGGGACCCCCGATTTGAGAATACGATGATCTTTTGCATATTTCTCAACTTAGGCAAAAAAATATGGCGTTAGTGGGGGGAAACCCAAAACAGCCCCCAAAGACCCCATGAGTGGAACTAACACCTCGCACGGGACCAATGTAACTTGTAGGAACTAACCGCGTGATCACGGCACTCCCAATTTTAGAATAGGATGATAATTTGCATAGTTCTATACTTAGGCATAAAAACTTGGCATTAGTGGGCGAAAACCCAAAACAGCCCCCGAACAGCCCTGTGAGAGGCACTAACACCTCGCACGGGACCAATGTAACTCATTGGAACAAACCATGCGATCACGGGACTCCTGGTTTTAGAATACGATGATAATTTTCATATTTCTAGACTTAGGCATAAAACCATGGCCTTAGTGGGCGAAAACTAAAAATAGCCCCCGAGTGGCCCCGTGAGAGGCACCAACACCTCGCACTGGACGAATTTAACTCGTAGGAACTGACCGCACAATCACGGAATGCCCGATTTGAGAATACGACGATATTTTGTATATTTCTAGACTTAGGCATAAAAACATGGTGTTAGTGGGGGAAAACTGGAAACAACCCCCAAAGATCCCGTGAGTGGCACCAACACCTCGTTCGGGACCAACGTAACTCGTACGCAGTGACTGTATGATTACGGGACCCCCGGTTTGAGAATACGAAGACAATTTGCATATTTCTAGACTTAGGCATAAAAACATAGCATTAGTGGGTCAAAACCCGAAACATCCCACTGAGTTGCACCAACACCTCGAACGGGACCAATGTAACTCATAGGAACTGACCGCGCGATCACGGGACCCCTGATTTGAGAATACGATGATAATTTGCATATTTCTAGATTTTGACATAAAAACATGGCATTAGTGAGCGAAAACCCAAAACAACCCCCGAACAGCCTCGTGAGAGGCACTAACACCTCGCACGAGACCAATGTAACTCATACCACTGACCGCGCAATCATGGGACCCCCGATTTGAGAATACGATGATAATTTTCATATTTCTAAGCTTAGGCATAAAATCATGGCGTTAGTGTGGGAAAACCCGAAACAGCACCCGAACAGCACCGTCGATGGCACCAACACCTCGCACGGGACCAATGTAACTCGTAGGAACTGATCGCACGATCATGGGACCCCCAATTTGATAATACGATGATAATTTGCATATTTCTAGACTTAGGCATAAAAACATGGAGTTAGTGGGTGAAAACCCGAAACAACCCCCGAACGGCCCCGTGAATGGCACCAACACCTCGCATGGGACCAATGTAACTCGTAAGAATTGATCGTGTGATCACGGAATTCCAGATTTGATAATATGATGATAATTTTCTATTTCTTGACTTAGGCATAATTCCATGGTGTTAGTGGGTGAAAACCCGAAACCTCCCCCGAACAACCCCGTGAGTGGCACCAACACCTCGCACGGGACCAATGTAACTTGTAAGAACTGACCGCGCGATCATGGAACCCCCAGTTTTAAAATAAGATGATAATCTGCATATTTCTAGACTTAGGCATAAAAACACAGCTTTAGTGGGTGAAAACCCGAAACAGCCCCCTAACGGCCTCGTGAGAGATGCCAACACCTCGCACGGGACCAATGTAACTCGTATGCATCGATCGCACAATCACGGGAACCCCGGTTTGAGAATATGATGATAATTTGCATATTTATAGACTTAGGCATAAAAACATGGCGTTAGTGGGTGGAAACCCGAAACAGCCACCCAAAGGCCCCGTGAGTGGCACCAACACCTCGCACAAGACCAATGTAACTCGTACGCAGTGACTGCGCGATCACATGACCCCCCGTTTTGAGAATACGATGATAATTTGCATATTTCTTGACTTAGGCATAAGAAAATGATGTTAGTGGGTGAAAACCCAAAATTGCCCAGTGAGTGGCCCGAACCCGTCACACGGGACCAATGTAACTCCTAGGAACTGACCGCGCGATCACGAGACGCCCGGTTTGAGAATACAATGATATTTTGCATATTTCTAGACTTAGGCAAAAAAAGATGGCATTAGTGGGGGAAAACTCGATATAACCCCCTAAGGCCCCATGAGTGGAACCAACACATCGCACGAGACCAATGTAACTCGTACGCACTGACTGCGAGATCACGGAACCCCCAGCTTGAGAATATGATGATAATTTGTATATTTTTAGACTTAGGCATAAAGACACGGAGTTAGTGGGTTAAAACTTGAAATAGCCCCCGATCGTCCCCGTGAGTGGCACCAACACCTCGTACGGGACCAATGTAAATCGTAGGAACTGATCGCGCGATCATGGGATCCCCTATTTGAGGATACGACGATAATTTGCATATTTTTGTACTTAGGGATAAATACATGGCATCAGTTGGTGAAAACCTAAAACTGCCCCCGAACGGCCCCGTGAGTGGCACCAACACCTCGCACGGGACCAATGTAACTAATAGGAACTTACCGCACGATCACGGGACCCCCGGTTTGAGAATAAGACCATAATTTGAATATTTATAGACTTAGTCATAAAAACATGGCGTTAGTTGATGGAAACCCAAAACAGCCTACAAAAGGCCCCGTGAGTGGCAACATCACCTCGAACGGGACCAATATAACTTATAATAACTTATTGTGTGATCACAGGACTCCCGGTTTGTGAATGCAAGGATAATTTGCATATTTCTAAACTTAGGCTTAAAAACACGGCTTTATGGGAAAAAACCCGAAACAGCCCCCAAACGGCCCCGTGAGAGGCACTAACACCTCGTACGGGACCAATGTAACTAATACGCATTGACCGTGCTATCACGGGACCCCCGGTTTGAGAATACGATGATAATTTGCATATTACAAGACTTAGACACAAAAAGACGGCATTAGTGGGGGAAAACCCAAAATAGCCCCCAAAGGCCCCATGAGTGGCACCAACACCTTGCACGGGACCAATGTAACTCGTACTCACTGACCATATGATCATGGGATCCCCAATTTGAGAATACGACTATAATTGGTATATTTCTAGACTTAGGCATAAAAACACAACGTTAGTGGGTGAAAACCTGAAACAGCCCCCGAACGGCCCCGCCAACACCTTGTACGGGACCAATATAACTCTTAAGAACTGACTGCACGATCATGGGATCCCCTATTTGAGAATACGATGATAATTTGCATATTTCTAGACTTAGGCATAAATATATGGCGTTAGTGGGTGAAAACTCGAAACCGCCCCAGAACTACCCCTTGAGTGGCACCAACACCTCGCATGGGACCAATGTTACTCGTAGGAACTAACCGCACGATCACAGGACCCCCGATTTGAGAATACAATAATAATTTACATATTTTTAGACTTAGGCATAAAAACATGGCGTTGTGGGTGGAAACCCGAAACACCCCCCAAAAGGCCCCGTGAGTGGCCCCATCACCTCGAACGGGACCAATATAACTCGTAGGAACTTACCGCGCGATCATGGGACTCTTGGTTTGAGAATATGAGGATAATTTTCATATTTATAAAATTAGGCTTAAAAACACAACTTTAGTGGGAGAAAACCCAAAACAGCCCCGAACGGCCCCGTGAGAGGCACCAACACCTCGCACGGGACCAATGTAACTCGTACGCACTGACCGCGTGATCACGAAACCCTCGATTTGAGAAAACGATAGTAATTTACTTATTTCTAGACTTAGGCATATAAATATGGCATTAGGGGGGAAACCCGAAAGAGTCCCCGAAGGGCCCTGTGAGTGGCACCAACACATTGCACGGGACCAATGTAACTCATTGGAACTGACCGCACGATCAAGAAACCCCCGATTTGAGAATACGATTATAATTTGCATATTTCTAGACTTAGGCATAAAAACATGATGTTAGTGGGTGAAAACATGAATCAACCCCCGAACGGCCCCGTGAGTGGCCCCAACACCTCTCACGGGACCAATTTAACTCATAGTAACTGACCGCACAATCACGGAACTCCCGATTTGAGAATATGATGATAATTTGCATATATCTAGACTTAGGCATAAAAACATGGCGTTAGTTGGCGAAATCCCGAAACAGCCCTCGAACGGCCCTGTGAGAGGCAACAACACCTCTCACGGGACCACTATAACTAGTCCGCACTGACCGAGCGATCATGGGACCCCCAATTTGGGAATACGATGATAATTATCACATTTCTAGACTTAGGCATAAAAATGTGGCATTAGTTGGTGAAAAACAAAAACATCCCCCGAATGGCCCCGTGAGTGGCCCCAACACCTCGCATGGGACCAATGTAACTCGTACTCACTGGCCGCGCGATCACGGGATGCTCGATTTGAGAAAATGTTGATAATTTGCATATTTCTAGACTTAGGCATATAAACATGGCGTTAGTGGGTGGAAACCTGAAACATCCCCTGAAAGGCCTCGTGAGTGGCACCAACAGCTCGCACGGGACCAAAGTAACTCGTAGGAACTGACCGCGCAATCACGGGACCCCCGGTTTTAGAATATGATGATATTTTGCATATTTCTTGACTTAGGCATAAAGACATGGCATTAGTGGTGGAAAACCCAAAACATCCCCCAAAGACCCCATGAGTGGCACCAACACCTCGTACGGGACCAACGCAACTCGTACGCAGTGATCGCGCAATCACAGGACCCCCGATTTGAGAATATAATGATAATTTGCATATTTCAAGACTTCGGCTTAAAAACGTGGCGTTATTGATTAAAAACCCGAAACAGCCCCCGAATGGCCCTATGATAGGCACCAACACCTCGCACAGGATTGATGTCACTTGTACACAGTGACGACGCGATTAAGGGCTCCTCGGTTTGAGAATATGACGATAATTTGCATATTTCTAGACTTAGGCATCAAAACATGATGTTAGTGGGCGAAAACAAGAAACATCACCCGAACAACCCCGTAAGTGGCATTGACACCTTGCACGGGACCAATGTAACTCGTAAGAACGGATCGCGCGATCACGAGAACCCCGATTTGAGAATACGACGATGATTTTCTTATTTCTAGACTTAGGCATAAAAACATGATGTTAGTGGGTGAAAACCCAAAATACCTCCCGAACAGCCCCGTGAGTGGCACCAACACCTCGCACGAGATCCATGTAACTCGTAGGAACTTACCACGTGATCATGGACCACACGGGACCAATGTAACTCATACGCATGGACCGCACAATCACGGGACCACCAGTTTGAGAATATGATGATAATTTGCGTATTTCGATACTTACGCATAAAAATATGGTCTTAGTGGGTGAAAACTCGAAATAGCCCCCGAAAGGCCCCGTGGGTGGCACAAACACCTCCCACACGACCAATGTAACTCGTAAGAACTAACCGCTCGATCACGAGATGATCGATTTCAGAATATGATGATATTTTGTATATTTCTAGACTTAGGCATAAAAACATGGCGTGACGGGGTAAAACCCGAAACAACCCCAAAGTCCCCATGAGTGGCACCAACACATCCCAAGGGACCAAAGTAACTCATACGCACTGATCGCGCGATCATGGGACCCCCGATTTGAGAATACGATGATAAGTTCCATATTTCTAGACTTAGGCATAAAAATATGGCGTTAGTGGGTGAAAACCCGTGATAGCCCCCGAATGACCCCGTAAGTGGCACCAACACCTCGTACGGGACCAATGTAACTCATAGGAACTAACCGCGCGATCAGGCGATCCCCTGTTTGAGAATACGATGATAATTTGCATATTTCTAGACTGAGCCTTGAATATAAGCCGTTAGTGGGTAAATATCCGAAACCGCCCCCGTGAGTGGCACCAACAGCTCACACGGGACGAATGTAACTAGTAGGAACTGACATCATGATCGCGGGGCCCGGTTTGAGAATACGATGATAATTTGCATATTTTCTAGACTTAGGCATAAAAACATGGCGTTAGTGGGTGGAAACACGAAACAGCCCCTAAAAGGCCCCGTGAGTGGCACCATCACCTCGAACGGGACCAATGTAGCTTGTAGGAATGAACCGCGTGATCACGGGTCAGCCGATTTGAGAATACGATGTTAATCTGCATATTTCTAGACTTAGGCTTAAAAACCTGGAGTTAAGGGTGAAAACTCAAAATAGCCCCCGAAAGGCCCTTGAGAGGCACCAATACCTTGCACGGGACCAATGTAACTCGTACGCACTGACCGTGCGATCTCAGGACCCCCGGAGTCAGAATACGACGATAATTTTCACATTTCTAGACTTAGTCATACAAACATGGCACTAGTGGGGGAAAACCCAAAACAACACCCGAAGGCCCCATAAGTGGCACCAACACCTCGCACGGGACCAATGTAACTCGTAGGAATAGACCGCGCGATCACGGGACCCCCGGTTTGAGAATGTGACGATGATTATCATATTTCTAGACTTGGGCATAAAAACACAACTTTAGTGGGTGAAAACCCGTGACAGCCCCGGAACGGCCCCGTAAGTGGCACCAACACCTCACACGGGACCAATGTAACTCATATGAACTAACCGCGCGATCAGGGCATCACCTATTTGAGAATACGACGATAATTTGAATATTTATGGACTTAGACCTGAATACAAGGCATTAGTGGGTGAAAACCCAAAACCGCCCCCGTGAGTGGCACCCACAGCTCACACGGGACCAATGTAACTTGTAGGAACTGACCGCATGATCACGGGACACCCGGTTTGAGAATACATTGATAATTTGCATATTTTCTAGACTTAGGCATAAAAACATGGCGTTAGTGGGTGGAAACCCAAAACACCCCCAAAAGGCCCCGTGAGGGGCACCAACACCTCGAACGGGACAAATGTAACTCGTAGGAACTGACCTCGTGATCACGGGTCACTTGATTTGAGAATACGATCATAATTTTCATATTTCTAGACTTAGGCTTAAAAACATGGCGTTAGTGGGCAAAAACCGGAAACAGCCCTCGGAAGGCCCTTGAGAGGCACCAACACCTTACACGGGACCAATGTAACTCGTACGCACTGATCGTGCGATCACGGAACCCCCAGTGTGAGAATACGATGATAATTTTCATATTCATAGACATAGGCATAAAAACATGGCGCTAGTGGGGGGAAACCAAAAACAGCACCCGGAGACCTCATAAGTGGCACTATCACCTCGAACGGGACCAATGTAACTCGTACGAACTGATCGCACGATCACGGGATTCTTGGTTCGAGAATATGACCATAATTTGCATATTTCTAGACTTAGGCTTAAAACATGGCTTTAGTGGGCGAAATCCTGAAACAACCCTCGAACCACCCCGTGAGAGCACTAACACCTTGCAAGGTGCCAATGTTACTCGTACGCACTGACCGAGTGATCACGGGACCCCTGATTTGAGAATATGACGATAATTTGCATATATATGGACTTAGGCATAAAAACATGGCGTTAGTCGGTGAAAACCCGAAATAGCCCCCGAACGGCCCCGTGAGTGAGACCAACACCTCGTACGGGACCAATGTAACTCATAAGAACTGACCGCATGATCATGGCAATCCCGATTTTAGAATAAGACGATAATTTGCATATTTCTAGACGTAGGCAAAAAAACATGGCGTTAGTGAGCGAAAACCCAAAACGGCCCCGAAACAACCCTGTGAGAGGAACCAACACCTCGTACGGGATCAATGTAACTTATAGGCATTGACCGTGCAATCACGGGACCCTTGATTTGAGAATACAACAATAATTTGCATATTTCTAGACTTAGGCATAAAAACATTACGTTAGTGGGTGGAAACCCGAACTAGCCCCCGAAAGGCCCCGTGAGTGGAACCAACACCACGAACGGGACCAATGTAATTCAAAGGAACTAACCGCGTGATCACGGGACTCCTAATTTGATAATGCGGCGATATTAGTGGGGGAAACCCGAAACAACCCCCGAAAGGCCCCGTGAGTGCCACCAACACCTCGCACGTGACCAATGTAGCTCGTACGCACTGACCGAGTGATCACGGGACTCTCGGTTTGAGAATACGACGATAATTTTCATATTTCTAGACTTAGGAATAAAAACATGGTGTTAGTGGGTGAAAACTCGAAACAGCCCCCAAACAGCCCTGTGAGTGGCACCAACACCTCGCAAGGGACCATTGTAACTCATAGGAACTGATCGCGCGATCACAGGACTGTCAATTTAAGAATAAGATGATAATTTACATATTTTTAGACTAAGGCATAAAAACATGGCGTTAGTGGGGGAAAACTCGAAACATCTCTCGAACGGTCCCGTGAGTGGCGCCAACACCTCGCACGGTACCAATGAAACTCGTAGGAACTAACTGCGTGATCACGGGACTCCCAGTTTGAGAATACGATGATAATTTCCTTATTTCTAAACTTAGGCATAAAAACATGACGTTAGTGGGTGAAAACCCGAAACAACCCTCGAATAGCCCCGTGAGTGGCACCAACACCTTGAACGGGGCCAATGTAACTCGTAGGAACTTGCCGCGCGATAATGGGATTCCCGATTTGAGAATACTACGATAATTTGCATACTTCTAGACTTAGGCATATAAAGATGGCTTTTGTGTGCGAAAACCCAAAACAGCCCCCGAAAGGCCCCGTGAGTGGCACCAACACTTGATACATGACCAATGTAACTCCTACGCACTGACCGAGCGATCACGGGACCCCCAGTTTGAGAATACGATGATAATTTTCATATTTTTAGACTTAGGCATAAAAACATGGCGTTAGTGGGTGGACACCCAAAACGGCCCCTGAAAGGCCCCGTGAGTGGCACCAACACCTCGTACGGGTTCAATGTAACTCGTAGGAACAGACCACATGATCACGAAACTCACAGTTTGAGAATTCGGTGATAATTTGCATATTTCTAGACTTAGGCATAAAAAAATGGCGTTAGTGGGCGAAAACCCGAAACAGCCCCTAAAAGGCCCCGTGAGTGGCACCAACACCTTGAACGGGACCAATGTAACTCGTAGTAACTGATCGCCTGATCTCGGGACTCCCAGTTTGAGAATACGATGATAATTTGAATATTTCTAGACTTAGGATTAAAAAATGGCTTTAGTGGGCAAAAACCCAAAATAGCCCCCGAACGGCCCTGTGAGAGGCACAAACACCTCGCACGGGACCAATGTAACTCGTAGGAACTGACTGCGAGATCACGGGACCCTCGATTTGAGAATAGTACAATAATTTGTATATTTCTAGACTTAGGCATAAAAACATGGCGTTAGTGGGGGAAACCCGAAACAGGCCCCGAAAAGCCCCGTGAGTGGCCACAATACCTCGCACGAGACCCCCGATTTGATAATACGAGAATAATTTTCATATCTTTTAGACTTAGGCATAAAAACTTGGAGTTAGTGGGTGGCCACCCAAAATAGCCCTCGAAAGGTCCCGTGAGTGGTACCAAGACCTCGAACGGGACCAATATAAGTCGTAGGAACTGATCGCGTGATCACGAGACTCCTTGTTTGAGAATACGACAATAATTTACATATTTCTAGACTTATGCATAAAAGAAGTCTGTTAGTGGGTGAAAACTCGAAACAACCATCGAATGGCCCCGTGAGTGGCACAAACACCTCGCACGGGACCAACGTAACTCGTAAGAACTGACCGCGCGACCACGAAACCCCCAGTTTGAGAATACGATGATAATTTGTATATTACTAGACTTAGTCATAAAAACATGGTGTTACTGGGGGAAACCTGAAACAGCCCCAGAAAGGCCCCATGAGTGGCACCAACACCACGCACGTGACCAATGTAACTCCTACGCACTGACAGAGCGATCACGGGACCCCCGATTTGAGAATACGAGGATAATTTCCATATTTTAAGACTTAGGCATAAAAACATGGTGTTAGTGGGTGGACACCCGAAACATCCCCCGAAAGGCCCTATGAGTGCCACCAACACCTCGAACGGGACCAATGTAACCCGTAGGAACTGACTACGGGGTCACGGGACACCGGATTTGGGAATAGTACGATAATTTGCATATTTATAGACTTAGGTAAAAAAACATGGCGTCAGTGGGGGGAAACTCGAAGTAGCCCCTGAAAGGCTCGTGAGTGGCACCAACACCTCGTACGGGACCAATGTAGCTGGTACGCACTAACTGCGTGATCACGGGACCCTCGATTTGAGAATACGATGATAATTAGCATATTTATATACTTACGTATAAACACATGGCGTTAGTGGGTGAAAACTCGAAATAGCCCCCGAACGACCCCGTGAGTGGCACCAATTCTTCGTACGGGACCAATGTAACTCATAGGAACTGATCGCGTGATCACGGGACTCCCGATTTAAGAATATGACGATAATATGCATATTTCTAAGCATAGGCATAAAAATATGACAGAGCGATCACCGGACTCTTGATTTTAGAATACAACGATAATTTGCATATTTTTGGACTTGGGATTAAAAACTTGGTGTTAGTGGGCAAAAATTCGAAACAGCCCCTGAACGGCCCCATGAGTGGCACCAAAACCTCGCACGACACTAATTTAACTCGTACGAACTGATCACGCGATAACGGAACTCCTGGTTTGAGAATATGATGATAATATGCATATTTCTAGACTTAGGCATAAAAACATGTTGTTAGTGGGAAAAAACCCGAAACAGCCCCCGAAGTCCCCATGAGTGGCACCAATACCTCACACGAGACCAATGTAACTCTTACGCAGCGATCGCACGATCATGGGACCCCCAATTTGAGAATACGATGATAATTTGCATATTTCAAGACTTAGGCATAAAAACATGTCATTAGTGGGTGAAAACCCTAAACAACCCCCGAACAACCCCATGAGTGGCACCAACATGTCTCATAGGACTAATGTTACTCATAGGAACTGACCTCGTGATCAAAGGATCCCCTTTTTGAGAATACGACGATAATTTTCATATTTATAGACTCAGGCATAAATACATGGCGTTAGTGGGTGAAAACCCGACACCACCCCTGAACGGCCCCGTGAGTGGCACCAACACCTCGTACGGGACCAATCTAACTCTTAGGAATTGACCGCGCGATCATGGGAACCCCGGTTTGAGAATATGATGATGATTTGCATATTTCTAGACTTAGGCATAAAAACATGGCGTTGTGGGTAGAAACCCGAAATAGGCCCCAAAAGGCCCCGTGAGTGGCACTATCACCTCGAACGGGACCAATATAACTCATAGGAACTTACCGCGCGATCGTGGGACTCTTGGTTTGAGTATATGAGTGTAATTTCCATATTTCTAAAATTAGGCATAAAAACATGGCGTTAGTGGGTGGAAACCCAAAACTGTCCCCGAAAGGCCCCATGAGTGGCACCATCACCTCGTACAGGACCAATGTAACTCGTAGAAACTGATCGCGCGATCACGGGATTCTCGGTTTGAGAATATGATAACAATTTGCATATATGTAGAGTTAGTCTTATAAATATGGCTTTAGTGGGTGAAAACCCGAAACAACCCCGAACGACGCCGTGAGAGCCACTAACACGTCGCACGAGACCAATGTAACTCGTACGCACTGACCGCACGATCACAGGACTCCCGGTTTGAGAATACGATGATAATTTGCATATTTCTAGACCTAGGCATAAAAACATGGCCTTAGTGGGTGGAAACCCAAAACAACCCCTGAACGGCCCCGTGAGTTTCACCAGCACCTCGCACGGGACCAATGTAACTCGTAGGAACTGACCCCACGATCATGGGACTATCGGTTTTAGAATACGACGATAATTTGCATATTTCTAGACTTAGACCTAAAAACATGGAGTTAGTGGGAAAAAATTCGAAACAGCCCCTGAACGGCCCCGTGAGTGGCGACAACACCTCGCACGGGACCAATGTAACTCGTAGGAACTGACCGCGTGATCACGGGACACTCGATTTAAGAATATGATGATAATTTCCATATTTCTAGACTTAGGCATAAAAACATGATGTTAATGGGTGAAAACTAGAAACATCCTTCGAATGACCCCATGAGTGGTACAAACACCTCGCATGGGACCAATGTTACTCGTAGGAGCTGACCGCGCGAACACCGGACACCCAGTTTGAGAATACGACAATAATTTGCTTATTTTTAGACTTAGGCTTAAAAACATGGCTTTAGTAGGCGAAAACCTGAAACAGCCACCGAATGGCCCCGTGAGAGGCACCAACACCTCTCGCGGAACCAATGTAACTCGTATGCACTGATCGCAGGATCACGGAACTCCCGATTTGAGAATATTACGATAATTTGCATATTTCTAGACTTAGGCATAAAAACTTGGCATTGGGTGGCGAAAACCCGAAATAGCCCCCGAACGGCCCCGTGAGTGGCACAAACACATCGCACGGGACCAATGTAACTCGTAAGAATCGACCGCGCGATCACAAAACCGCCGGTTTGAGAATACGATGATAATTTGCATATTACTAGACTTAGGCATATAAACCTTATGTTAGTGGGGGAAAACCCAAAATAGCCACCGAAAGGCCTCGTGAGTGGCACCAACACCTCGTACGTGACCAATGTAACTCCTACGCACTGACCAAGCGATCACGGGACCCCTAGTTTGAGAATACGATGATAATTTGCATATTTAAATACTTATGCATAAAAACATGGTGTTAGTGGTGGACACCTGAAACATCGCCCGAAAGGCCCCGTGAGTGGCACCAACACCTCGAACAGGACTAATGTAACTCGTAGGAATTGACCGCGTGATCACGGGACTCCCGCTTTGAGAATATGACAATAATTTGCATATTTCTATATATAGGCTTAAAAACATGGCTTTAGTGAGCAAAAACCCGAAATAGCCCCCGAATGGCCCCGTGAGAGACACCAACACCTATCATGGAACCAATGTTACTCGTATGCACGGATCGCGCGATCAGGGGACCCCCGATTTGAGAATAGATGATACATAGGCATAAAATCATGGCATTAGTGGGTGAACACTCGAAAAATCCCCCGAACGGCCCCGTGGGTGGCACCAACACCTCGTACGGGACCAATGTAACTCGTAGGAACTGACCACGCGATCACGAAACTCCCGATTTGAGAATACGATGGTAATTTTCCTATTTCTTGACTTAGGCATACAAAAATTACATTAGTGGGAGAAAACCCGAAACAGCCCCCGAAAGGCCCCGTGAGTGGCAACAACACCTTGAACGGGACCAATGTAACTCGTAGTAACTAACCGCGGGATCTTGGGACTCCCGGTTTGAGAATACGAGGATAATTTGCATATTTCTAGACTTAGGCTTAAAAAATGGCTTTAGTTGGAAAAAAACCAAAACAACCCCCGAACGGTCCCGTGAGAGGCATCAACACCTCACACGGGACCACTGTAACTTGTAGGAACTGACTGTGCAATCAAGGGACCCCCGGTTTGAGAATACTATGATAATTTTCAAATTTGTAGACTTTGGCATAAAAACATGGCGTTATTGGGGGAAACCCGAAACAGCCCCCTAAAAGCCCCGTGAGTGGCACCAATGCCTCGCACGAGACCAATGTAACTAGTACACACTGACTGCGTGATCATCGGACCCCCAGTTTGAGAATATGATGTTAATTTGCATATTTAAATACTTAGGCATAAACACATGGAGTTAGTGGGTGAAAACCCAAAATGACCCCCGAACGACCCCGTGAGTGGCACCAATTCCTCGGACAGGACCAATGTAACTCGTAGGAACTGACCGAGCTATCACCCGACTCTCAATTTTAGAATACGATGATAATTTGCATATTTTTGGACTTGGGATTAAAAACTTGGTGTTAGTGGGCGCAAATCTGAAACAACCCACGAACGGCCCCGTGAGTGGCACCAAAACCTTGCACGGGACCAATTTAAGTCGTAGGAACTGATCATGCGATAACATGACTCTCAGTTTGAGAATACGATCATAATTTGCATACTTCTAGACTTAGGCATAAAAATATGACGTTAGTGGGTGAAAACCCGAAATAACCCCCGAACGACCCCATGAGTGGCACCAACTCCTCGCACGGGATCAATGTTACTCGTAGGAACTGACTACACGATCACAGAACTCCCGATTTGAGAATACGATGATAATTTTCTTATTACTAGACTTAGGCATAAAAACTTGGCGTTAGTGGGCAAAAATCCGAAATAGCCCCCGAACGGCCCCATGAGTGGCACCAACACCTCGACGGGACAATGTAACTCGTAGGAACTGACCGCGTGATCACGGGACTCCCGGTTTAATAATATTAATATAATTGGTATATTCCTAGACTTAGGCTCATAAACATGGCTTTAGTGGGAGAAAACCGAAAACATCCCCTGAACGGCCCCGTGAGAGGCATCAACACCTCGCACGGGCCCAGTGTAACACGTACGCACTCACCGTGCGATTACATGACCCTCGATTTGAGATTACAATGATAATTTGAATATTTCTAGACTTAGGCATAAAAACATGACGTTAGTGGGTGAAAACCCGAAACGACCCCCGAATGGCCCCGTGAGTGGAACCAACACCTCGCACGGGACCAATGTAACTTTTAGGAACTGACCGTGCGATCATAGTACCCCCGGTTTGAGAATATGATGATATTTAGAATATTTCTAGACTTAGGCATAAAAACATGTCGTTAGTGGGAGAAAACCCGAAATAGCCCCCGAAGGCACCATGATTGGCACCAACAACTCGTACGAGACCAATGTAACTCGTATGCACCGATGGCACGATCACGGGACCCTCGATTTGAGAATTTGATGATAACTCGTATATTTTTAGACTGAGGCATAAAAACATGGTGTTAGTGGGTGAAAACCCTAAACAACCCCTGAATAGCCCCGCGAGTGACACTAACACGTCGTACTGGATGAATGTAACTCATAGGAACTGACCGCGCGATCACGGGATCCCCTATTTGAGAATACGATGATAATTTGCATATTTATAGACTTAGGCATAAACACATGGTGTTAGTGGGTGAAAACCCCAAATAGCCCCTGAACGGCCCCGTGAGTGGCACCAATTCCTCATACAGGACCAATGAAACTCGTATGAACTGACTGAACGATCACCCGACTCTCGGTTTTAGAACAAGATGATAATTTGCATATTTTTGGAGCTAGGATTAAAAACTTGGCGTTAGTGGGCGCAAATCTGAAACGGCCCCCGAACGGCCCCGTGAGTGGCACCAAAACCTCGTACGAGACCAATTTAACTCGTAGGAACTTATCACGCGATAACAGGACTCCTGGTTTGAGAATAAGATCATAATTTGCATATTTCAAGACTTAGGCATAAAAACATGACGTTAGTGGGTGAAAACCCAAGACAACCCCCGAACGTCCCCATGAGTGGCACCAACTCCTCGCACGGGATCAATGTTACTCATAGGAACTGACTGCGCGATCACGGAACTCCCGATTTGAGAATCATATGATAATTTGCATATTACTAGACTTAGGCATAAAAACTTGGCGTTAGTGGGCAAAAATCCGAAATAACCCCCGAACGGTCCCATAAGTGGCGCCAACACCTCTCATGGGACAATGTAACTCGTAGGAACTGACCGCATGATCACGGGACTCCCGGTTTAATAATACGATGATAATTTTCATATTCTTAGACTTAGGCTTATAAACATGGCTTTAGTGGGCAAAAACCCGAAACAACCCCTGAACGACCCTCGTGAGAGGCACCAACACCTCGTACGGGCTCAATGTAACTCGTATGCACTCACTGTGTGATCACATGACCCTCGATTTGAGATTACAACGATAATTTTCGTATTTCTAGACTTAGGCATAAAAACATGGCGTTAGTGGGTGAAAACCCGAAACAGCATCGGAACGGCCCCGTGAGTGGAACCAACACCTCGCACGGGACCAGTGTAACTTTTAGGAACTGACCACGCGATCACAGGACCTCCAGTTTGAGAATATGATGATATTTTGCATATTTCTAGACCTAGGCATCAAAACATGCCGTTAGTGGGAGAAAACCCGAAACAGCCCCCGAAGCCCCATGATTGGCACCAACACCTCGTACGGGACCAATGTAACTCGTACGCACCGATTGCGCGATCACGGGACCCCCGATTTGAAAATATGATGTTAACTTGTATATTTATAGACTGAGGGATAAAAACATGGCGTTAGTGGGTGAAGACCCTCAATAACCCCTAAATAGCCCCGCGAGTGGCACCAACACATCGCACTGGACTAATGTAACTCATCGGAACTAATCGCGCGATCACGGGATGCCCTGTTTGAGAATATGATGATAATTTGCATATTTATAGACTTAGGCATAAATACATGACGTTAATGGGTGAAAACCCAAAACTTCCCTCGAACGGGCCCATGAGTGGCACCAACACCTCGTATGGGACCAATGTAACTATTAGGAATTGACCGCGTGATCACGGGACTCCCGATATCAGAATACGATGATGATTGGCATAGTTATAGACTTAGGCATACAAACATGGCGTTAGTGAGTGGAAACCCGAAATAGCCCCCGAAAGGCCCCGTGAGTGGCTCCATCACCTCGAACGGGACCAATGTAAATCATAGGAACTAATCGTGCAATCACGAGATTCCCAATTTGGGAATACGACAATAATTTGCATATTTCTAGACTTAGGCTTATAAACATGGCTTTAGTGGGTGAAAACCTGAAACAACCCCCGAACGGCGCCGTGAGAGTCACTAACACCTCACACGTGACTAATGTAACTCCTACGCACTAACGGAGTGATCACGGGACCCTCGGTTTGAGAATACGGTGATAATTTGCATATTTTGACACTTAGGCATAAAAATATGGCCTTAGTGGGTGGACACCCGAAATAGCCCCCCGAAAGGCCCCGTGACTAGCACCAACACCTCGAACGGGACCAATGTAACTCGTAGGAACTGACCGCGTGATCACGGGACTCCCGGTTTGAGAATATAACGATAATTTGCATATTTCTATACTTACACTTAAAAATAAGTCTTTAGTGGGCAAAACCCCGAAATAGCCCCCGAATGGCCCCGTGAGAGCCACCAACACCTCGCACGGAACCAATGTAACTCGTATGCACATATCGCACGATCACGGGACCCCTGGTTTTAGAATAGATGATTATTTGCATATTTCTAGACTTAGGCATAAAAACATGGCGTTAGTTGGGGGAAACTATAAAAAGCCCCCGAATGGCCGCGTGAGTGGTACCAACACCTCGTATGGGACTAATATAACTCATAGGAACTGACCACGTATTCACGGAACTGTCGATTTGAGAATACGATGATGATTTGAATATTTCTAGACTTAGGCATAAGAAAATGGTGTTAGGGGTGCGAAAACCCAAAAAAGCCTCCGAAAGGCCCCGTGAGTGGCACCAACACCTCGAACGGGACCAATGTAACTCATAGTAACTGACTGCGTGATCTCGAGACTCCCAGTTTGATAATACGATGATAATTTGCATATTTCTGGACTTAGGCTTAAAAAATGGCTTTCGTGGCTAAAAACCCAAAACTCCCCCCGAATGGCCCCATGAGAGGCACCAACACCTCGCACGGGACCAATGTAACTCGTATGAACAGACTACACGATCACGGGACCCTCAATTTGAGAATACTACATTAATTATCATATTTCTAGACTGAGGCATAAAAACATGGCGTTAGCAGGGGAAACCCGAAACAGTCCCCAAAAGGCCCGTGAGTGGCACCAACACCTAGCACTGAACCAATGTAACTGGTACGCACGGACCGCGTGACCTCGGGACCCCCGATTTGAGAATACGATGATAATTTTCATATTTGTAAACTTAGGCATAAACACATGGCGTTAGTGGGTGAAAACCCAAAATAGCCCCCGAACGGCCCCGTGAGTGGCACCAGTTCCTCGTACGGGACCAATATAACTCGTAAGAACAAATCGCGCGATCACCGAACTCTTGATTTTAGAATCCGATGATATTTTGCATATTTCTGGACTTAGGATTAAAAACTTGGCGTTAGTGGGCAAAAATAAGAAACAGCGCCCGAACGGCCCCTTGAGTAGCACCAAAACCTCTCACAGGACCAATTTAACTCATAGGAACTGATCACGCGATAACGAGACTCCCGATTTGAGAATATGATGATAATTTCCATAGTTCTAGACTTAGGTATAAAAACATGATGTTAGTGGGTGATAACCCGAAATCACCCCTGAATGGCATCGTGAGTGGCACCAACACCTCGCACGGGACCAATGTAACCCGTAGGAACTGACCGCGCGATCACGGAACTCCCAATTTGAGAATACGACAATAATTGGCATATTTCTTGACTTAGGCATAAAAACATGGCGTTAGTGGGCAAAAACTCGAAACAGTCTCCAAACGGGCCCGTGAGAGGCACCAACACCTCCCACGGGACCAATGTAACTCGTCGCACTGACCGCGCAATCACAACACCTCCGGTTTGAGAATACGATGATAATTTTCATATTTCTAGACTTGGGCATAAAAACATGGTGTTAGTGGGTGAAAATCGGAAACAGCCCCAAACGGCCCCGTGAGTGGCCCCAACGTAACTCGTAGGATCTAACCATGCGATCATGGGACTCTCGGTTTTAGAATACGAGGATAATTTGCATATATTTCTAGACTTAGGGTTAAAAACATGGATTTAGTGGGTGAAAATCCGAAATAGCCCCCGAACGACCCCTTGAGTGGCGCGAACACCTCGCATGGAACCAATGAAACTCGTAGGCACTGATCGCACGATCACGGGACCCCCGGTTTGAGAATATGATGATAATTTGCATATTTCTTGACTTAGGCACAAAAACGTGGCATTAGCGGGTGAAAACTCAAAATAGTCCCCGAACGGCCCTGTGAGTGAACCAACACCTCGCGCGGGACTAATGTAACTCGTAACAACTGACCGTGCGATCATGGAACCCTTGGTTTGAGAATACGATGATAATTTTCATATTACTACACTTAGTCATAAAAACATGGTGTTAGTGGGAGAAAATCTGAAATAGCCCTCGGAAGGCCCCGTGAGTGGCACCAACACCTCGCACGTGACCAACGTAACTCGTACGCACTGACCAAGCAATCACGGAACCCCCATTTTGTGAATACGATGATAATTTGATTATTTTTAGACTTAGGCATAAAAATATGGCGTTAGTGGGTGGACACTCGAAATAGCCCCCAAAAGGCCCCGTGAGTGGCACCAACACCTCGAACGGGACTAATGTAACTCGTAGGAACTGACCACGCGATCAAGGGACTCCCGGTTTAAGAATACGATGATAATTTGCATATTTCTATACTTTGGCTTAAAAAATGGATTTAGTGGGCGAAAACCTGAAACTGACCTCGAACGGCCCTGTGAGAGCCACCAACACGTCGCACGGAACCCATGTAACTCGAACGCACTGAACGGGCGATAACGGGACCCCCGGTTTGAGATTACGACGATAATTTGAACATTTTGATGACTTAGGTATAAAAACATGGCGGTAGTGTGCGAAAACGCGAAATAGACCCCGAAAGGCCCCAGGAGTGGAACCAACACCTCGAACGGGACCAATGTAATTTGTACGAATTGACGGTGCGATCACGGGACTCTTGATTTGAGAATACGACGATAATTTGCATATTTCTAAACTTAGGCTAAAAAACATGGCTTTATGGGCGAAAACTCAAAACGACCCCCAAACGGCCCCGTGAGAGCCATCAACACCTCGAACGGGACCAATGTAACTTGTACGCACTTACCGTGTGATAACGGGACCCCCGGTTTGAGGATACGATGATAATTTACAAAGTTCTAGACTTAGGCAAAAAAACATGGCGTTAGTGGGTAAAAACCCAAAACATCCCCCGAATGGCCCCGTGAGTGGCACCAATTCCTCATACGGAACCAATGTATGTCGTAGGAACTTACCACATGATCACCGGACTCCTGGTTTTAGAATACGATGATAATTTGCATATTTCTGGACTTATGATAAGAAACTTAGCTTTTGTGGAAGAAAATCCGAAACAGCCCCCGAACGGCCATGTGAGTGGCACCAAAACCTCGCACGGGACCAATATAACTCGTAGGAACTGATCACAGGATAATGGGACTCCAGTGTGAGAATACAATGATAATTTGTGTATTTCTAGACTTAGGCATAAAAACACGGATTTAGTGGGTGAAAACCCGAAACAGTCCCCGAATGGCCCCGTGAGAGGCGCCAACACCTCGCACGGGACCAATGTAACTCGTACGCACTGACCGCGCGATCATGGGACACCCAGTTTTAGAATACGATGTTAATATTCATATTTATAGACATTGGCATAAAAATAGGGCGTTAGTGGGTGAAAACTCGAAACAGCCCCCGAACGGCCCCGTGAGAGGCACCAACACCTCACACGGGACCAATGTAACTCGTAGGAACTGATCGCATGATCAAGGGCCCCCCGATTCCAGAATACGATGATATTTTACATATTTCTGAACTTAGGCATAAAAACATGGCTTTAGTGGGGGAAAACCCGAAATAACCAACAAAGACACCATGAGTGGCACCAACACCTCGCACGGGACCAATGTAACTCGTATGCAATAATTGCGCGATCACGGGACCCCCGGTTTGAGAATATGAAAATAATTCATATATTTCTAGACTTTGGCTTAAAAAATGGCTTTATTGTGCAAAAACCTAAAACAACCCCCGAACGGCCCCCGTGAGAGCCACCAACACCTCGCACGTAACCAATTTAACTCGTACGCACTGATCGCGAGATCACGGGTCCCCTGGTTTGAGAATACGATAATAATTTGCATATTTCTAGACTTAGCCATAAAAACTTTTCGTTAGTGGTTGGAAACCCGAAATAGCCCGCGAAAGACCCATAAGTGGCACCAACACCTCGCACGGGACCAATGTAACTGGTCGCACTGACCGCACGATAATCGAACCCCCGATTTGAGATTATGATGATAATCTGCATATTTCTAGAGTTAGGCATAAAAACATGGAGTTAGTGGGTGGAAGCCCGAAATAGCCCATGAAAGGCCCTGTGAGTCGAACCAACACCTTGAATGGGAACAACGTAATTCGTAGGAACTGATCGCGTGATCACGGGACTCCCGGTTTGATAATATGACGCTAGTTTGCATATTTCTAGGCTTAAACTAAAAATCTTAGCGTTAGTGGGTGAAAATCCGAAATAGCCCCCGAACGGCCCCTTAAATGGTACCAAAACCTTGCACGGGACTAACATAACTCATAGGAACTGATCACATAATAACTGGACTCCCGATTTGAGAATATGATGATAATTTGCATATTTCTAGACTTAGGCATAAAAACATGACGTTAATGGGTGAAAACTCGAAACAACCCCTGAATGGCCCCGTGGGTGGCACCAACACCTCGCATGGGACCAATGTAACTCATAGAAACTGACCGTGCGATCACGAAACTTTTGATTTGAGAATATGACGATAATTTGCATATTTCTAAACTTAGGCATAAACACATGGCGTTAGTAGGCGAAAACCCGAAACAGCCCCCAAAAGGCCCCGTGAGTGGCACCAACACCTCGCACGTGACCACTGTAACTCCTACGCACTGACCGAACGATCGTGGGACCCCCAGTTTGAGAATATGATGATTATTTACATATTTTAAGACTTAGGCAAAATACATGGCGGTTGTGGGTGGACACTCGAAACATCCCCCGAAAGGCCCCGTGAGTGGCACAAACACCTCGAACGGGACCAATGTAACTCGTAGGAACTGACCGCGAAATCACGGAACTCCCTCTTTGAGAATATGATGATCATTTGCATATTTTTTCACTTACGCTTAAAAACATGGCTTTAGTGGGCGAAAACCCAAAATAGCCCCCGAATGGCCCCGTGAGAGCCACGAACACCTCGCACAAAACCAATGTTACTCGTATGCACGGATCGCACAATCAAGGGACCCCCATTTGAGAATAGATCATACATAGGCATAAAAACATGGTGTTAGTGGGTGAACACTCGAAAAATCCACCGAACGGCCCCGTGAGTGGCACCAACACCTCGTACGGGACCATTGTAACTCGTAGGAACTGACCACGCGATCACAAAACTCCCGATTTCAGAATACAATGATACTTTGCATATTTCTAGACTTTGGCATAAAAAAATGGCATTAGTGGGAAAAAACCCGAAACAGCCCCGCAAAGGCCCCTTGAGTGGCACCAACACCTCAAACAGGACCAATGTAACTCGTAGTAACTGACCGCGTGATCTTGGGACTCCTGTTTTGATAATACGATGATAATTTGCATATTTCTAGACTAAGGCTTAAAAAATGGCTTTAGAAGGCAAAAACCATAAAAGCCCTCAAACGGACCCGTGAGAGGCACCAACACCTCGCACGGGACCAATGCAACTCGTAGGAACTGACTGCGCGATCATGGGACCCACGGTTTGAGAATAATACGATAATTTGCATATTTCTAGACTTAGGCATGAAAACATGGCGTTAGTGGGGGGAAACCCGAAACAGCCCCCGAAAGGCCCGTGAGTGGCACCAACACCTCGCACGAGACCAATGTAACTTGTATGCACTCACCGCGTGATCACGGGATCCCCGGTTTGAGAATACGATGATAATTTGGATATTTATAGTTATAGGCATAAACACATGGCGTTAGTGGGTGAAAACCCAAAATAGCCCCCGAACAGCCTCGTGAGTGGCACTAATTCCTCGTACGGGACCAATGTAACTCGTAAGAACTGACCGAGCGATCACCAGACTCTCAATTTTAGAATACAGCGATAATTTTCATATTTTTTGACATAGGATTAATAACTTGGCGTTAGTGGGAAAAAATTTGAAACAACCCACGAATGTCCCCGTGAGTGGCACCAAAATCACGCACGGGACCAATTTAACTCGTAGGAATTGATCATGCGATTACAGGACTCCCAGTTTGAGAATACGACGATAATTTGCATATTTCTAGACTTAGGCATAAAAACATGACGTTAGTGGGTGAAAACTCGAAAAACCCCCCGAACGGTCGCGTGAGTGGTACCAACACCTCACACAGGAACAATGTAACTCGTTGGAACTGACCGCGCGATCACGGAACTCCCGATTTGAGAATACGATGATATTTTGCATATTTCTAAACTTAGGCATAAAAACATGTCGTTAGAGAGCAAAAATTCAAAATTGACCCCGAACGGCCTCGTGAGAGGCACCAACACCTCGCACGGGACCAATGTAACTCGTACACACTCACCGTGCGATCACAGGACCCTCGCATAAAAACATGTGTTAGTGGGTGAAAACATTATGTTAGTGGATGAAAACCTGAAACAACCCCCGAACGGCCCCGTGAGTGGAACCAACACCTCGTAAAGGACCAATGTAAGTCGTAGTAACTGATCGCGCGATCACAAGACCCCCGTTTCGAGGATACGATGATATTTTGTATATTTCTAGACTTAGGCATAAAAACATGCCGTTAGTGGGAGAAAACCAAAAAAAAACCCCGAAGGCCCATGAGTGGCACCAACACCTCGCACGGGACCAATGTAACTCATACGCACTGGTCACGCGATCATGGGACCCCTGATTTGAGAATTTGATGATAATTTGCATATTTCTAGACTTGGTCATAAAACATGGCGTTAGTGAGAGAAAACCCTAAACAGCCCCCGAACAGCCCCGTGAGTGGCACTAACACGTCGCACTGGACTATTTTAACTCATAGGAACTGACCGCGCGATCACGAAACCCCCGATTTGAGAATACGATGATAATTTGCATATTACTAGACTTAGGCATAAAAATATGGTGTTAGTGGGGGAAAACCCGAAATAGCCCCGTGAGTGGCACCAACACCTCGCACGTACCAATGTAACTCCTACGCACTGACCGAGCGATCACGGGACCCTCGATTTGAGAATATGATGATAATTTGCATATTTTGAGATTTAGGCATAAAAACATGGCGTTAGTGGGTGGACACCCGAAATAGCCCCCGAAAGGCCCCGTGAGTGGCACCAACACCTCGAACGGGACCAATGTAACTCGTAGGAATTGACCGCGTGATCACGGGACTCCCGATTTGAGAATGTGATGATAATTTGCATATTTCTAGACTTAGGCTTAAAAACATGGCTTTAGTGGGCGAAAATCTGAAATAGCCCCCGAATGACCCCTTGAGTGGCGCCAATACCTCGTACGGAACCAATGCATCTCGTACGCACTGATCGCACGATCACGGGACCGCTGGTTTGAGAATACGACGATAATTTTCATATTTCTAGACTTAGGCATAAAAACATGGCATTAGTGAGTGAAAACCCGAAATAGCCCTCGAACGGCCCCGTGAGTGGCACCAACACCTCGCACGGGACCAATATAACTCGTAACAGCTGACCGAGCAATCAAGGAACCCTCGTTTTGAGAATATAACGATAATTTGCATATTACTAGACTTAGGCATAAAAATGTGGTGTTAGTGGGGAAAACCTGAAATAGCGCTCGAAAGGCCCCGTGAGTGGCACCAACACCTCGCACGTGACCAATGTAA
Organism: Sambucus nigra; assembly: GCA_949130495.1. Lineage (NCBI taxonomy): Eukaryota > Viridiplantae > Streptophyta > Magnoliopsida > Dipsacales > Adoxaceae > Sambucus > Sambucus nigra. The sequence goes on along the minus strand of OX422217.1, from coordinate 412,380,231 downwards.
CTCGTACGCACTTACCGAGCGATCATGGGACCCCCATTTTGAGAATACGATGATAATTTGCATATTTTTAGAAATAGCCATTAAAACATGGTGTTACTGGGTGGACACCCGAAACAGCCCCCGAAAGCTCCCGTGAGTGCCACCAACACCTCGAACGGGACTAATGTAACTCGTAGGAACTGACCACGTGATCACGGGACTCACGGTTTAAGAATACGTTGATAATTTGCATATTTCTATACTTAGGCTTGAAAAATGGATTTAGTGGGCGAAAACATGAAACATTCCCCCCGAACGGACCCGTGAAAGCCAACAACACCTCGCACGGAACTAATGAAACTCGTACGCACTGATCGCGCGATAACGGGACCCCCAGTTTGAGATTACGAAGATAATTCGCAAATTTTGTTGACTTAGGTATAAAAATATGGCAGTAGTGGGTAGAAACCCGAAATAGCCCCCGAAAGGTCCCATGAGTGAAACCAACACCTTGAACGGGACCAATGTTATTCGTAGGAACTGACGACGCGATCACGGGACTCCCGATTTGAGAATACGATGATTATTTCATATTTCTATGCTTAGTCTAAAAAAATGGCTTTAGTGGGCAAAAACCCTAAACAACCCCCGAACGACCCCGTGAGAGACACCAACACCTCGCACGGGACCAATGTAACTCGTACGCACTTACCGCGTGATCATGGGACCCACAGTTTGATAGTACGATGATAATTTATATAGTTCTAGACTTAGGCATAAAACGTGGCATTAGTGGGTGAAAACCCAAAATAGCCCCTGAACGGCCCCGTGAGTGGCACCAATTCCTCGTACGGGACCAATGTAACTCGTAGGAACTAACCACGCGATCACCGGACTCTTAGTTTTAGAGTACGATGATAATTTGCATATTTCTGGACATAGGATTAAAGACTTTGCGTTAGTGGGAGAAAATCCAAAACAATCCTCGAATGGCCCTGTGAGTGGCACCAAAACCTTGCATGGGACCAATGTAACTCGTAGGAACTGATCACGTGATAACGGGACTCCCGGTTTGAGAATACGACGATAATTTGCATATTTCTAGACTTAGGCATAAAAACATGACGTTAGTGGGTGAAAACTCAAAACATCCCCCGAACGGTCGCGTGAGTGGCACCAACACCTAGCAGGGGAACAATGTAACTCGTTGGAACTGACCGCGCGATCATGGAACTCCCGATTTGAGAATACGATGATATTTTGCATATTTCTAAACATAGGCATAAAAACATGGCATTAGTGGGTGGAAAACTGAAATAGCCACCAAAGGCACCGTGAGTGGCACCAACACCTCGCATGAGACCAATGTAACTCGTACGCCTTGACTGCGCAATCACGAGACCCCGGTTTTAGAATACGACGATAATTCACATATTTCTAGACTTAGGCTTAAAAAGTGGCTTTAGTGAGAGAAAACCCGAAATAGCCCCCGAACGGCTCCGTGAGAGCCACTAACACCTCACACGTAACCAATGTAACTCGTACGCATTAATCGCGCGATCACGGGACCCCTGGTTTGAGAATACGATAATAATTTGCAAATTTCTAGACTTAGACATAAAAACATTGCGTTAGTGGGTGGAAACCCGAAACAACCCCCGGAAGGCCCGTGAGTGGCACCAACACCTCGCACATGACCAATGTAACTGGTACGCACTGACCGTGCGATAACGGGACCCCCCATTTGATATTACGATGATAATTTGCATAATTCTAGACTTAGGCATAAAAACATGGAGTTAGTGAGTGAAAGCCCAAAATAGCCCCCGAAAGGCCCCATGAGTGGAACCAACACCTCGAACGGGAACAATGTAATTCGTAGGAACTGATCGCGTGATCACGGGACTCCCGATTTGGTAATACAATGATAATTTGCATACTTCAAGACTTAGACAAAAAAAACATGGCATTAGTGGGTGAAAATCTGAAACATCCCCCGAACAAACCCTATGAGTGGCACCAAAACATCGCATGGGACTAATATAACTCGTAGGAACTGATCATGCGATAACGGGACTCCCGATTTGAGAAAACGATGATAATTTCCATATTTCTAGACTTAGGCATAAAAACATGACGTCAGTGGGTGAAAACTCTAAACAACCATCGAGCGGCCCCGGGAGTGGCACCAACACCTCGCACGTGACCAATGTAACTCCTACGCACTGACCGAGCGATCACGGGACCCCCGCTTTGGCATAAAAACAAGGCGTTAGTGGGTGGACGCTCAAAACATCCCCCGAAAGGCCCCGTGAGTGTCACCAACACCTCAAACAGTACCAATGTAACTCGTAGGAACTGACCGCGTAATCACGGGACTCCCACTTTAAGAATACGATGGTAATTTGCATATTTCTTGACTTAAACTTAAAAACATGGCTTTAGTGGGCGAAAACCCGAAATATCCCCCGAATGGCGCAGTGAGGGCCACCAACACCTCGTACGGAACCAATGTTACTTGTATTCATGGATCGCACGATCACGGGAACCACGGTTTGAGAACATATGATAATTTGCATATTTCTAGACATAGGCATAAAAAATATGGCGTTAGTGGGTAAAAACTCAAAACAGCCCCCGAACGGCCCCGTGAGTGGCACCAACACCTCATACGGGACCAATGTAACTCGTAGGAACTGACCACGCGATCACGAAACTCCTGGTTTGAGAATAAGATGATAATTTGCTTATTTCTAGACATATGCATAAAAAATGGCGTTAGTGGGCGAAAACTCGAAAGAGCCCCCCGAAAGGCCCCCTGAGTGGCACCAACACCTCGAACAGGACCAATGTAACTTGTCGTAACTGACCGTGTGATCTTGGGACTCTCGGTTTGATAATACGATGATAATTTGCATATATCTAAACTTAGGCTTAAGAAATGACTTTAGTGGGCAAAAACCTAAAACAGCCCCCGAACGGCCCCGTGAGAGGCACCAACACCTCGTACGAGACCAATGTAACTCGTAGGAACTAACTGCGCATTCATGGGACCCCCTGTTTGAGAATACTATGATAATTTGCATATTTCTAGACTTAGACATAAAAACATGGCGTTAGTGGTGGGAAACTCGAAACAACCCCCGAAAGGCCCGTGAGTGGCACCTACACCTCGCACAGGACCAAAGTAACTTGTACGTACTAATCGCGTGATCACAGGATCCTCGGTTTGAGAATATGATGATAATTTTCTTTATTATAGACATAGGCATAAACACATGGCGTTAGTACGGGACCAGTGTAACTCGTAGGAACTGACCGAACGATCACCGGACTCTCGATATTAGAATATGATGATAATTTGCATATTTTTAGACTTGGGATTAAAAACTTGGCATTAGTGGGCCGATATATGAAACAACCCCCGAACGTCCCCGTGAGTGGCACCAAAACCTCTCACGAGACCAATTTAACTCGTAGGAATTGATCACGCGATAACAGGACTCCCAGTTTGAGAATACGATGATAATTTGCATATTTCTAGACTTAGGCATAAAAACACGACGTTAGTGAGAGAAAACTCGAAACAACCCCCGAACGGCCAATTGAGTGGCACCAACTCCTAGCACGGGACCAATATTACTCGTTGGAACTGATTGCGGGATCACGGAACTCCTGATTTGAGAATACGATGATAATTTACATATTACCAGACTTAGGCATAAAAACATGGCGTTCGTGGGAAAAAATTCGAAACAACCCCCAAATGGCCCTATGAGTGGCGCCAACACCTCGCACGGGACCAATGTAACCCGTAGGAACTAACCTCGTGATCACGGGATTCCTGGTTTAAGAATACTATGATAACTTTCATATTCCTAGATTTAGGCATAAAAACATGGTGTTAGTTGGTGAAAACCCGAAATTGCCCCCGAACGGCCCCGTGAGAACCACCAACACCTCGCACAGGACCAATGTAACTCGTACGCACTCACCGTGCAATCACAGGACCCTCGGTTTGAGAATACAATGATAATTTTCACATTTCTAAACTTAGGCATAAAAACATGGCGTTAGTGGGTGAAAACCTGAAATAGCCCCCGAACGGCCCCGTGAGTGGAACCAACACCTCGGACGGGAACAATGTAACTCGTAGGACTTGATCGTGCGATCAGAGGACCCTCGATTTGAGAATACAATGATATTTTGTACATTTGTAGACTTAGTCATAAAAACATGATGTTAGTGGGAGAAATCCTAAAATAGCACCCGAAGGCCCCATGAGTGGCACCAACACCTCGCACTGGACCAATGTTATTCGTACGCACCGATCACGTGATCACAGGACCCCTAATATGAGAATATGATGATAATTTGCATATTTCTAGACTTAAGCATAAAAACATGGCGTTAGTGGGTGAAAACCCTAAGCAGCCCCCGAACAGCCCCGTGAGTGGCACTAACATGTCGCACTGGACTAATGTAACTCAGATGAACTGATCGCGCGATCATGGGATCCCCTGTTTGAGAATACGATGATAATTTGCATATTTATAGACTTAGGGATAAATACATGGCGTTGGTGGGTGAAAACCTGAAACTGCCCACGAACGGCCCCGTGAGTGGCACCAACACCTTGTACGGGACCAATGAAACTCTTAGGAACTGATCGTGTGATCATAGGACCCCTGGTTTAAGAATACGATGATGATTTTCATATTTCTAGGTTTAGGCATAAAAACATGGCGTTAGTGGGTGGAAACCTGAAACAGCCCCCTAAAGGCCCCTTGAGTGGCACCATCACCTCGAACGGGACCCATGTAACTTGTAGAAACTGAATGTGTGATCACGGGATTAATAATTTGAGAATACAACAAAAATTGGCATATTTGTAGACTTTAGTGGGAGAAAACTTGAAACAACCCCCGAACGGTGCCGTGAGAGGCACTAACACCTCGCACGGGACCAATGTAACTCGTACGCATTGAACGCGCGATCACGGGACTCCCGATTTGATAATAAGATGGTAATTTGTATATTTCAAGACTTAGGCATTAAAACATGGCGTTAGTGTGTGAAAACCCAAAACAACCCCCGAACGGCCCCGTGAGTGGCACCAACACCTCGCACGGGACCAATGTAAATCGTCGGAACTGACCGCACGATCATGGGACTCCAGGTTTTAGAATATGATGATAATTTGCATATTTATAGGCTTAGACTTAAAAGCATGGCATTAGTCGACAATAATCCGAAACAAACCCTGAACGGCCCCGTGAATGGCGCCAACACATCGCACGGGACTAATGTAACTGGTAAGAACCCCCAGTTTGAGAATACGATGATAATTTTCATATTGCTAGACTTAGGGACAGAAACATAGTGTTAGTGGGGGAAAACCCGAAACAGGTCCCAGAGAGCCCCGTGAGTGGCACCAACACCTCGCACGTGACCAATGTAACCCCTACTCACTGATCGAGCTATCATGGGACCCCCGGTTAGAGAATACGATGATAATTTACATATTTTTAGACTTAGGCATAAAAACATGGCATTAGTGGGTGGACACCCAAAACAGCACCCGAAACGCCCTGTGAGTAGTACCAACACCTCGGACGGGACCAATGTAACTCGTAAGAACTGACCGCGTGATCACGGGACTCCCAATTTTAGAATATGACTATAGTTTTCATATTTCTATAGTTAGGCACAAAAACATGGCGTTAGTGTGTGAAAACCCAAAATAACTCCCGAACGGCCCCGTGAGTGGCGCAAACACCTCGCACGGAACCAATGTAACTCGTAAGAACTGACCACGTGATCACAAAACCCCCGATTTGAGAACACAATGATAATTTTCATATTACTAGACTTAGGCATAAAAACATGGTGTTAGTTGGGGAAAACCCGAAACAGCCCCCGAAAGGGCCCGTGAGTGGCACCAACACCTCACACGTGACCAATGTAACTTGTACGCACTGACCGAGCGATCATGGGACCCCCGATTTGAGAATACGACGATAATTTGCATATTTTGAGACTTAGGCATAAAAACATAGCGTTAGTGGGTGGACCCCCGAAAGGCCCCGTGAGTGGCACCAACACCTCGAACAGGACCAATGTAACTCGTAGGAACTGACCGCGTGATCACGGGACTCCTGGTTTGAGAATATGATGATAATTTGCATATTTCTAGACTTAGGCCTAAAAACATGGCTTTAGTGGGAGAAAACCCGAAATAGCCCCCGAATGGCCCCGTGAGTGCAACCAATACCTCGCACGGAAACAATGTAACTCATATGCATGGATCGTGACTGACTACGCGATCATAAAATTGTCAGTTTGAGAATACAACGATAATTTGCATATTTCTAGACTTATGCAAAAGAAAATGACGTTAGAGGGCGAAAACCCGAAATAGCCCCCAAAAGGCCCCGTGAGTTGCACCAACACCTCGAACGGGACCAATGTAACTCATAGTAACTGACCGCGTGATCTCTGGACTCCCGATTTGAGAATACGACGATAATTTGCATATTTCTGGACGTAGGATTAAAAAATGGTTTTAGTGGGAAAAAACCCAAAATAACACCCGAATGGCCCCGTGATGGCACCAATACCTCGCACGGGACCATTGTAACTCATAGGAACTAACCAAGCAATCACGGGACTCCCAATTTTAGAATACGATGATAATTTGCATATTTCTAGACTTAGGCGTAAAAACATGACGTTAGTGGGTGAAAACCCAAAACAACCCCCGAAAGGCCCCATGCTTCGTACCAACACCTTGCATGGGACCATAAAAACATGTAACTCGTAAGAATTGACCGCACGATCACTAAAATCATACTAGTGAACTATGCGATCATGGGACCCTCGGTTTAAGAATACTAATATAATTAACATATTTCTAGACTTAGGCATAAAAACATGACGTTTGGGGGGGGGGGAACCCGAAATAGCCCCCAAAAGGCCCGTGAGTGGCACCAACACCTCGCCCGAAACCAATGTAGCTGGTACGCACTGATCGCGTGATCACGGGACCCCCAGTTTGAGAATACGATGATAATTTGCATATTTATAGACTTAGGAATAAACACATGGCGTTAGTGTGTGAAAACCCAAAATAACACCCGAACGACTCCGTGAGTGGCACTAAATCCTCGTACGGGACCAATGTAACTCGTAAGAACTGACCGCGCGATCACCGGACTCTCGATTTTAGAATACGATAATAATTTGCATATGTCTGGACTTAGTATTAAAAACTCAGCGTTAGTGGGCAAAAATCCAAAACAACCCCCGAACGACCCTTTGAGTGGCACCAAAACCTCGCACGGGACCAATTTAACTCGCGATAACGAGACCCCAAATTTGAGAATACGATGATAATTTGCATATTTCTTGACTTAGGCAAAAGAACATGACGTTAGTGGATGAAAACTCGAAACAACCCCCGAATGGCCCCGTGAGTGGCATTAACACCTCGGACGGGACCAATGTAACTCGTAAGAACTGACCGCGCGATCACGAAACTCCTGATTAGAGAATACGACGATAATTTGCATATTTCTAGACTTAGGCATAAAAACATGGCGTTAGTGGGCGAAAACCCGAAACAGCCTCCGAACGGTGCCGTGAGAGCACCAACACCTCCCGCGGGACGAATGTAACTCGTACGCATTGATCACACAATAACGGGACCCCGAGTTTGAGATTACAATGATAATTTGCATATTTATAGACTTAGGCATAAAAACATGGTGTTAGTCGGTGGAAACCCAAAACAGCCCTTGAAAGGCCCCGTGAGTGGAACCAACACCTCGAACAGGACTAATGTAATTCATAGGAACTAACCACGCGATCACGAGACTCCCGGTTTGAGAATAAGACGATAATTTGTATATTTCTAGACTTAAGCTTAAAAACACGACTTTAGTGGGTGAAAACCCGAATCAACACCCGAATGGCCCCGTGAGAGGCACAACACCTCGCACGGGACAAATGTAACTCGTACGCATTGACCGCGTGATCACAGGACCCCTGATTTGGGAATACGATGATAATTTGCACATGGCATTAATGGGTGAAATCCCGAAATAGCCCTCGAACGGCCCCGTGAGGGGCTCCAATTACTCGTACGGGACCAATGTAACTCGTAGGAACTAATCGCGCGATCATCGAACTCTCGGTTTTAGAATACAATGATCATTTGAATATTTATGGACTTAGGATTAAAAACATGGCATTAGTGGGCAAAAATCCGAAACAACCCACGAACGGCACCATGAGTGGTATCAAAACCTCGCACGGGACCAATGTAACTCGTAGGAACTGGTCACGCGATAACGGGACTCCCGATTTGAGAATATGAAGATAATTTGCATATTTCTACCCTAAGGCATAAAAACATGACGTTAGTGGGTGAAAACTCGAAACAACCCCCGAACGGCCCCGTGAGTGGCACCAACACCTCGCAAGGGACTAATGTAACCCGTAGGAACTGACCGCGCGAACACGGAACTCCCGATTGGAGAATACGTCGATAATTTGCATATTTTTTTACTTAGGCATAAAAACTGGCCTTAGTGGGTGAGAACCCGAAACAGTCAACACCTCTCATGGGACCAATGTAACTCTTTCGCACTGACCGCGCGATCACGAAACCTCCGGTTTGAGAATACGATGATAATTTTCATATTTCTTGACTTAGGCATAAAAATAGGGCGTTAGTGGGTGAAAATACGGAACAGCCCCCAAACGGCCCCGTGAGTAGCACCAACACATCGCACGGGACCAATGTAACTCGTAGGAACTGACTGCGTGATCATGGGACCCTCGGTTTGAGAATATGATGATATTTTGAATATTTCTAAACTTAGGCATAAAAACACGGCGTTAGTGGGGGAAAACCCAAAACAGCCACCAAAGACACAGTGTGTGGCATCAACTCCTCGTACGGAACCAATGTAACTCATACGCACTCACCAAGTGATCACGGGACCCACGGTTTGAGATTATAACGATAATTTGCATATTTCTAGACTTAGGCATAAAAATATGGTGTTAGTGGATAAATAACCGAAACACCCCATGAATGGCCCCGTGAGTGGCATTAACACCTCGGACGGGACCAATGTAACTCGTAAGAACTGACCGCGCGATCACGAAACTCCTGATTAGAGAATACGACGATAATTTGCATATTTCTAGACTTAGGCATAAAAACATGGCGTTAGTGGGCGAAAACCCGAAACAGCCTCCGAACGGTGCCGTGAGAGCACCAACACCTCCCGCGGGACGAATGTAACTCGTACGCATTGATCACACAATAACGGGACCCCGAGTTTGAGATTACAATGATAATTTGAATATTTATAGACTTAGGCATAAAAACATGGTGTTAGTGGGTGGAAACCCAAAACAGCCCTTGAAAGGCCCCGTGAGTGGAACCAACACCTCGAACAGGACTAATGTAATTCATAGGAACTAATCACGCGATCACGAGACTCCCGGTTTGAGAATAAGACGATAATTTTTATATTTCTAGACTTAGGCTTAAAAACACGACTTTAGTGGGTGAAAATCCGAAACAACACCCGAATGGCCCCGTGAGAGGCACAACACCTCGCACGGGACAAATGTAACTCGTACGCACTGACCGCGTGATCACAGGATCCCCGATTTGGGAATACGATGATAATTTGCACATGGCATTAATGGGTGAAAACCCGAAATAGCCCTCGAACGGCCCCGTGAGGGGCACCAATTACTCGTACGGGACCAATGTAACTCGTAGGAACTAATCGCGCGATCACCGAACTCTCGGTTTTAGAATACAATGATCATTTGAATATTTATGGACTTAGGATTAAAAACATGGCATTAGTGGGCAAAAATCCGAAACAGCCCACGAACGGCACCATGAGTGGTATCAAAACCTCGCACGGGACCAATGTAACTCGTAGGAACTGATCACGCGATAACGGGACTCCCGATTTGAGAATATGAAGATAATTTGCATATTTCTAGCCCAAGGCATAAAAACATGACGTTAGTGGGTGAAAACTCGAAACAACCCCCAAAATACCCCGTGAGTGGCACCAACACCTCGCAAGGGACTAATGTAACCCGTAGGAACTGACCGCGCGAACACGAAACTCCCGATTGGAGAATACGTCGATAATTTGCATATTTCTTGACTTAGGCATAAAAACTGGCCTTAGTGGGTGAGAACCCGAAACAGTCAACACCTCTCATGGGACCAATGTAACTCTTTCGCACTGACCGCGCGATCACGAAACCTCCGGTTTGAGAATACGATGATAATTTTCATATTTCTTGACTTAGGCATAAAAATAGGGCGTTAGTGGGTGAAAATACGGAACAGCCCCCAAACGGCCCCGTGAGTAGCACCAACACATCGCACGGGACCAATGTAACTCGTAGGAACTGACTGCGTGATCATGGGACCCTCGGTTTGAGAATATGATGATATTTTGAATATTTCTAAACTTAGGCATAAAAACACGGCGTTAGTGGGGGAAAACCCAAAACAGCCACCAAAGACACAGTGTGTGGCATAAACTCCTCGTACGGAACCAATGTAACTCATACGCACTCACCAAGTGATCACGGGACCCACGGTTTGAGATTATAACGATAATTTGCATATTTCTAGACTTAGGCATAAAAATATGGTGTTAGTGGATGAATAACCGAAACACCCCATGAATGGCCCCGTGAGTGGCACCAACTCCTCGCACGGGACCAATATAACTCGTAGGTACTGACCGCACGATCACGGGAATCCCAAATTTAGAATACAAAGATAATTTGCATATTTCTAGACTTAGGCATAAAAACATGGCTTTTGTGGGAAAAAATACGAAACGACCCCCGAACGACCCCTTGAGTGGCACCAACACCTCGCACGGAACCAATGCAACTCGTACGCACTGATCGTGAGATCATGGGAGCCCCGGTTTGAGAATACGATGATAATTTGCATATTTCTTTACTTAGGCATTAGTGGGTGAAAACCCGAAACAACCCTCGAACGCCCCCATGAGTGGCACCAACACCTCACACGGGACCAATGTAACTCGTAACAACTGACCCTGCCATCACGGAACCCCCGTTTTGAGAATACGACAATAATTTGCATATTACTAAACTTTAGGCATAAAAACATGGTGTTAGTGAGGAAAAACTCGAAAGAACCCTCGAAAGGCCCCGTGAGTGGCACCCACACCTCGCACATGACCAATGTAACTCGTACGTACTAACCGAGTGATCACGTGACCCCTATTTTGAGAATACGATGATAATTTGAATATTTTTAGACTTAGGCATAAAAACATGGCGTTAGTGGGTGGACACTCGAAATAGCCCCCGAAAGGCCCCGTGAGTGGCACCAACACCTCGAACAGGACCAATGTAACTCGTAGGAACTGACCGCGCGATCACAGCACTCCCGGTTTGAGAATACAATGATAATTTGCATATTTCTGAACTTGGGCTTAAAAATGTCTTTAGTGGGAGAAAACCAGAAAAAACCCCCGAACGGCACTGTGAGATCCACCAACACCTCGCACGGAACCAAAGTAACTCATACGCACTCATCGCGCGATCACGGGGGGACCCCCGGTTTGAGAAAACGGTGATAGTGGCGTGCGAGAAATAATTTGCATATTTCTAGACATAGGAATAAAAAAATGGCGTTAGTGGTTTGAAACCCGAAACAGCCCTCGAAAGGTCCGTGAGTGGCACCAACACCTCGTATGGGACCAATGTAACTGGTATGCACTGGCCCTGTGATAACGGGACCCCCGGTTTGAGATTATGATGAAAATTTTCACATTTCTAGACTTAGGTATAAAAATATGGTGGTAGTGGGTGGATACCTGAAATATCCCCAAAAGGCCCCGTGAGTGGAACCAAAAGCTCGAACGGGACCAATGTAATTCATAGGAACTGACCGTGTGATCACGGGACTCTTGATTTGAGAATACGATGATAATTTGAATATTTCTAGACTTGGGCCAAAAAACATGGATTTAGTGGAAGAAACTCGAAACAACCCCCGAACGGCCCCGTGAGGGGCACCAACACCTCGCACGGGACCAATGTAACTCGTACGCACTTACCGCGTGATCATGGGACCCCCAGTTTGAGAATACGATTATAATTTTCAATTTTATATACTTACGCTAAAAAACATGGCTTTAGTGGGCGAAAACCCAAAACAACCCTCGAACGGCCCAGTGAGAGGCACTTATACCTCGCTCGAGACCAATGTAACTCATACGCACTTACCACGTGGTCACGGGACCCCCGGTGTGAGAATACGATGATAATTTTCATATTTCTAGACTTAGGCATAAAAACATGGCGTTAGTGGGTGAAAACTCGAAACAGCCCCCGAACGGCCCCGTGAGTGACACCAATTCCTCGTACGAGACCTATGTAACTCGTAAGAACTGACCGCACAATCGACCGACTCCTGGTTTTAGAAAATGACAACAATTGGCATATTCCTGGACATAAGATTAAAAACTTGGCGTTAGTGGGTGAAAATCCAAAACAGCCCCCGAGCGCCCCCCTGAGTGGCACGAAAACCTCACACGGGACTAATGTAACTCGTAGGAACTGATCACGTGATAACGGTACTCCCGATTTGAGAATACGATGATAATTTGCATATTTATAGACTTAGGCATAAAAACTTGGCGTTAGTGGGCGAAATCTCAAAACAGCCCCCGAACGGCCCCGTGAGAGGCACCATCACCTCGCACGGGACCAATGAAACTCGTACGCACTGACCGCACGATCACGGGAACCCTGTTTTGAGAATATGATGATAATTTTCATATTTCTAAACTTAGGCATAAAAATAGGGCATTAGTGGGTGAACACCCAAAACAGCCCCCGAACGGCCGCATGAGTGGCACCGACACCTCGCACATGACCAATGTAAGTCGTAGGAACTGACTGCATGATCACGGGACTCCTGGTTTTAGAATAAGATGAATATTTGCATATTTCTGTACTTGGGCTTAAAAACATGGCTTTAGTGGGCAAAAATTCGAACCAGACCCCGAACGACCCCTTGAGTGGCGCCAAACCTCGCATGGAACCAATGCAACTCGTACGCACTAATCGCGTGATCACGGGACCCCCGGTTTGAGAATATGACTATAATTTGTATATTTATTGAGTTAGGAATAAAAGCATGGTGTTAGTGGGTGGACACAAAAAAGAGCCCCCGCAAGTCCCCGTGAGTGGCACCAACACCTCGAACGGGGCCAATGTAACTCGAAGGAACTGACCACGCGATCATAGAACTCCTGGTCTGAGAATACGATGACAATTTGCATATTACTAGACTTAGGTATAAAAAAATGGCATTAGTGGGCGAAAACCCCAAATAGCCACCCAACAGCCCTGTGAGTGGCACCAACACCTCGAACGGGACCAAAGTAACTCGTAGAAATTGACCGCACGATCTCGAGAATCCCAATTTGAGAATACGATGATAATTTGCATATTTCTAGACATAGGTTTAAAAAATGGCATTAGGGGGCAAAAACTTGAAACGGCCCCCGAACGGCCCCGTGAGAGGCACCAGCACCTCGCACGGGACCAATGTAACTCGTAGGAACTAACTACGTGATCACGGGACCCCCGGTTTGAGAATACGATGATAATTTGCATATTTCTCGACTTAGGCATAAAAACATGGTGTTAGTGGGTGAAAACCTAAAACAGCCCCCAAGCAGCCCGTGAGTGGCACCAAATCCTCGTACGGGACCAATGTAACTCGTAGGAACTGACCACGCCATCACCAGGTTCCCGATTTTAGAATATGATGATAATTTGCATATTTCTAGACTTGGGATTAAAAACTTGGCGTTAGTGGAATAAATCCAAAATAGCCCCCGAAAGGCCCTGTGAGTGGCACCAAAACCTCGCACGGTACCAATGTAACTCATAGGAACTGATCACGCGATAACGAGTCTCCCGATTTTAGAATACGATGATAATTTACATATTTCTAGACTTAGGCATAAAAACATGATGTTAGTGGTTCAAAACTCGAAACAACCCCCGAACAGCCCCGTGAGTGGCACCAACACCTCGCACGGGACCACTATAACACCTAGGAACTGACCGCGTGATCACAGAACTCCCGAGTTAAGAATATGATGATAATTTGCATACTGCTAGACTTAGACATAAAAATATGGAGTTAGTTGGTGAAAACCCAAAACAGCCCCCGTGAGAGGCACCAACACCTCGCACGAGACCAATGTAACTGGTACGCACTAATCGCATGATCACGGGTCCCCCGGTTTGAGAATACGATGATAATTTTCATATTTTTAGACTTAGGCATAAAAACATGGCGTTAGTGGGTGAAAGCCCAAAACAACCCCCGAACGTCCCTATGAGTGGTACCAACACCTCGCAGCGACCAATGTAACTCGTAGGAACTGACCGCATGATCACGGGACCCCTGATTTGAGAATACGATGATAATTTGCTTATATTTTGACTTAGGCTGAAAAATGGCTTTAGCGGACAAAAACCCAAAATGTCCCCCGAACGGCCCCGTGTGAGGCACCAACACCTCGCACGGGACCAATGTAACTCGTAGGAAATAACTACACGATCACGGGATCCCCGGTTTGAGAATACGATGATAATTTGCATATTTCTAGACATAGGCATAAAAATATTTCGTTAGTGGGTGAAAACCCAAAACAGCCCCCAAATAGCCCCGTGAGTGGCGCCAAATCCTCGTACGGGACCAATGTAACTCGTAGGAACTGACCACATCATCACCGGTCTCCCGGTTCTAGAATACGATGATAATTTGAATATTTCTGGACTTAGGATTAAAAACTTGGCGTTAGTGGGAGAAATCCGAAACAGCCCCCAAACGGCCCTGTAAGTGGCACCAAAACCTCGCACGGGACCAATGTAACTTATAGGAACTGATCACGCGATAACGGAACTCTCGATTTGAGAATACGATGTTAAATTGCATATTTCTAGACTTAGGCATAAAACTAAGATGTTAGTGGGTGAAAACTCGAAACAACCCCCGAATTGCCCCGTGGGTGGCACCAACACCTCGTACGGGACCACTGTAACTACTAGGAACTGACCGCGTGATGGTGAAAACTCGAAATATCCCCCGAACGGCCCCGTAAGAGGCACCAACACCTCGCACGGGACAAATGTAACTCGTACCCACTAACTGCACGATCACGGGACCCCTGGTTTGAGAATACGATGATAATTTTCATATTTTTAGACTTAGGCATAAAAACATGGCGTTAGTGGGTGAAAAAATGGAAACAGCCCCTGAACGACCCCGTGAGTGGCACCAACACCTCGCACATGACCAATGTAACTCGTAAGAACTGACCGCGTGATCACGGGACCCCTAGTTTGAGAATACGATGATATTTTGCATATTTCTAGACTTAGGCATAAAAACATGGCGTTAGTGGACAAAACCGAAAACAGGCACCAAAGACACCGTGAGTGGCACCAACAACTCGCACGGGAGCAATGTAACTCGTACGCACTGACCTCGCTATCACGGGACCCCTGGTTTGAGAATACAACGATAATTCACATATTTTTAGACTTAGTCTTAAAAAATGGCTTTATTGGGTGAAAACCTGAAATAGCCCCCGAACAGCCCCGTGAGAGCCACCAAAACATCGCACGGAACCAATGTAACTCGTACCCACTGATCGCACGATCACGGGACCCCCGGTTTGAGAATACGATGATAATTTTCATATTTCTAGACTTTGGCATAAAAACATGGCGTTAGTGGGTGGAAACCCGAAACAACTCCTAAAAGGCCCGTGAGTGGCACCAACACCTCGCACGGGACCAATGTAACTAGTATGCACTGACCGCACGATAACGGGACCACCAGTTTGAGATTATGACGATAATTTGCATATTTGTAGACTTAGCATAAAAACATGGAGTTAGTGGGTGAAATCCCGAAATAGCCCCCGAAAGGCCCCGTGGGTGGAACCAACACCTCGAACGGGAACAATGTAATTCGTAGGAACTGATCGTGCAATCACGAGACTTCCAATTTGAGAATACGATGATAATTTGCATATTTCTAGACTTAGGCTAAAAAACCCAAAATAACCCCCGAACGGTCCCGTGAGAGGCACCAACACCTCGCCCGGGACCAATGTAACTCGTACGCACTTTCCGTGGGATGACGGGACCCCCGGTGTGAGAAGATGATGATAATTTTCATATTTCTAGACTTAGGCATAAAAATAAGACGTTAGTGGGTGAAAACTCGAAACAGTCCCCAAACGGCCCCGTGAGTGGCACCAATTGCTCGTACGGGACCTATGTAACTCGTAGGAACTGACTGCGCGATCATCGAACTCCCGCTTTTAGAATATAATGATAATTTGCATATTTTTTGACTTAAGATTAAAAACTTGGCGTTAGTGTGCGAAAATCCGAAATAGCCCCCGAACGGCCCTGTGAGTGGCACCTAAACCTCGTACGGGACTAATGTAACTTGTAGGAACTGATTACGTGAAAACGGCACACCTAATTTGAGAATACGATGATAATTTGCATATTTCTAGACTTAGGTATAAAAACATGACGTTAGTGGGTGAAAACTCGAAACAACCCCCGAACGGCCCCGTGAGTGGCACCAACACCTCGCACGGGACCAATGTAACTGGTACGCCCTGACTGCGCGATAACGGGACCACCAGTTTGAGATTACGACGATAACTTGCATTTTTCTAGACTTTGGCATAAAAACATGGAGTTAGTGGGTGGAAGCCCGAAATAACCCCCGAACGGCCCCGTGAGTGGAACCAACACCTCGAACGGGAACAATGTAATTCGTAGGAACTGATCGCGCGATCATGATACTTCTGATTTTAGAATACGATGATAATTTGTATATTTCTAGACTTAGGCCAAAAAACATGGCTTTAGTGGGTGAAAACCCAAAACAACCCCCGAACGGTCCCATGAGAGGCACCAACACCTCGCCCGGGACCAATGTAACTCGTACGCAGTTTCCCTAGGATCACGGGACCCCCGGTGTGAGAATACGATGGTAATTTTCATATTTCTAGACTTAGTCATAAAAACATGATGTTAGTGGGTGAAAACTCGAAACAGCCCCCGAACGGCCCCGCAAATGGCACCAATTGCTCGTACGTGACCTATGTAACTAGTAGGAACTGACTGCGCAATCACCGAACTCCCAGTTTTAAAATATGATGATAATTTGCATATTTATTGACTTAAGATTAACAACTTGGTGTTAGTGGACGAAAATTTAAAATAGCCCCCGAACGGCCCCTTGAGTGGCACCAAAACCTCGCATGGGACTAATGTAACTCGTAGGAACTGATTATGTGAAAATGGGACTCCCAATTTGAGAATACCATGATAATTTGCATATTTCAAGACTTAGGTATAAAAACATGACGTTAGTGGTGAAAACCCGAAATAGCCCCCGAATAACCCCGTGAGTGGCACCAACACCTCGCACGTGACCAATGTAACTCCTACGCACTGATCGAGCGATCACGGGACCCTCGATTAGAGAACATGAAGATAATCCGAAATAGCCCCCGAACGACCCCGTGAGTGGCACCAAAACCTTGCACGGGACTAACATAACTCGTAGGAACTGATCACACAATAACTGGACTCCCGATTTGAGAATACGACGATAATTTGCATATTTCTGGACTTAGGAATAAAAAAATGACATTAGTGGGTGAAAGCCCAAAACAACCCCCGAACGTCCCTATGAGTGGCACCAACACCTCACACGCGACCAATGTAACTCGTAGGAACTGACCGCATGATCACGGGACCCCTGATTTGAGAATACGATGATAATTTGCTTATATTTTGACTTAGGCTGAAAAATGGCTTTAGCGGACAAAAACCCAAAATGTCCCCCGAACGGCCCCGTGTGAGGCACCAACACCTCGCACGGGACCAATGTAACTCGTAGGAAATAACTAAACGATCACGGGATCCCCGGTTTGAGAATACGATGATAATTTGCATATTTCTAGACATAGGCATAAAAATATTTCGTTAGTGGGTGAAAACCCAAAACAGCCCCCAAATAGCCCCGTGAGTGGCACCAAATCCTCGTACGGGACCAATGTAACTCGTAGGAACTGACCACATCATCACCGGTCTCCCGGTTCTAGAATACGATGATAATTTGAATATTTCTGGACTTAGGATTAACAACTTGGCGTTAGTGGGAGAAATTCGAAACAGCCCCCAAACGGCCCTGTAAGTGGCACCAAAACCTCGCACGGGACCAATTTAACTTATAGGAACTGATCACGCGATAACGGAACTCTCGATTTGAGAATACGATGTTAAATTGCATATTTCTAGACTTAGGCATAAAAATAAGGTGTTAGTGGGTGAAAACTCGAAACAACCCCCGAATTGCCCCGTGGGTGGCACCAACACCTCGTACGGAACCACTGTAACTACTAGGAACTGACCGCGTGATGGTGAAAACTCGAAATATCCCCCGAACGGCCCCGTAAGAGGCACCAACACCTCGCACGGGACCAATGTAACTTGTACCCACTAACTGCACAATCACGGGACCCCTGGTTTGAGAATACGATGATAATTTTCATATTTTTAGACTTAGGCATAAAAACATGGCGTTAGTGGGTGAAAAAATGGAAACAGCCCCTGAACGACTCCGTGAGTGGCACCAACACCTCGCACATGACCAATGTAACTCGTAAGAACTGACCGCGTGATCACGGGACCCCTAGTTGAGAAATTGATGATAATTTGCATATTACTAGACTTAGGAATAAAAACATGGTGTTAGTGGGTGAAATCATGAAACAACCCCCGAACGGCCCCGTGAGTGGCACCAATACCTCGTACGGGACCATTATAACTCGTAGGAACTGACCACGTGATCACGAAACCCGCAGTTTGAGAATACGATAATAATTTGCAAATTTCAAGATTTAGGCATAAAAAATGGCGTTAGTGGGTCAAAACCCAAAATAGCCCCCGAAAGGCCCCGTGAGTGGCACCAACACCTCCGACGGGACCAATGTAACTAGTAGGATTTGACCGCACGATCTAGGGAGTCCCGGTTTGAGAATACAACGATAATTTGCAGATTTTTAGACTTAGGCTTAAAAATTGGCTTTAGTGGGCAAAAACACAAAAATTCCCCCGAATGGCCCCGTGAGAGGCACAAACACCTCGCACGGGACCAATGTAACTAGTACGAACAGACTGCGCGATCACGGGACACCCGATTTGAGAATACTTCAATAATTATCATATTTTTAGACTTTGGCATAAAAATATGAAGTTAGTGAGTGAAAACCTGAAACAGTCATAGAAGGGCCCCGTGAGAGGCACCAACACCTCACACGGGTCCAATGTAACACGATCACGGGACCCCCAGTTTGACAATACGATGATAATTTTCATATTTCTAGACTTAGGCATAAAAACATGGCGTAAGTGGGTGAAAACTAGAAACAGCCCTTGAACGGCCCCGTGAGTGTCACCAACACCTCGCACTAACCTCACGATCACGGGACCCCCAGTTTGACAATACGATGATAATTTTCATATTTTTAGACTTAGTCTTAAAAACATGGCTTCAGTTGGTGAAAACCCGAAATAGCCCCCGAATGGCCCCGTGAGTGGCACAAACACCTCACACGTGACCAATGTAACTCCTTCGCACTGACCGAGCGATCACGGGACCCCCGGTTTTAGAATATGATGATAATTTGCATAGTTTTGGACTTAGGCATAAAAACATGGCGTTAGTGGGTGGACACCCAAAATAACCCCCGAAAGGCCCCGTGAGTGGCACCAACACCTCTCACGAAACTAATGTAACTCGTACTCACTAATCGCACAATCACGGGACCCCCGGCTTGAGAATATGACGATAATTTGCATATTTCTAGACTTAATCACAAAAACATGGCGTTAGTGGGTGAAAACTCGAAACAACCCCCGAACGGCCCCGTAAGTGGCTCCAACACCTCGCACAAGAGCCATGTAACTCATCGGAACTGACCACGCGATCACAGAACCCCCGGTTTGAGAATACGATAATAATTCATATATTTCTAGACATAGTCATTAAAACATGGCTTTAGTAGGCATAAACTCGAAATAGCCCCCGAACGGCCCCGTTAGAGGCACAAACACCTCGCATGTGACTAATGTAACTCCTACGCACTGACCGAGCGGTCACGGGAATCTCGGTTTGAGAATACGATGATAAATTTCATAGTTTTAGACTTAGGCATAAAAACATGGCGTTAGTGGGTGGACAAGCAAAACAGCCCCCAAAAGACCTCGTGAGTGGCATCAACACCTCGAACGGGACCAATGTAACTCATAGGAAGTGATTGTGCGATCACGGGACTCTCGGTTTGAGAATACGATGATAATTTGCATATTTCTAAACTTAGGCATAAAAACATTGCATTAGTGGGTGAAAGCCCGAAACAGTCCCCGAACGGCCCTGTGAGTGGTACAGCCACCTCGCACGGGACCTGTGTAACTCGTAGGAACTAAACACGTGATAACGGGACCCCCAGTTTGAGATTGTGATGATAATTTGCATATTTCTAGACTTAGGCATAAAAGCATGGCGTTTGTGGGTGGAAACTCGAAATATCCCACAAACGGCCCCATGAGTGGAACCAACACCTCGAACGGGACCAATGTAACCCATAGGAACTGACCGCACGATCCCGGGACTCCCGATTTTAAAATATGACAATAGTTTGCATATTTCTAGGCTTAGGCTTAAAAGCATGGCTTTACTGCGAAAAACCCGAAACAACCCCCGAACGGCATTATGAGAGCTACCAACACATCTAACTGGACCAATGTAATTCGTCAGAACTGACCGCGCGATCACAGGACTCCCGGTTTGATAATACGACAATAATTTGCATATTTATAGGCTTAGACTTAAAATTATGGCTTTAGTGGGAAAACTCGAAACAACCCGTGAGAGGCTCCAACCCCTCGCACGGGACCAATATAACTCGTAGGACTTGATCGCGTGATCACGGGACCGCCACTTTGAGAATACGATGAAAATTTGCATATTACTAGACTTAGGCATAAAAACATGGTGTTAGTGGGTGAAAACCAAAAAACAGTCCCCCAACGGCCTCGTGAGTGGCACTAATTCCTCGTACGAGACCAATGTAACGCGTTGGAACTGACCGTGCGATCACCGGACTCTCGGTTTTAGAATACGATAATAATTAGCATATTTCTGGACTGAGGATTAAAAACTTGGCGTTAGTGGGCAAAAATCCAAAACAGCCCCGGAACAGCCCCATGAGTGGCACCAAAACCTCGTACGGGACCAATGTTACTCGTAGGAACTGACCGCGTGATAACGAAACTCCCTATTTGAGAATACGATGATAATTTGCATATTTCTAGACTTAGGCATAAAAACATGGTGTTAGTGGTGAAAACCTGAAATAGCACCCGAACGGCCCCGTGAGACGCACCAACACGACACATAGGACCAATGTAATTCGTACGCACTGACCACGCGATCACGGGACCCCCGGTTTGAGAATACGATGATAATTTTCATATTTCTAGACTTAGCCATAAAAATAGGGCGTTAGTGGGTGAAAATTCAAAACAGCCCTCGAATGGCCTCGTGAGTGGCACCAACACCTCGCACGGGACCAATATAACCTGTACGCACTGACCGCGCAATCACGGGACCCCCGATTTAAGAATACGAGGATAATTTGCATATTTCTAGACTTAGGAATAAAAACAGGGCGTTAGTGGGTGAAAACCCGAAATAGCCCCCGAACGGCCCCGTGAGTGGCACCAACACCTCGCACGGGACCAATGTATCCTGTAGGAATTGATCGCATGATCACGGGCCCCCGATTTGAGAATACGATGATATTTTGCATATTTCTAGACTTAGGCATAAAAACATGGGGTTAGTGGGGGAAAACCCGAAACAGCCACCCAAGACATCGTGAGTGGCACCAATACCTCGCACGGGACCAATGTAACTAGAACGCACTGATCGCACGGTCATGAGACCCCCGGTTTGAGAATACGATGGTAATTCACATATTTCTAGACTTAGGCACAACAACATGGCGTTAGGGTGTGAAAACCCAAAACAACCCCCGAATGGCCCCGTGAGTGGCACCACCACCTCGTACGGGACCAATGTAACTTATAGGAACTGACCGCACGATCACGGGACTCTCGATTTTAGAATATGATGATTTGCATATTTCTGGACTTAGTCTTAAAAACATGGCTTCAGTTAGCGAAAACCCGAAACAACCCCCGAATGTCCCCATGAGTGGCACCAACACCTCGCACCTGGCCAATGTAACTCCTCCGCACTGACCGAGCGATCACGGGACCCTCGATTTGAAAATATGATGATAATTTACTTAGTTTTAGACTTAGGCATAAAAACATGGCGTTAGTGGGTGGACACCCGATACAACCCCCGAAAGGCCCCGTGAGTGGAACCAACACCTCTCACGAAACCAATGTAATTCCTACTCACTAATCGCATGATCACGGGACCCCCGACTGAGAATACGATGATAATTTGTGTATTTTTAGACTTAATCATAAAAACATGGCGTTATTTGGTGAAAACTCGAAACTACCATCGAACGGCCTCATGAGTGGCACCAACACCTCGCACGGACCAATGTAACTCGTAAGAACAGACCGTGCGATCACGAAACCCCCGGTTTGAAAATATGATGATAATTTGCATATTTCTAGACGTAGGCATAAAAACATGGCTTTAGTAGGCAAAAATCCAAAATAGCCCCCGAATGGCCCCGTGAGTGGCACCAACACCTCGCACGGGACCTGTGTAAGTCGTAGGAACTGAACGCGCCATAACGGCACCCCCGATTTTAGATTACGATGATAATTTTCATATTTCTAGACTTTGGCATAAAAACATGGCTCTTAGTAGGTGGAAACCCGAAATAGCCCCCTAATGGCCCAGTGAGTGGCACTAACACCTCGAATGGGACCAATGTAACTCGCACGCACTAATCGTGCGATCATGGGTTCCCCGATTTGAAAATATGATGATAATTTGCATATTTCTAGACTTAGGCATAAAAACATGGCATTAGCGGGGGGAACCCGAAACAGCCCCCGAAAGGACCGTGAGTGGCACCAACACCTCGCACGGGACCAATGTAATTGGTACGCACTAACCGTGTGATAAGGGGACCCTCGGTTTGAGATTTCGATGATAATTTGCATATTTCTAGACTTTGGCATAAAAACATGGCGTTCGTGGGTGAAAACTCTAAATAGCCCCCAAAAGGACCCATGAGTGGAACCAACACCTCGAATGGGACCAATGTAACCCGTAGGAACTGACCGCATGATCACGGGACTCCGAGTTTGATAATACGATGATAATTTGCATATTTCTAGACTTAGGCTTAAAAATATGGCTTTAGTGGGAAAAACCCGAAACAGCCCCTGAACGGCCCCGTGAGAGGCTCCAACACCTTGACCGGACCAATGTAACTCATAGGCCTTGATCGCATGATCACGGTACCCCCACTTTTAGAATATGATGATAATTTGCATATGGCTAGACTTAGGCATAAAAACATGGTGTTAGTGCGTGAAAACAAAAAATAGCCCCCGAACGGCCTCGTGAGTTGCACCAATTCCTCGTACGGGACTAATGTAACTCGTTGGAACTGACCGTGCATTCACTGGACTCCCGATTTGAGAATAAGACGATAATTTGCATATTTCCAGACTTGGGCATAAAAACATAGCGTTAGTGGGCGAAAACCCGAAATAGCACCCAAAGGGCCCCGTGAGAGGCACCAACACCAGGCACGGGACCAATTTAACTCATACGCACTGACCACACGATCATGGGACCCCCGGTTTGAGAATACGATTATAATTTTCATATTTCTATACATAGCCATAAAAATAGGGTGTTAGTGGGTGAAAACCAGAAACAGCCCCCGAACAGCCTCGTGAGTGGCACCAACACCTAGCACGAGACCAATGTTACTCATACGCACTGATCGCACGATCACGGGACCCCCCATTTAAGAATACGAGGATAATTCGCATATTTTGAGACTTAGGAATAAAAACATGGCGTTAGTGGGTGAAAAGCCGAAACAGCCCCCGAACGGCCCCGTGAGTGGCACCAACACCTCGCACGGGACCAATGTAACTTATAGGAACTGACCGTGCGATCATGAGACCCCTGATTTGAGAATTCGATGATAATTTTCATATTTCTGGACTTAGGCTTAAAAACATAGCTTTAGTGGATGAAAACCCGAAACAACCCCTAAACGGCCTCGTGAGAGCCAGCCACACCTCGCACGGGACCAATGTTACTCGTACGCACTGTACGCGTGATCACGGGACCCCCAGTTTGAGAATATGATGATAATTTGCGTATTTCTATCCTTAGGCATAAAAACATGGCGTTAGTGGGTGAATACCCGAAACAGCCCCCGACCAACCCTGTGAGTGGCACCAATTCCTCGTACGGGACCAATGTAACTTGTAGGAACTAATCGTGCACTCACCGGGCTCTTGATTTTGGAATACGATGATAATTTGCATATTTCTAGACTTAGGATTAAAAACTTGGGATTTGTGGGTGAAAATCTGAAACATCCCCCGAACGGCCACGTGAGTGGTACCAAAACCTCAGACGGGACCAATGTAACTCGTACGAATTGATCACGCGATAACGAGACTCCCGATTTGGGAATATGATGATAATTTTCTTATTTCTAGACTTAGGCGTAAAAACATGAGGTTAGTGGGTGAAAACCCGAAACAACCCCCGAACGGCCCCTTGAGTGGCACTAACACCTCGGACCGGACCAATGTAACTCGTAGGAAATGACCACGCGATCACGGAACTACAGTTTTGAGAATACGATGATAATTTTCATATTTCTAGACTTGGGCATAAAAACATGGCGTTAGCGGGCAAAAACCCGAAATAGCCCTCGAACAGCCCCGTGAGAGGCACCAACACCTCGTACGGGACCAATGTAACACATACACACTGACCACGTGATCACAGGACCCCCGGTTCGAGAATACGATGATTATTTTCAGATTTCTAGACTTAGGCATAAAAACAGGGCGTTAAAGGGTGAAAACCAGAAATAGCCCCTGAATGGCCCCGTGAGTGGAACCAACACCTCGCACGGGACCAATGTATAACTCGTAGGAACTGACCGCGTGATCACGGGACCCCCGGTTTGAGAATATGGTGATATTTTTCATATTTCTAGACTTAGGCATAAAAACATGGCGTTAGTGGGGGAAAACCCAAAAAACCATCAAAGACACCGTGAGTGGCACCAACACCTCGCACGGGACCAATGTAACTCATACGTACAGACCGCGCGATCACAGGACCCTCGGTTTGATAATACGATGATAATTCGTGTATTTCTAGACTTAGGCATAAAAACGTAGCATTAGTGGGTGAAAACCCGAAACAACCCCCGAACGGCCCCGTGAGTGGCACCAACACCTCGCACGAGTCCATTGTAACTCGTAGGAACTGATCGCACGATCACCGGACTCCCAATTTTAGAATACGATGATAATTTGCATATTTCTTGACTTAGGCTTAAGAACATGGCTTTAGTGGGCAAAAAACAGAAATAACCCCCGAACGACCCCATGAGAGGCACCAACACCTCGAATTGGACCAAGGTAATTCGTCAGAACTGACCGCGCGATCAGGAGACTCCCGGTTTGAGAATACGACAATAATTTGCATATTTCTAGACTTAGGCTTAAAAACATGGCTTTAATGGATAAAAATAAAAAACAACCCCTGAACGGCCCCGTCAGAGGCACCAACACCTCGCACGGGACCAATGTAACTCGTATGCATTGACCGCGTGATCACGGGACCCCCAGTCTGAGAATAGGATGATAATTTTCATATTTCTAGACTTAGGCATAAAAACATGGCGTTAGTGGGTGAAAACCGAAAAAAGCCCCCGAACGGCCTCGTGAGTGGTACCAATTCCTCATACGGGACCAATGTAACTCGTTGGAACTGACTGCGAGATCACCGGACTCCCGGTTTTACAATACGACAATCATTTGTATATTTCTGGACTTAGGATTAAAAACTTGGCGTTAGTGGGCGAAAATCCGACACAGCCCCCGAATGGCCCCATGAGTGGCACCAAAACCTCGCACGGTACCAATGTAACTCGTAGGAACTGGAAGCGCGATCACCGGACTCTCGATTTTAGAATACGACAATAATTTGCATATTTCTTGACTTAGGCAAAAAACCATGGCGTTAGTGGGCGAAAACCTGAAACAGCACCCGAACGACCCCGTGAGAGGTACCAACACCTTGCACAGGACCAATGTAACTCGTACGCACTGACCACCCGATCATGGGACCCCCGATTTGAGAATACGATGATAATTTTCATATTTCTACACTTTGCCATAAAAACAAGGTGTTAGTGGGTGAAAACCCGAAAGAGCCCCCGAACGACCCGTGAGTTGCACCAACACCTCGTACGGGACCAATGTAACTTGTAGGAACTGACCGCGTGATCACAGGAGCCCCAGTTTGAGAATACGATGATAATTTGCATATTTTTAGACTTAGGCCTAAAAATGTGGCGTTAGTGGATGAAAACCAAAAAAGCCCGCGAATGACCTCGTAAGTGGCTCTAATTCCTTGTACAGGACCAATGTAACTCGTTGGAACTAACCGTACAATCACCGGACTCCCGGTTTTAGAATACGACAATAATTTGTATATTTCTAGACTTAGGATGAAAAACTTGGCGTTAGTGGGCCAAAATCCGAAACAGCCCCTGAACAGCCCCATGAGTGGCGCTAAAACCTCGCACGGGACCAATGTAACTAGTTGGAACTGACAGTGCGATAACATAACTCCCGATTTGATAATAAGAAGATAATTTGCATATTTCTAGACTTAGGCATAAACACATGGCGCCAGTGGGCGAAAACCCAAAATAGCACCCGAACGGCCCCGTGAGAGGCTCTAATACCACGTACGGGACCAATGTAACATGTACGCACTGACCATGCGATCACGGGGCCCTCAGTTTGAGAATATGATGATAATTTTCAAATTTCTAGACATAGCCATAAAAATAGGGCGTTAGTGGGTGAACACCTGAAACATCCCCCGAACAGCCTCGTGAGTGGCACCAACACCTCGCACGGGACCAATGTAACTCGTACGCAATGACCGCGCGATCATGGGACCCCCTATTTAAGAATACGAGGATAATTCGCATATTTCTAGACTTAGGAATAAAAACATGGCGTTAGTGGATTAAAACCTGAAACAGCCCCCGAACGGCCCCGTGAGTGGCACCAACACCTACCATAGGACCAATGTAACTTATAGGAACTGACCGTACGATCACGAGACCCCCGATTTGAGAATACGATGATAATTTGCATATTTCTAGACTTAGGCTTAAAAACATGGCTTTAGTGGGCGAAAACCCGAAATAACCCCCAAACGGCCCCGTGAGAGGCACCCACACCTTGCACGGAACCAATGTAACTCGTACGCACTGACAGCGTGATCACGGGACCCCCAATTTGAGAATACGATGATAATTTGCATATTTCTCACCTTAGGCATAAAAACATGGCGTTGGTGGGTGAATACCCAAAACAGCCCCCGAACAACCCCGTGAGTGGCACCAATTCCTCATACGGGACTAATGTAACTCGTAGGAACTAACCGTGCACTCACCGGGCTCCCGGTCTCAGAATACGATGATAATTTGTATATTTATGGACTTAAGATTAAAAACTTGGTGTTAGTGGGCGAAAATCTGAAACATCCCCCGAACGGCCCCGTGAGTGGCACCAAAACCTCGGACGGGACCAATGTAACTCGTAGGAATTGATCACGCGATAACGGGACTCCCAATTTCAGAATACGATGATAATTAGCTTATTTCTAGACGTAGGCATAAAAATATGACGTTAGTGGGTGAAAACCCGAAATAACCCACGAATGGCCCCGTGAGTGGCACTAACACCTCGCATCGGACCAATGTAACTCGTAGGAAAAGATCGCGCGATCACGGAACTCCCATTTTTAGAATATGATGAAAATTTTCATATTTCTAGACTTAGGCATAAAATCATTGCGTTAGCTGGCTAAAACCCGAAACAGCCCTCGAAAGGCCCCATGAGGCACCAACACCTCGTACGGGACCAATATAGCGATCACGGGACCCCCGGTTTGAGAATACGATGATAATTTTCATATTTCTAGACTTAGGCATAAAAACAGGGCGTTAGTGGATGAAAACCCAAAATAGCCCTCGAACGGCCCCGTGAGTGGAACCAACACCTCGTACGGGACCAATGTAACTCGTAGGAACTGACCGCGTGATCGCGGGAACCCCGGTTTGAGAATACAACGATATTTTTCATATTTCTAGAGTTAGGCATAAAAACATGTTGTTAGTGGGGAATACCCAAAACAACCATCAAAGACATTGTGTGTGGCACCAACACCTCGCACGGGACCAGTGTAACTCGTACGCACAGACCGCGCGA
Organism: Sambucus nigra; assembly: GCA_949130495.1. Lineage (NCBI taxonomy): Eukaryota > Viridiplantae > Streptophyta > Magnoliopsida > Dipsacales > Adoxaceae > Sambucus > Sambucus nigra. The sequence goes on along the minus strand of OX422217.1, from coordinate 412,351,536 downwards.
TCACAGGACCCCCGATTTTATAATACGATGATAATTCGCATATTTCTAGACTTAGGCATAAAAACATAGCGTTAGTGGGTGAAAACCCAAAACAACCCCCCGAACGGCCCCGTGAGTGGCACCAACACCTCGCACGGGACCAATGTAACTCGTAGGAACTGATCGCACGATCACGGGACTCCCGATTTTAGAATACTGAGATACTTTGCATATTTCTAGACTTAAGCTTAAAAACATGGTTTTATTGGGCAAAAACTCGAAATAACACCCGAACGGCCCCATGAGAGGCACCAACACCTCGAAGTGGACCAATGTAATTCGTCAGAACTGACCGCGCGATGAGGGGACTTCCGATTTGAGAATACGACAATAATTTGCATATTTCTAGAGTTAGGCTTAAAAACATGGCTTTAGTGGGAAAAAACCAGAAACAACCCCTTAATGGCCCCGTCAGAGGCTCCAACACCTCGCACGGGACCAATGTAACTCGTAGGCATTGACCGCGTGATCACGGAACCCCCAGTTTGAGAATACGATGATAATTTTCATATTTTTAGACTTAGGCATAAAAATATGGCGTTAGTGGGTGAAAATAAAAAAAAGTCCCCGAACGGCCTCGTGAGTGGTACCAATTCCTCGTACGGGACCAATGTAACCCGTTGGAACTGAATGCGCAATCACCGGACTCCTAGTTTTACAATACGACAATCATTTGAATATTTCTGGACTTAGGATTAAAAACTTGGCGTTAGTGGGCGAAACTCCGAAACAGCCCCCGAACTGCCCCACGAGTGGCGCCAAAACCTCGCACGGGACCAATGTAACTCGTTGGAATTGACAGCGCGATAAAAGAACTCTCGATTTGAGAGTAAGACGATAATTTGCATAGTTCTAGACTTAGGCATAAAAACATGGCGTCAATGGGCAAAAACCCAAAATACCACCCGAATGCCCCAGTGAGAGGCTCCAACACCACGCACGGGACAAATGTAACTCGTACACACTGACCACGCAATCACGGGGCCCCGGTTTGAGAATATGATGATAATTTTCAAATTTCTAGACATAGCCATAAAAATAGGGCGTTAGTGGGTGAAAACTCGAAACAGCCCCCGAACGGTCTCGTGAGTGGCACCAACACCTTGCACGGGACCAATGTAACTCGTACGCACTGATCGTGCAATCAGGGGACCCCCTATTTAAGAATATGAGGATAATTCACATATTTCTAGACTTAGGAATAAAAACATGGCGTTAGTGGGTTAAAACACGAAACAGCCCCCGAAAGGCCCCGTGAGTGGCACTAACACCTTGCACGGGACCAATGTAGCTTATAGGAACTGACCATGCGATCACGAGACCCCCGATTTGAGAATACGATGATAATTTGCATATTTCTATACTTTGTCTTTAAAACATGGCTTTAGTGGGCGAAAACCCGAAACAAGCCCCAAAGGCCCCGTGAGAGGCACCCACACCTCACGCGGGACCAATGTAACTCGTACGCACTGACAGCGTGATCACGGGACCCCCAGTTTGAGAATACGATGATAATTTGCATATTTATATCCTTAGGCATAAAAACATGGCGTCAGTGGGTGAATACCCGAAACATCCCCCGCACATCCCCGTGACTGGCACCAATTACTCGTACGGGACCAATGTAACTCGTAGGAACTAACCGTGCACTCACCAGGCTCCCGATTTCAGAATAAGATGATAATTTGTATATTTTTGGACTTAAGATTAAAAACTTGGCGTTAGTGGGTGAAAATCCGAAACATCCCCCGAACGGCCCCGTGAGTGGCACCAAAACCTCGGACGGGGCCAATGTAACTCGTAGGAATTGATAACGCGATAACGGGACTCCCGATTTGAGAATACGATGATAATTTTCTTATTTCTAGACTTAGGCATAGAAACATGACGTTAGTGGGTGAAAACCCGAAACAACCCCCGAATGGCCCCGTGAGTGGCACTAACACCTCGCATCGGACCAATGTAACTCGTAGGAAAAGATCAGGCGATCACAGAACTCCCATTTTGAGAATACGATGATGATTTTCATATTTCTAGACTTAGGCATAAAATCATTGCGCTAGCGGGCGAAAACCCAAAACAGCCGTCGAACGGCCCCATGAGAGGCACCAACACCTCGTACGGGACCAATATAGCGATCACGGGACCCCTGGTTTGAGAATACGATGATAATTTTCATATTTCTAGACTTAGGCATAAAAACAGGGCGTTAATCGGTGAAAACCCAAAACAACCCTCGAACGGCCCCGTGGGTGGAACCAACACCTCTTACGGAACCAATGTAACTCGTAGGAACTGACCGCGTGATCGCGGGACCCCCGATTTGAGAATACGATGATATTTTGCATATTTCTAGAGTTAGTCATAAAAACATGGTGTTAGTGGGGAAAACCCAAAATAACCATCAAAGACATTGTGTGTGGCACCAACACCTCGCACGGGACCAATGTAACTCGTATGCATAGACCGCGCGATCACAGGACCCCCGGTTTTATAATATGATGATAATTCGCATATTTTTAGACTTGGGCATAAAAACATAGCGTTAGTGGGTGAAAATCTAAAACAACCCCCGAACGGCCCCGTGAGTGGCACCAACACCTCGCACGGGACCAATGTAACTCGTAGGAACTGATCGCACGATCACGGGACTCCCAGTTTTAGAATATGATGATAATTTGCATATTTCTAGTCTTAGGCTTAAAAACATGGCTTTAGTGGGAAAACCCCAAAATAACCCCCGAACGGCCCCATGAGAGGCACCAGCACCTCAAAGTGGACAAATGTAATTCGTCAGAGCTGACCGCGCGATCACGGGACTTTCGGTTTGAGAATACGACAATAATTTGCATATTTCTAGAGCTAGGCTTAAAAACATGGCTTTAGTGGGAAAAACCAGAAACAACCCCTGAACGGCCCCGTCGGAGGCTCCAACACCTCACACGGGACCAATGTAACTCGTAGGCATTGACCGCATGATCACGGGACCCCCAGCTTGAGAATACGATGATAATGTTCATATTTCTAGACTTAGGCATAAAAACATGGCGTTAGTGGGTGAAAAAAAAAAAAAAACCGAACGGCGTCGTGAGTGGTTCCAATTCCTCGTACGGGACCAACGTAACTCGTTGGAATTGATTGCGCGATCACCGAACTCACAGTTTTACAATACGACAATCATTTGTATATTTCTGGACCTAGGATTAAAAACTTGGCGTTAGTGGGAGAAAATCTGACACAACCCCCGAACGGCCCCATGAGTGGCACCAAAACCTCGCACGGGACCAATGTAACTTATAGGAACTGGCCGCGCAATCAACGGACTCTCGATTTTAGAATATGGCGATAATTTGCCTATTTCTTGACTTAGGAAAAAAACCATGGCGTTAGTGGGCGAAAACCTGAAACAGCACCCGAACAACCCCGTGAGAGGCACCAACACCTCGCACAGGACCAATGTAACTCGTACGCACTGACCACCCGATCATGGGACCCCCGGTTTGAGAATACGATGATAATTTTCATATTTCTACACTTAGCCATAAAAATAAGGCGTTAATGGGTGAAAACCCGAAAGATCCCCCGAACGGCCCGTGAGTTGCACCAACACCTCGCACGGGACCAATGTAACTCGTAGGAACTGACCGCGTGATCACAGGAGCCCTAATTTGAGAATACGATGATAATTTGCATATTTCTAGACTTAGGCATAAAAACGTGGCATTAGTGGGTGAAAACCGAAAAAGCCCCCGAACGGTCTCATGAGTGGCTTTAATTCCTTGTACGGGACCAATGTAACTCGTTGGAACTAACCGTGCAATCACCGGACTCCCGATTTTAGAATACGAGAATAATTTTTATATTTATGGACTTAGGATGGAAAACTTGGCATTAGTGGGATAAAATTCGAAACAGCCCCCGAACAGCCCCATGAGTGGAGCCAAAACCTCGCACGGGACCAAAGTAACTCGTCGGAACTGACAGCGCGATAACAGAACTCCCGATTTGAGACTAAGATGATAATTTGCATATTTCTATACTTAGGCATAAAAACATGGCGTCAATGGGCGAAAACCAAAAATAGCACCCGAACGGCCCCGTGAGACGCACCAATACCACGCATGGGACCAATGTAACTCGTACGCACTGACCACGTGACCGCGGGGCCCCCATGTAACACCCCATATTTTTGACGTTTTAAATAGTTATGTGATTAATTATTATTATGGGAATAAATATGCGATTAATTATTGTTGACTGATTAATTAAATTAAAATGTGAGAAATTAATTTGTTATTAATCCGAATTAAAATAATTATTAACTAGCGTGCCAAGGGTTAATACTTATTGTTTTGAACTGTTAAATATTACTGTGTGATATGTAATATGGAATTATGATATTTGATAAATTGTCGGAAGTGAGAAATACGACAGTTTGGTAATTTAAGTCTGACACGCGTGTGAGTCGTGTCGGGACTAATTGAATGGAATAAAAAGTGAATTTATTTTCTTAACTCGTATGGTCATTTCAAATGCTCCATTGAGTCCGGAAGGGTCGAAATAGTCAAAATAGTATACCCGGGTGTTTAGTTTGGGTCGCGGGGCGATTTTAGGCCTAACCGGCACCTCGAGAGGGCATTTTAGTAAATTGTATTTTTGGGCCAAATTAATGGACGAAAATTGGGATTAATTATATCAGTTAAGTAAAGTCCATTAGGGTTAATAGGTTACACAAATCAAGAACGGCCATGGAGGGTGTGAGGGAGAACCAATTTCCAAGAGAGAAGGCTCATTTGGCATCACCTTGAACAACCGTGACCACCAACGCGTAGATCGCGAAGAGAGGAACACGTATATACCAACATCACCAACGGATCAGACCGTCATATTCGAGGCAAGTGTTTATTACTTGCTTTCTTTTAGCAATAATCGTGCTCATGTTAGTCTAGGTGGAATTAATTATGATTAAGGATTGGTTTAATTAGTGGTTGGAATTCATTCATGTATGTAGAGGATTAATCATGGAATTGGATTATATATTGATGAACGAATCTGGGTTGATTAGGTTATTGAATTGGAATTTGGAAAACTAGGGTTCATGTGAATTAATTTGGGGATTTATGTAATTATGATGATTAATGACGAATTAAGGATCCTAGGATGATAGAAATGATCTATAACCTGTTAGGGGTTGATGGGTATTGATGATGAGTTGTTGGTAATTGAATCTTAGAGGTTTTTAGGTTCAAAAATGGTGAAAAACGTTGAAGTTTGGGGAAGAAGACGAACAATGCAATCTCGCGCGATTTCGCGCGAAGTGGTTCAAACGAGATGGAGATCTCGTGCGAAGTCGTTCGAGCGAAGTGGCATCTCACGCGAAGCCGCTCGAATGACACGTGGAAGTCGTTCAAACGACAAACCTTCTGGTTCGAGCGATAGGGGGAATTTTGGGGAT